>OX101752.1:186410112-186848574 GCA_944452675.1 Tachina lurida | reverse complement strand
TTAATAGGTTTCTGGTGTAAGAAAAAAAAGGATTCCAACCCACTTGAGTCCTTTAGAAAATAATGGCAAAGAAAGAGGACTAAAGCAAATAATGGAAGGCTTAAGCAGAAAAGTTATGGCATTTAACTCTTTTAATGAGAAAAGAGATAATTTAGACTAATAGAACATAGAGATTCCGCGCAGAAAGAATATAGAAACTTACATTTCTGAGTTCGATTTCTGATATCTCGGACAGGCTACTGAATGATCTTTTGGGTCAGAAGGCGAAGGTGAAGGCGGTTATGATCCAGAACCAGGCAAAGGCACTACATATTTTCTTATTCTTCTTGATCATAATAACTGAAGCACTAGTCATTTAAATAAAAAACCATGTGTTTGGCGTGGGAAGAGAAAGTGCAGTGCACCGTGACGATGGTCATTAGGTTCATTGAGTGCAACCTTGGGAAGTCTAGAAATTGCCTAGTTTTGCTAGCATCGATATCAGGCTAACGAGTTGTAGCTATACAGCAAGTTGGCTCATTGTGCCATTTGTTTTGTTTGGCCAGTACTATAAGCATGGAAATATTGATATCCTGACAAAGGACTTCGGCTGACTCGACTTCGTTTTTAGTGCTGTGTGGCACGCTAGGGCTATGTTAGATGTAGTGTACACACCCGTGACGGTCTTGATTGCCTATAGATTACAGTTTGTATATCGATATACAAATCGATAATGAAACCTTAACTACATCCTTGCTTTTTGATTTCCGGAAGTCTGGAGAATATTTTATACAGAAAATTTCAAAGTAAAAATTTGTTCAGCTTTAACCGTAGCTACAACTTTTTCAAATATTGTTAGCAAAAAGTTGAGAGTCCGTGTAAGTTGTTCTGAAAAAAATATATTTTTCCTCTACTTTTCCTCTACAAGTGCACGAAGAAAATTCTTGTTTTGGCGTAAAAAATTGATTAAAATTCTTCATTGGACTCTTAGCTTTATTATTGCCATATATGTACATATAGTTTAGAGCTATCACCAAATCTGAATTAGCTGTTAACCAAAAAATGTTCACGCCATTTTTTGAAGGCACACTGATTTTGAAAATCTTTGGAGACCCAAAATCGCCAAACTGGATTTAGGTATTTACTACACTTTGGGAGTATAATTTAACGTATGATGTCAAGAAAGTGTCCTTTTTTCACTGTTGCACACTGTAATGTGTCGTAATGGCTAGAGTGATATGGGAAAAGTTTATGGTGAATTAACCAAGTACTCTTTACTTTTTTTTGATTCCCACATTTGGCACGTGAAATAAACTTTTTGTGTAATACCCTCTTAAAACCTTTAATGTAATTGGAAAGTTAAAATGAATTTCCACAAATAGTGCGCTGGTTCTATTATACAAAGCCGTTTACAAAAAAAAAAATTTTTTGAATGGCAGCGCTTTCTCCTTCATTTGCAAATTACTACGTTCGAAGTTACTGTTAAAATAATTTATTTAAGTAAAACTACAATGCTGATTTCAAAAATTATTCTTAATTTGACATCAAATACGTATGCTTGCTGGGCTTTTTGTTAGCAACTTCTGCTAAATCTTAATTTTTCTTTAGACTTCCTTGCTGCCTTTTGCTTTCTGGGCATAAGTCTACTTTCTGTGCCATTGTTTCCCTGCCGATGTTTGTTTTCATAGTATTCATACACTTGCTCATTTCTTGTGTTTATTGTTCAAAAGCATTGTATTCAGAAAATGACAGCAGCCATATAATGTCATATATATAGTTCACATATATACATATGTACTGTATATGCTTATGAAATGTGTTTAGCTGACACCAATGTGACATAGTAATTTTCTGCAGCTTTAATATGCAGTTTCTTTCCTTCCTTTTATTTTAACTTTTACTTTGCTTTTGCTTTTTCTAACAACTGCAACTGCAATATTACACTCGAGAGAAAAAATGTAGTTGTAAAGACAAATTCTTGCAATAAATTAGTGCAAGATACTACAATTTGTCAACTGGGGACTACAATAACCCACATAAGGATAGGAGAAAGAACTGATTTATGGTTATCATATTTATGTGAAAAAAATTAAAGCACTATAAAAAGTAATCATAAAAAAGAAATATAAGAGTGAGCTTTTGGAAGTTTTGCCGGGCTAAGTGATCAAATAGAATTGCGTGGTGAATACGCTTTCCATACAAAGCAGTCAGTAAGATATATAGGCCCTTATTATTAGCAACTTTCGATTTTCGACTGTAGTCGAAAGTACTGATGGAACGAATTTTCATTTGGTATTATGACGAGCATTCGACAAAGATTGTCCTTATTGTGCATATCACTCAAAGTGATTTTTAAAATTTACAACAACTTTACCTAAAAATAAAAAACAATCGTTTATAATAATTTGAGGGTGGCGTTGGCTGAAGTAGTTAGTACGTTGACTACAAAACCGAAGGTCCTGGGTTCAATCCCTGTATCGAACAGTCATTAAATAACAACACCACGCATTTTTCTGATGTGCATTAGTGTCCCTCTGTGTCAGTTGTTGTAGGAAAGTTCAAGTGATGAAGGCATAGTCACTGGTCACTGAACTATACCGACTTGAGCAGATACTAATCCTACTGTAACATCAGAGCGCCCTCCTTCGTTGTGTAGCAGAATCATCGGCGAAGTAAAATAATCAAGGAAATGGCTACAAAACACAGCTTCAAAAAAAATGAATACGCCTCATTTAACATCAGAGAGGCGCTGCAACACAGCATTATTAAAAAAACGTGCAAGAAGCAGAGTTGTAAAATAATGAAGCTTTCCTCTATCTCTCCCTTCACCACCTGTCTTCTCTAACACTATCCCTTTCCTAAAGAAGGTAACACCTAGTAATAGTAGTAGGCATTAATTGCCTGAGGTTACTTCTCTTTAAAAAAAAAAAAAAAAAAATGTTTATAATAAAAAACTTCATCGAAAGCTAAATTCTGTTCAGGTAAGCTCATTGCGCCTCAATGAGCCTACGAGGACCCTTTGGCCTCGCCTAAATATCAACAGAACCAAAAACCTCATTAGCTTCACCAGTAAGCACCTGAGGAATCTCTTGGCAACACTTAAAGGCCACTGCACTTTCGGAACCCACGCTAAACGTATGGGTCTCCCGTATAATGATTACTATTACAGCTGCAATGATGAAGAAGAGGAGGAAAGCATTTCGCATCTTCTCTGCTTCTGCCCTGCTTTGGAGGATCTCCGTCTGCACTTCCTTGGCAGATTATCCTTCAATAGCCTGTCCGAGCTGTCGGAAATAGGACTTAGAAACCTAAGTCTATATATACTGTTCCACTTCTCCTCTCCTTTACTCTCTCTTATTCTACAAAAACTTTCCATCTATATCCTGCCTATACTCCCAGTCTCCCCCTTATTCTACTACTTTCATCTTACAGGCAGCACAAAAGGAACATCGTATTGGACCCAAGTGAGCTGGACCACTAAATTTTCATTCTTCGCCTAACTAAAATCTGCTACAGTACTACGAGGGCTACTGTTCATACTTCGAGAATAGGAAATAATAACAAACATTTTTAAATAAAAATGGCTTTGTTGTTTTGTGAAATATTCATTCCCCTTGATGATCAATACAATTTTGCATTCGTTCAAACCATTTGTTATAGCAGCTTTCCATTTCTCTTGAGGCACCTACAAAACATGGTTTTTGAATGCTTCAACTTCTTCTTCCGCGCTCGTAAGTCGTTGACCACGCAATTTACCTTTGATATTCGGGAACAAGAAGAAGTCATTGGGTGCCAAGTCATGACTGTACGGAGAGTGAGTCATCAATTTTATGTTTTGACTTCTCAAAAATTCACACAAGATGTGTCAGAGCTCGCATTGTCATGGTGAAGAATGATTCGCCTTCTGGGGTTAGTTTTGCGAATTTCTCCGAAAACTTTCGGCAAACAAATGGTCGTGTACCACTTAGAATTGTCAGCTTTACATTGCTCAAGCGGAACAGTGCCCACATGATCCATTCGGTCGAAGAAACAGGCTACCATTTGCTCTGCTGTGCTTCTTTCACGAACAACTTTTGTTGGATTTAGCTCGTCATGGAATACCCTCACAATCGATTGCTGCTTTGTTTCCGGCTCATAAGCATTTATCCATGATTCGTCACCTGTTACAATTTTATTCACGTCTGTTGAAGCTCTACGGTAGAACTTTTTAGAAATTTCCTTACACCACCTGACAGTAGCCTGTTTTTGAGAGATTGAAGGGGTATCCAACGAGAACAGTTTTTTTTACAACTGAATGTTCATGCAAAATCGAATGGTGGCGTTGGCTGAAGTACTTAGCACGTTGACTACAAAACCACAAGTCTTGGGTTCGACCCCAGTATCCAGCTGTTATTAAATAACAACACCACGCATTTTTCTGATAAGCATTAGATTCCCTTTGTATCAGTTGTTGTAGGCAAGTTCAAGTGATGAAGGCTTATACACAGGTCACTCAACTGTACCGACTTCAGGAGACACTAATCCTAATCTAACATCAGAGCGCCCTGCTATGTTGTGTAGCCGAATCATTGGTGAGGTAAACTAACCAATGACATGGCTACCAAACACATCTTCAAAAAGCTTTTAATACTCCTCATTTAACAGCAGAGGCGCTGCAACACTGCATTATTAAAAAAACGTGCAAAAAGCAGAGTTGTAAAAGAATAAAAAATTCCTCTATCTCTTCTTACTTTGGACATAAAAGCTTTACTGGAGCTGAATTGGGCCGAGTCTTCTGATGAAAAAGCTTGGTATTGGATCCTACGATATGTAGTGCAAACTCAACCATGGAATTGCTACAGTTTGTGGTTTGGATAACAAAGCAATTGTTGCTTTCTGCATTAATTGGAGATTGGAACAGTTAGATCCTAAAAGAAATATATTTATTGTTGGATGTCGCAAGGCCAGCACTTGGTAGGAGTTAATCTCTCTGACATGACAGTGGTGCTTGATCAAATTAATCATCGCTCTATTAAATAGTACTGTGGTTTGGGGTCGGCATTAACCAATTCGTGGCGTTTGTATCTCAAGCACATCAACATCGTCGAGAATAGGTTAGGTTAGGTTAGGTTAGCAGACTGCTTGCAACAAAAAGTAGAAAATTAGAGTCCAGCTCACTTGGGTCCAATATAATGATCCTTTTGTGCTACCTGTAAGTTGAAAGAAGATAGGGAGAGAACAAAAGGAAGGTGAGAAGGGTAGAAGTATAAATGAGAAAAAAGTTGTTCAGGGAGTTGTGAGATGAGAGTGAATCAAGAAATTTTACTAGGGGGGTGAGCGATTATACCAGCCACTGTTCATAATATAGAGGCTCATGTTTCTGAGCCCGATTTCCGATAACTCGGATAAGATTCCGAAGGATATTCTGCCAAGGAGGTGCAGACGGAGATCCTACAGAGCGGGACAAATACACAGGAGATGCAGGATACTTTCCTCTTTTCCTTCACGTCATTTTCAACTGTAGCAGTAGTCATTATACGGGAGCCCCATACGTTTAGCATGAGTGACCGGTAAACGTGGCCACAATGTTCCTCAAGTACTTCCTATTCCTTTGTATCGTTCTACGGAAGTCCAGGCGAGGCCAGATGGTTCTCGCTATTACACAGGTGGACTCATTGGGCCATCTGTTTTGAGCTAATTCAAGAAAGGTACCATCGAAGCGTCTCCAGCAGGATGAGAGTGGAAGACCACAAATATTGTTGATATCGATTTCTCTTTGTAGGGTTCCCCTCTTTGCCAGCTCATCCGCAACTATGTTTCCTAAAATAGTGCCATGTCCATGCACCCAGTTTAACGAGCCATTTGAGTGCTGCGCAAGTCCATCCAGGACTTGTACAAGAAAGTATGTGGTGTAAACCCCTATGAGGGACTTAACAGCAGATTTGTTGTCAGTCATAATATGAATATCTTTATTTGAGATCCGATAGAACCTTAGCCAGTGTGCATCTCTTTTAATGCCAGATAACTCTGCCTGTAATTCGTTCGGGAGTCTGAAGGACATTTCAATTCAGTATTCTGGAATATAAAATCGTCGAGAATAACGTAAAGCATATACATACATATACATTCATGTCACACAGTTTAATTCAATTGGTATTGATTGGGCTTGATATTTTGAGGTTTATTCAATTCCGATTCCGAACGGAATTGAACTTGGTGCAACATTTTGTCTTGAGTTCAGCACAAAGGAAAAAGGACGATCCAGCGGAAAGAGTTTAAAGCAAGATGAAATAAGTTCAGTCACGTCATCTCCGAATTCTTTTGCATCTAGTTCCAATTCCAAGCTACGTTAAGGTAATATGGATTCCACCGAATTCGTGGGGATATGATCAAAGTTTCCATTAATATAGAGAAGAAAAGGTCGATGCCTACTCGGCTAGACAAGAACATTTTATTATTATAGTACAGAAATATTATTGAGGAATACGAGTAAATTAAAAATAAAAGTTTGCTTTAAATTTTCAATGCAGCGAAATACTTCCTCGATGGCCCAAAGTTGCTTATAAGCAACTTTCGGTATCTAGCCATCCAATATCTGACTAAATATGTGAATATAGGGAGTGATATCAAAAGTAGAAAAAGTTCAATTAAAGTATTAGGTAGGCGTCTTCAGGACAATTTATAACGTCCACTTTACTCTTTTAAAAACCATTATAATTTTCATTACATACAAACACATTTACTTGTAGTTTTGTATTTTTAGCAATCAGCATGAAGCCAATGTGTAACCTTTAATGTCGAATTTTTCGATAGAATTTTATTGATATTAATTTCAACTTGTTTTCATTTTTAGAAAATAAATGTAAAACCGTTTTGGGCTATGACTTTTTCTTTTTAAACTGTCATTCTATTTCATAAATTTAGACTAACAAACATATACTTTTTACTGTCCTCAGCAATTCAAATTGAAGATTTTAAGATTATTGTTAAATTTTTTATCAGGCTGTCTGTACTTCTAAATTTTATAGATGTTTTGTTTGCAAAAAAAAAAAGAAGAAAGTTGTCAAATGTTTTTAGATGAGAAAATAAAAAACTTTATATGTATTAAAAAAAAAAAATAAGTAAATCGAAAATAGGACAAAGTTAAGACATAAAGGAATTTGTTCAATAAAAAGGTTAAGTTTTGATAGCATAAGTTTGGTCATGGATAATGAGGTTATTTGTAGAAATTCCAAAGTCAAAAGGGTTAACCAGCGGTAAGGTTTAAATCTGTATCTTTATCCTGTTTGTTTTATTTATCAAACACTTTTTATGTATTTATGCATTTGTTGCTTTTGTTGTTTCAAAATCTTGTTAAGGATTAGCTCTTCAAAGGTACTTTTACAAAAAAAAAATATAAAAAAAAATAAAAAATAAAGAATTCTTATTCTTTTCTTACATTACATGCTTGGGTATTAGTTTTAAGGTATAAAACTTTGCAACTTATGATGGGTCTTATTACTTTTATTTTAAGTTTCTTGTTGTCTTTTTATTATTTGATGTTAAAGTTAAAATAAATTGATATGTATCACATACAGCAGTTATAGTCTCTTATTTTAAATACAAGTTAAGGGTTGCTTATAAATATTTGAAAAGAAATTATATTGCAAACAAAACTTTGATTATGGGGTTATGATTGCTTTTATTGATTAAATTATTGGACGAAGTTTTTCGTTTGGAGATTTGCCTTAAGGGGAAAATGAGAACTCCTAAAGTATTGGCATTTGTGAATTAATTTTTTCTATCTTGAACTTTTTAATTTTAAAAAGGTCATTAATAAATAATGCAATAAAAAACAAATGTTGCGTAAATAAAAATTTTATTTTTTAGGTAACATGGAGTCGTGAGTTCTAGGAATTATTTGTTAGAAATTATAAAAAAAATGTGTAAATCACAAAGTGCTAAAATCAAACAAGAAATAAATTCCAATAATTAAATATTTCCCTAAAATATTGTTTTAAATTAAAAATCAAATACATAATTGAAGCGCAGCCGCGATTAATGTTGTAAAAGACAAATTTTACACAACCAGGGGTCTAATTATCGCTTTGATAACGAGCTGATTCGTTCACGTTTTTTGAGTTTAAGATTATGGCATTCGATATCGCACCATATTATTAGATTGTACGATATCGAATGTCATAATCTCAAACTGAAAAACGTGATCAAATCAGCTCGTTATCGAAAGCGACGATTAATAAAAAATAAATAAAATAAAACTCGTCGTTAAAAATTTAGCACATATACAATACATCTTGAGTAAAGATCTTCTTAAACCATGAAATATGTTAAACTGAAAAAATATATTATTTCTGGTTATATTTTTACCCAAAAAATTTTTTTTTTAATTTCCAACCCTGGAACCATAATTTTGATTTTTCTGGTTTTAATACTAATTTATTTTTTTCTAAAATATAGAATATATTTAATAACCAAAGAAATAACTAGATTTATTAAATTGGTTTTATGTATCACATAAAGTGTACGTAGTCCAACCCTGGAATCACCTTTTAGATTTTTTTCGTTCCTTATACCAATCTTGTTCTTAAAAAAAATATATAATATATATTTAGTGAACAAAGAAAATAAGGAATTAAGAAAAATATTAGTTTTATTTAACTTTATTATCGAAAAACCAAATTAAATTTTTCAGCTCTGGAAAATTGCCTATACCAAACTTTTCTTTTCAAAACATAAAATAACTATATATAATTTATAAAAAAGAAAAATAAAAAAATTAATAAGATCTATTTAATTTTATATATCACAAAAAGTGTAAGTTTCCCAACCCTGGAATCCTGCTTTTAGATTTTTCTGATTTCTAACACCAATATTTTTCTTTTCAGAATGTAAGGTATGTTTAATTTATAGAAAAAAAAGGTAAAACTAGTTTTAGAGGTTATTTTTATATAACAAAAAAAGTTAAAGTTTTTCAACCCTGGATATGTCTTTAATTTTTTTAAATTTTTTTATATTTTTAATACCAATTTTATTGGTACTGAAATATAAGATAAGTCTATTTAACAAAAAAAACATAAAAATTAGTTTTAGCTAGTTACTTTTATATGGCAAAATCAAGTTTAAGTTTTCCAGCTCTGGAACTGGGTTTTCAATACCAAGCTATTGTGGACTATTTCTGACACACCAGTCAAGAACCGAAGACTGTAGCTTTTCTGGGAGCTACGGAAAACCGATTTCACGTACACTAGATGGACGGATGGACAGACGGACATCGTTTATGCATAAGAATTCAGAATTTATATATTTTATGTATCGCATTGTAATATTATGGAAATTGCACACAAAATGAGAAACCTATACTCGTATATACAATTTTACCAGTTTTGGTAAAGGGTATAAAAATTGCAAACAAAATTAAAAAAATGCCCCAATTAAAAAAAAATCCATTTTTTGCCAAAAAAGAAAAATTCGGAAAAAATTTAAAATTTTTTTCCAAAAAGTTTTCTCAAGACGCAAGTTCATCAATCAATCAATCGATACACATATATCGATATAAAAGTTAATAAACGGTTGAAAACTGGGAAAAAGTGCGATTTTTAGGTTATTTTAACAAAGTTTACAATCTTAATTATTTTTTAAACAATTAGCTATAAAAAAGTGGTTAACACCATTCGATTCAGCGTACTCGAATTAGGTGTACCCACCGGGTCTCCGGCTTGTTTAAAAAAAAAAGTTTCGAATTCGAGCACATTGTTATTAATTGCTTGCATAGTGGGACGCTTTCTCAAACAAAAATAAGTAGGTGGCCATACATTTTCATTGCACATCGTGCGACAGGCTGTAAAAAATTAAAATTAAAGGCTATAAAGAAACAGTTTTTAGAAAAAAAATGCATAGATGTCTGAATTCAATTAAATAAAATATAAAATTTTAGCACATCTAACACTCTGCTCGATTAAGAGTTAATAAAAAAAATGCATAAACATAGTTTTGTACAATCGTTACAATTAATGGAGAATTTATAATTCTTATAATTCCTATTAAAGTTTTGTTTGATAAATGCTTTCTATGTGTCATTCAGAACTAAAAAAGATTAATAAAATAAATAAATTTTGTCGCTTATTATATGTGTCATGCATAAAATTGTCCCCAAAAATAATATTGTATAGTTTGCATATTTGCCTTAAATTTAATGGACACTCCTTTTATTTTGCTCTGCCTTTGTGTATTAAATACAAATATTTTGTGTAGCACTTTACTACCACCACAATTATAACTTTATCTCCTTGTTGAATGAAGGTTTTTTTATGCCTTTTCGTTAATTCAGATTTGAATATTAAATTTTAGCTAAGACATAAAAATCACTATATATATACATATGTACATATGTACTATATTCGTAAGCACATACAGTGGCTCACATTAAAAGTCTGTCGACTTATTAAAAAATGTAACAGCGATATATTTCTAAAAAAACATGTACAAACCAGATTTAACATGAAGAGACAAAAAGTACCACAGCTTTATAACAACAAAACTAATAACAAAAAGTTCCCATGAACTTAGGAACTATGATCTAACTACGTGCTTGAAGATACATTTTAAAATTTTATAACCCTAGACACAAACTGTCGTGCTTAACAGAGCTTTGTTTACAATAAAAATAACAGACCTCTGTTAAATAATTAAAATTATTTTTTTTTTCACAAAATGGACTTAAATAAAATTTAATTTGTGATCCTTATCTATGCCTCGTTTATTCAGATATAACATTTAATAACTCCAACAACACGACAATTCCACACACATAATATGTATTGTGTTAATTTTTTTCAAAAGCCGTGGGGAATGGGAAGAAAAAGAATATTAGAAGAGACTTCTGGATGCCTCTAGATTAATTTCCAATAGCCGTAAGTCACAACAGCCTGGTTTTGTACAAACTACAGCACAATACAAAAAAAATATATATATTGGAAGAATATTGGAAGAGACTCCTGTAGCGTGATTCACTAACTTTTTTTTTAACGATAATCGCATCGTTAAAATATTTATAACGAAAATTTATCGAATTTCCTATTCAGTAACATCTTTAACGATATTCGCTGTAGGTTAATGTCAGCTGTGTCGTTATTTAAGCGACAATAATTTATGTTCTGTTAATTTTATCGACAAAAATCAGCACAAAATATCAGCTTAGTACTATTGTTAAAAAAAGTTACAGAATCACATAATCGTTCATGCAAGCGACAAAATGTATAGACAAAAATTACGATTGTCGGATCGTTAAAACTTAATGAATCGCACCACTGGACGTTTCTTGCTTAATCTAATGTTACGATATGGACTTTCCTTGTTGTTAGAGGTACTAAATGTTATATCTAAATAAAGCAGGCATCCTGGGCTTAAATTTTCTGGTTCATTTTGCTTTAAATTTAATTTAAAAAAATGCATTTTGTGAGGAAAAACTAACTTTTATTATTTAACAGAGATATATATATATTTTTTGTTAACAGACCTCTGTTAAACACGCCGGTTAGTGTCTAGGGTTATACATTTTAAAATTTTGACGTCACACCAATATCACACTGAAATTTGCGCCGACTATTATTATTTCATGATATTATATAATAATTTTTTTTTGCATATCACTTAGCTTTCTAAAGCTCGTGGTCTATTTGCATCGGAATCAATTAAGTTTTTATATAAGTCAGGAATTAGTAAGTTCCCAAAAATTCTGCAATGCAACTGAAAATTGGTCTATACTGGTGTGCAACATCTTTTGAATGCGTTGTCCGAGTTCGTTCTATAAATGCAAGATCGAATGTATGTATGGATATCTGGGCTTTGACCGCCGAACAGTTGCACAGTAGCCAGTTCTTTGCCATCTGTGATATCTGCGTTGGCTGAAGTAGTTAGCACGTTGACTACAAAACCGCAGGTCCTGGGTTCAATCCCTGTATCCACCAGTCATCAAATAACATCACCACGCATTTTTCTGTTGTCCATTAATGTCACTTTGTATCAGTTGTTGTAGGAAACTGAACTATACCGACTTCAGCAGATACTAATCCTAATGCAACATCATAGCGCCCTCCTTCGTTGTGTAGCAGAATCATCGGTGAAGTAAATTAATCAATAAAATGGCTACAAAACACAGCTTCAAAAAATTAATACGCCTCATTTAACATCAGAGAGGCGCTGCAACACTGCATTATTAAAAACGTGCGAAAAAGCAGAGTTGTAAAAGAATGAAGCTTTCCTCTATCTCTTCCTTCACCATCTGTCTTCTCTATCACTAGCCCTTTCCTAAAAGAAGGTAACACCTAGTAACTTACCCAACTTACCGTTTACACATGCAAGTACAAGGTGGCCCAGAATGGCCGAAGTGGTTTCAATTCGTTATAACTTTTTTATTATAATTTTTTTATTATTTTTCTTTTCAGTATTTTGTAAATAAGATTTGGGAAATTTTTCCAACAACCGAAACCGACAGATTACCAGCAACGACTTGATTATGCAAATTATTTTCGTCAAAAAGCAGAAGAAAATCGTGATCTTATTCATAACTTAATTATGAGCAACGAAGCTCATTTCCAATTAAATAGGTTCGTTAATAGGCAAAACTGCAGAATGTGTGCTACGGAAAATTCTAGAGTAGTTAAGCAGCGAGAATTACATCCACTTAAGTGAACCGTTTGGTGCGGTGTTTCGTCGAAAAGGATAACTAGCTTATATTTTTTTTTTTTGAAAATGAACACGATGCTGTCATTTCCATTACTGGTGTTAGATATCGTTGTTGAATTGTGTACTGTTCCATTTTAAATTTCCCAAGTCTTCCCTACAAAATACTGAAAAGAAAAATAATAAAAAAATTATAATAAAAAAGTTATAAGGAATTCAAAACACTGCGGCCATTCTGGGCCACCCTGTACAAGTGCAAGTAACTCAATACATCGACATATTTTTACTAATACAATCATAATGCCACAAGTTGTAGGCTCACTGACAAGAGATTATCATTGCAAGTAATTTTTTCACTTGCATGTAAGAGAATTGTCAAAAGTAAAAACAGTGTTACCCTGTAGGGATTTAATTTTAATTTTAATGGATAGCTTACATGGAATAATTTTTAAAATATTATTATTTTAACTTATATACAGAAAAATTAATATAAAAAGTAAAATAATGTAATCAAATATGATTTATTATTGATTTGCAGTATAGATTTGTTGATTATCCTGCTAAAAAGTTGTTCACTTAATTTGCTTCCCTGCAATGTTCCTATGCTAAAAATTTGGCAAGTCAGACATTAAGAATTCATACAAAAACACATAAAATAGAAACAACAACAACGACATTTTTAAAATAAACTTGCACTTGAATGTGTTAACAATCAAGCAAGTTGCGAGTGTTTTTATTATTTTATTTGATGTATTGGTTGTTAATATGTACACGCAACTTGTAACAAGTTACCTGCATGTGTAAATGAAGCGTAAGGAAGGTAACACCAAAGAATATAAATTATATAGAATGCGCATCTGAGCTAAAAAATTAAACATTTTTCGTTTACGCTTCAGATGCGGGGGGAAAGTATAAAGCGCAAGCAAACACGCAGAGAGAGCATTCGCTTGCAGGATGACCGATGACATTTTTCAAAAAGTGGCACCAAATAGGGGAGGATTTATCATAAAAAAGGCAACATTAAAAAAAATTTGCACAACTACATTAAAGTTCTTATTTTTAATGTATTAGTATATAATTCACTTTAGAAAAAGGGGGACAAAAAGAGGCAAGGCAATCGAAAAAGTAGCAATTTGCTACTTTAGTCGATCAAACGGTCACACTGTACGCTACAGCGACAGAGCTTCGAGTTCTTGCTACAGCTTGTCGCCACTGTTGCCAGTTTTGCAGATTTCTCTGCATTTGGCTGATTTTTCATTGAAAAAATTATAAAATGAAATTCGCAGATTTTCTGATATGCTTGTGTATCATCAATATTTCGTGTTTTTCTTTACTCCGTAACAGAAATAACCATGGTGTCACTGTCAGAAACATACACATAAGAAACACTAACAAATAAGTAGTGTTCGACGTTTAATTTTGCAGTAACCATACCACCAACATAACAATTGTAAAAAGAAACCAGCTAATCTGTGCAAAGATGTATGAATATACATACATATAAACATATCGCACTCTAAATCATAAACAGTCACGCATATGTGCCATTATTTTAAAGAATTTGTAATATCGCTATATGTTTTTATACAGCAAGATAATTTATCTTAATTCGCAAATTAAATAAAAAATGCATACATGACAAACATATAACCTCCTCCTTAATTGAAGACGGTTAATAATTCGAAAACAAAATGAAAAACAGTTCTAAATATAGGTGTTTTTATTGTTGCAGATTTTTTTCCCGATTTTTTAAAATAATTTTGCAGATTTTTCAGATTTTTTAGCCAATTTTTCCAGATTTTTTGTAAAATTTTCTGGCACCAGTGCTTGACGTTGTAAACATTCACCCCTATCGTTTTTTTCATACCCCATGAGGGGAAATTTGCTATCGGGAATTTCATGGGAACGTTTGTTCCCGCTATTGATTCGCAGTGAATGTAAAACACGGGAAGAAAATTAAACAAATTTATGTTTGATAGTGAGAAATACACAAATTTTTTGTTTAGGATGCAATGTTTTTAAGCTATTACATTTAAATTTGTAATTCAGTTTCATATTTGTATTGAGCCTTATTTTTATTTATCGTAAGTGAGATTTAATTGAAAACAGACCTTTTTATTTAAATTAAAATTTTATGGGCCTATCCATAGTTAAGAATTATCAAAATGCCAAATATTTTATAACTTTTAAGATACGAGTACGGGCTGTAAAATTTTATCGTAGGCGAAAATTAATTATGTAAAACAAATTTGAATATTATAAAAATAATCTTCTCTTCTAATTTAAATACCATATTAAAATTGTTAGTTTTGTGTTAAAAAAAGTAACCAAAATGGAAAAAAGTTCACAAGTACACATTGGAAAAAAAGTAACCAATTTTGGTTACAAGTAACCAAAACGGCAACGCTGATCATAGCAGACGCTGTCTACGAGACTGTAAAAAAGCAAAATAATAAAAATCAAACATAAATACACACATGCTTTCGCTCTCAACAATGCGAGCGCAGCATACACAGCAGAAAGAGATGAGAGTGCGTACGCTGGACGGGTAGTACTGGAAATACCCGCATAGAAAATTTTAGCTTGTATGAGATGCGCATTCTATATGATTTATATTCTTTGGTAAGACCTAGTTAAAAAAAAATATGTTCAAAATACTGGAAAAAATTAATATTATTTCAAATCGTTGATAAAATTTTATCAACAGCTTGTCCGACTTTCGATGTGAGTCACTGTATACGTCATATAATGTATATTAAATTTGCCATAAATTTCTACTTTATTTCTTTCCTTGTCGCAGAATGTTGGCCATAAAAACGTATTTCTTTTTGTTAATGTATTTTTTTTTTGCTTTTGGTCTGGCCTGTTTGTAATAATTCATTAAATAAATACATAACACGAATTTTGTTTGTAATAAATTGTTATTTTTGAAGAAAAAAATCGTTAGGGCTTGATAAATACATATAATGCTCAAAATTATACTAAAAATTGCTTATGCTGGTGCTCGAAACGTTCTAAGTTAAAATAAATATATGTGACCTTCTGTCAAAAAAACGGGTGTGTGCCAAAATCGATAAAAATGAGAAAAACATTAAAATTTTATTTTTTGAATGCATTTTTCTCAAAACTTCATTTTCACACACTAGGTCGCTTTTCGCGGAGACGGTCATATATATCGCATTTGTTCCTCTAAAGGGGGCCAACTTAAAATTTTAAAGTTTTAGTTTTTTTTGTAAGAAAAGTATATACAGTGGTCAAATCTCTCATTATATACTTTGTTCTTTCGCAGAAAAAAATTTCAGTTGTGTGGCTCTATGTTATATGAGAGTATATTGAAAAACTTGTATCTCTACTGAGAATTTAACGGCCCTATGTATAAGCAAGAATTGGTATGAAGTTAACATAAGTGGCAAAATTGAACATGATCTTAAAGAGTTTTGCGATGAAACTTCACATTAAAAATCATGTAGGGTCTTAGAAGAGGGTTAAAATTAGGTAATGCAACCATTTTTAATATCAAATTATATGGAGGAACTCGTTAACACCTAATTCAATTTCGTCACTTATGCTAACTTCATGCCAATTTTTGCTTATACATAGGGCCGTAAGTAAACAAGAGCGATATGTGTTATTCAAACTATAGTGAGTTTACATTATGAAATTTTGCATGAAATTAATTGTGTGAAAGAATATGACCGACTACTTTTTTTCTGCTTGCCAATTACATTTTTAAAGCAATTATTTGTAATAAGTTTTCCTTCTATAAATATTCTTTTGTTATTAACATATATAGGCTATTTTGAATCAATGCTGAAAATATTTTAAATGCTGAGACAAAACTGTACGTATATTAAATAAAATAATCCCAAAAAAATAGAACAGTTTCTTACAGCTAAATGTGGCAAGTTTGTACACGACTAATCGGCATTGTAATTTGGTTTTTCTTAGCTTTATTTATGACATTCATTCATTCATTCATTTATATATGTACCTTGTAAAGTCTTAGTATGGGGATTTAGACTAATGCTTTGGATACGAGAGTATGTATAACTTTCAATATTTTTTGTTTTCTTAGTGGCGGAAAAAGTTATGTTTACAGCAAATAGAGAAGGTCTTAAGTAAATAAAAAAGGACAAATATACGGGGTCATGGGGCAGGATGTTTATTAAAAATAAGAAAAATAAACTTAGGCATGTTATTACACACCTTTTGTGTCAACACAATCTAAATGAAAGTTTGGGAAAGAATAATGATGATTAAGTAATACGTGGATGTTATAAAAAGTTACATGCTGTTTGTTTATGGCCTTTGTTTTAATTATAACACCAAATATGTAGAGTTACCAAAAGTTTTTATATTAAGCAACAGAATTAGAAATAAGTTTTTGTTTGTGGCTTTTGAGAGTTTTTCTATGAACATCAAATAATTTTATTGTTGAAGTCTACTGAGTCTTAAGCAGAAACAACAACAAACTCATATTTTTCATTTTTCAAACTTTATATTTCAATATTTTTTAAATACACGCAGAAAAAAACACGAATGTAAAATCACCATATAAAATTTTTAATTGGAAAGCATTTACAATTTATTAAAAATTATCCACCTTATAGTGGTTGGCGTATTTCGACTTTGACTTCGAAGTTTTTGTAAGAGATTAAAAAATATCTCAACAGTTTTTCTTTAATCTACATGGTACCAAACTGGCGTAATCCAAGTAGAAATACGCCAACCCCGATAAGGCCCAATATATTTGGGGTATTCAAATGACAAACAATAAACATAGCTTAGAAAGTCTTATTACTTTATGACCTTTTTGTTTGAGCCACAACATTTATTTTGAAAATATGTTAAAATGTTAAGACATTTGGGGTATTCACAACAGTGTCTTAAGTGTCTTAAGTGTCATAATGTCTTAACATTTTAACATAGTTTAAAAAAAATTTTGTTGTGGCTCAAACAAAAAGGTCATAAAGTAATAAGATTTTCTCAGCTATGTTTATTGCTCGTCATAACTACATGTACAAATACGTGAGAGTTTACCAAAGGAATTGAGAGAGAGAGAGAGAGAGAGAGAGAGAGAGAGAGAGAGAGAGCGAGCGAGTAAGCAATGTACAAAGGTGCTAAAACCAAAATACAAATAAGTACAATATTTTTAATTGTAAATTATGAGGGGTTACTCACAGCATTATGTTTTTTCGTGTTATTACTTGAGAACGTGTTAATTTATGAGTACCATCTGAATACCCCAATTATGTCACTTAGGATACTTAAGACATTGGTGTGAATACCCCAATTGTTTATATGTGCTGTTGTTTGTTTACATATATCATTGCACTGTTATACGTACAGTTTGTCAAAAAAATGTTTTCAGTGGTGTAAAAAAATCAAATTCTCTTCAAAGAAGCGCTTATTTTGAAGTGAATTACAACAAATTTTTGGATATTTTTTTATGTGTACCTTCTCAAAGTTTTTTAAAATTACATTTTTTTAAAGCATTTAAGAAATGTTGACAAATTCAATAGAAGGTGTGTTTATTTCCCTTAAATGTATTTTCCCCGCCAATACTTTGTGTGCCCTCCCTGAGCATCAATTACCGTTTATAAGCATCTGTACCTCGAATGAACTAGTTTGAGTATACTATGTTCTTCACTGTATTTTCTCCCACTCCTCCTTTATAACCTGTATTAAATGTACTTTATTTTGCCTAGAGCTTTTTCTGCCGGCGAGCCCACAACATTTTCAATGGAGTTCAAATCAGGACTTTCGTGCTAGAGTGTAAATAGCTTTTCTATAGTTACATATATAGCAACCATATCCTACAGAGAGACGTTTTGCGCTTAGGGTCGTTGTCTTGATAAAATCTATAATTAGGCCTTACCGGGATTCCTGTGTCAAAAAATCGAATCTTCGAACCCTGGCAGATAATTCGCTCTTCAAAATACCAATATAAATTTACTTGTCTCATTAATGCCTTCTACAATCCGCATTTCACCAATTCCTTTATATCCCAGCCAACCTGAGTTTCGAAAAGAAACAAACGTTCGCTGTAGCCAACAATTCTCGAAACATTCTCGTAAAAAAAGTTTAGCAACAAGAAACAATTTGTTTCTCTCAATTTTTTTATTTTTTTGCATGTACAACAAAAGAAGAATAAAGTTTTTTGCTATTAAGAGCTAATGATATTGCTAAAGGTTCACTATTGATTCGTAAGCGAAACATCGATATCGAAAGATTTGCTGCCACAAACTGAGTGACGAGAGAGCCTAGCAGCACTTTCTCTTTCCGTTTACGATAGTCGTTCTCGAGTGTTTTGTCCGAGAAATGATTACGCAACATTCGAATGCGATTTATTTATGAATGTTTTGGTTATTTGGGATGATATCAAACCCTATACCATGACAGATACGAGGGCGGTTCGGAAACTTCTTAGCCTAGCACAAAAAGCGCGGTATAAACAGAAAAAAGTTAAGTTTTTTGGAAACTTCCATCTCTGCTATGAACAAATGTTAAATTTTGTTTCGATCTGGCAACTCCTTCATATAGAAACAGGTGTTCACAAAAGACACATCCGCGATTTTTTAACAATGGAAAAATTAGAAATGCGTGGTGTCATTAAATATTTACATAAAAAAGGTTTATCGGGACAAGAAACTCATAATGATATGGTGAATGTGTTAGGTGAAAGTGCTCCTTCATATGCAATAGTAAAAAATTGGATTGCTGAATTTAAACGTGGTCGTACAAGCATTGAAGATGAACCACGTAGTGGACGTCCAAAAACAGCAACAACAACAGAAATTGTAGCCAAAGTGCATGATATAGTATTAAATGATCGACGAATAAAAGTGCGTGAAATAGCTAATATCATGGGCATCTCAAATGATCGAGTCCATTTAATTTTGCATGAAGAACTACAGATGAAAAACCTTTCTGCAAGATGGGTGCCGCATTTGTTAACAGTCGACCAAAAACGCATAAGAATGAACATTTCTCAAGCTTGTTTGGATCGTTTTAAGCGAAACAAAATGGATTTTAAGCGTCGTTTCATAACTGTTGATGAGACATGGATCCACCACTATACTCCAGAGACAAAAGAACAATCCAAACAATGGACTGAAGCTGGAGGAAGTGCCCCAAAGAAGGCAAAAACAATTCAATCGGCTGGTAAGGTTATGGCAACGGGTTTTTGGGACTTCAAAGGTATTTTATTGATTGACTATCTGCAAAAGGGTAAAACAATAAATTCAGAGTAGTATTGCAACCTTTTGGATCAATTAAATGTACAAATTCGAGAAAAACGTTCTGGCTTACAACACAAAAAAATAATTTTTCATCAAGACAACGCACCAGCGCACAAGAGTGTTTTAACAATGGCTAAAATCAACGAATTAAAGTACCAGTTGCTTGACCACCCTCCTTATTCTCCTGATTTGGCTCCCAGTGACTTTTACCTGTTCCCAAATATAAAAAAATTTCTTGCTGGCAAGCGTTTTACCTCAAATGAAGATGCAATTACAGTTGTAAACCACTATTTTGAAGACCTTGAGAAAACTATTTTAATCAAGGGATAGAATTGCTAGAAAAGCGTTGGACTAAGTGTATTGAAGTTTCAGGAGATTATATTGAAAAATAAAAATATTTTTGAAAAACTAACTATTCTCTTTCATTGATAGGCTAAGAAGTTTCCGAACCGCCCTCGTAATGTTCAAAACGATACTGTAGTTATTACATTTTTATTTTCTAGTGTTATCAGAGGCTGGCGCAAAACTTTTTGTGGTCCATTGTGACATTAAAACATTACCTTTGTCTCATCACAAAAAATTAACGTTATTCCAGTACTCAAAGGGAAAAGAAATATGGTCAATAGAAAATATCAGTCGGTTTTCAATATTTTAGGTTGGCAGCAGTGTTTTTTTTAGCAACTCTGGAGAATTATTCATAATTTTTCAGCACGTTTCGAACACTTATACTTATACATTATTGATTTGCTATGCTAGTCCTCTAGTGTTGGAGTGCGAATTACCTAAAATAATTCGTATTATTGTAGTTTTAATGCGCCGAATGACACCTTTTTATCTACTTGGCGAATGCTTTGGTTCCAGTCTACCTTCTTTTTCAGCACGGTTACTGATATAATATATGTATATTATATGAGATTAAAGGAAAACATTGCAACTTTCCCTTGTAATAATTGAAATAAAATTATTGAATAAAATTATTGTTAGCCTGTTTTCTGGGCACTTTTTAAAATAAATTTCGAGCGTCACTTTTTGTAGGTACAACAAATATGTTATGAATGTACCCTAAAAAAAAGTATTGTGCATATAATACCATATTTTAACAAAATTCAGACGTCAATGTCGATTTTCATTAATTTTTGTATGGAAAAATTACTTTTAAATTTTATATTTAAATAAATTTTCACCTTTAGTTTGAGATACTATACAGAATTTATTTAAAATATCTCCCTATTGTAGTAAGGTTTGTGTTATAGTGTTTTCACACTGCAAGTTAAAACCTGGTCTTAACGTTAAAACCATAAACAGCTGATCTTGCATTCACACTGCAAGTTTGTTAAATTCAGGTTCTAACTCACAGACTGTCTAATAACTTTGCTTAAAATAAAATAAACTCCTGCAGAAATGCGTGTGCTTGTTGTTGTATTTTTTCCTGCTTTTTATAACACTTATTTGACAACAGAGTGCGGAGAGTGCTCGAATTAAACTCGCTCGCAACCGAATTCAATTCGAGCGAGTTTTATTTTTTGTATTAAAAAGAGCTACTCTTGTCTGCTCGCGAGTTAAAAAAATAAAACGCATTTAATTTTTGAGAATCGAAAATATCGCGAGAAGAATTCAAATTTTAAGAGTTAAAAATAAAAAAGAATTATTCGCGAGTTTTATTAATTTTGTTTGCTCAAATTCTGTTTGCTATAGGTTGCAATGTTGAAATTATATTTTATTACTGACAGGTAAGCATTTGCATAGGTTAGGTTAGGTTAGGAAGGGTGGTGCCTACCGCACCTCCACTCGGAGACCCAACTGGGTCCATTGTGACTCCCTTCTATTGCCCATTACTGGTAATATTTACCCCTCCCATTTTTGGCCAGAAGAAACGCTATTATCCGTCATTAAGCCACCGAATCCCCATGATGAAGCCCCTGATGTCCTCTAGTTTACACTTCCCGACATCAGTGATGCTTTCATGGAAACGTCTGCTCAGCCATCTAAGCCTATGACGTTGCAGCTTCGGGCAGTGACAGATAATATGTTCAATGGTTTCTGGTTCCTCTTCATCCCCGCACCTCCTACAAAAATCTGGAGTACCAATTTCCCACTTGCTGGTTCTTGCTCTAACCGAGCAGTGACCTGTCAACGCGCCTATCATGATTCGCATCGCCTTCCTATTCATGTCCAGTAGTAGTTTAGATCTTCCTGAGTCTAGTTTTGGCCAAAAATCCCTCGAGACCCTACAATCCTCCCTACTACGCCATGAACTGTTGGTCCTGCTTTCCACCCAATTACTGAGTTCCTTATAGTAATGATCTATCGGTGATTTCACCGATCTGTCAGACATTCCCTCGTCTAACGCTGATCCTATTCTTGCCAGCTCATCGGCAATTTCATTTCCCTCAACACTGCTGTGGCCAGGAACCCAACATAGTCTGACACTATATTTATCCATAAGCAAGTTGAGGGCTTTCCTACAGTCACTAACAAGCTTCGATTTGACATTGTGTCCTTTCAAAGCTTTTAGCGCTGCCTGGCTGTCGACGTAGAAGGTTACCTTTTCACCTTCAGCCACATTTCCGGCCACCAGCTCCGTGGTCCTGAGGATCGCCAAGATCTCAGCCTGGAAAACACTGCATTCATTCGGCAGTCTAAAAGAACTACGAATGTTCGTTCCCAAGATATAGACACCAGCGCCTGTGCCTTCCCCCATTTTGGTATCTCAATCATATTTTTTCTTTGCGTGTGGTGAGTTGTGAAATGAAACTGCTTACAACATCAATGCTCTGCAAGTACTTGTCAATACATACTTAAAAAAAGAATGAAAATCGTTTGGTCACTGTTGCTTTGCAGTTATGTAAATATACAGAAATGGAAGAAATTAAATTGTTTCTCTCAATCAAAGCACGCAAGTTTTATTAAAAATTTTTTATATTGCTAGTTTTTGTTCCACGTTGTTCGAAACATTTTCTTACAAAAAAAATATATTTTTTTGCAAAGATGTTTGGTATAATAAGAATACTTTTGTTTCCTGTTTTGCATGTATTCTAAATACATTATTTAAGAAATTTGTTATTCGACATATTGTCAGAATTTTACAGCAACAATGAAATGCATATAGACAACGCTGAACCACAACTAAATAAATTTCGAACTTAATACATTATTTCAAATTTATTCTATTTTATATATACAAGAAGAAACCTACAAATCATTGTTCATCATCTAACTAATTAACTAACTTTGTATCCAATAAAATATAGTTCATAACAAGTAGTTAAATTTATACAACAATAATTCGTGTGGAATGTAGATACAATGCGATACAGTCACTCGACGAAGTGAACATGTATGTATTTGTGTTATGAACTTTGCATAACCTTTCGCACAAAACTCGTATTTACAATAACCGTGATACGAGTATGCTATTTATACATTTATGCTTGATTGTATTTTCGTATGTACATACATACATACGTTTTCACAACATCACGTGCAAATGTCGTTCCGTTGCCGCTCATTTTATTGTTAAGTTGGCTGGCGGTCACTTAGAGTGGCACTGGAAAAGAGTAGTTTTAGATTAGTTTTTGGCACGCGATTATACTTTTGATATTAAAATACATATATGTTAGTATGAAGATAAGTACATACATACATATATACGAGTATATACTTACGTAAGTTCATTGCTGTTGAAGTGTTTGTATTAATATTTTTATGTGTCAACTATATTCATATGCGTGCTTTAGTATTTTCATATCAAAATTAAACATATCTTTGATTTATGTGTGTGTGTGAGTGTGAGTGTGTTTTTATTTTCTTCTTTTTAACATTTATTATTGTGGAAGAAGGAAGTTTAATGTTTTAATACAAACAAGTATATTTCGGGAGGGCGAAAGTTTTTATTTAATAAATGTAGTGGTATGTAGTCGTAATGTTGAATAATAAATGAGCTTCTATAAATGTTTTTTTTTGCTGTAGCACCTTTTTCAGGATTTCCACTGCTCGAAAAACAAATTTGTAGAGTTTCAGCTCATAAGTGATTTAGTGACCTGCAATAGATTGTTAGACTCCTTGTTTTTATATACATACATATGTAAATAAGAAAAGAACAGTTCCTGTCGTAGCGCCTTATATATTTTGCTAATAGTGTTTTTACACTGACTTGGTTTTAATAAAAGGTGGTTTTAGTGATAAAACCAACTGTTAAAACCTTGTTTTACCATACAAATTGTTTTAGTTAAATCCAACTTAAAAACATTTCTGAATTGGTTTTATTTTGGTTTTATAAAATGCAACCCTGTTTTCGCTGTGGTAAATTCAGTGCTGCCAAGTTTAAATGACCGGCAGCAGCTGATAATATTTATGACAGTGAATAACAAGAGATGTCGCTTGAAAGATTTTCAACTTAAAAATGGATGCAGCAGCAACAATAAGTAAAAAATTTTGGAAAAATAAAAGTTTTTTGGAAGGAAAACAACAAAAATATTTTCATTGACCTCGATCCACTGATAAAAAAGTTGTATATTGTGATTTATTTGTGCATTTTTTATATACAATAACTTGATTTTCAAGCACTTCTTCACTTTATATTACTAGTTCCATTATTCTAAAATATTAATTTACAAAATATAAAATAATTTCCATTTTAGAGCGCATTGTAAAGTTTCTTAGTTTTTCATACAAACAAAAACAGTTGTACACTTTGTCAAATAGGGTAGGGAAAAATTCTGCTCGCGACAACAATTTTTATTAACTCGCTCGTTTTAAAATTTGTGCTTGCGAGTTCTAATTTTGACTCGTACTCCTTTTGTGCTCGACTCGTAAGCATTAAATGACTCGCGTTAAAATTTGTACTCGCGAGTTTTATTTTAAAACTCAATAGCACAAAATTTAAAAGAGTGCAAAACCAGCATAAATGAATTCAAAACGTGTAGTTATTGTAAAAAAAAAATTTTTTTGTTTATTCGAAAAAGTATATGTATTTATATGCGAATTACAAATGCATATACATATATATAAAAATATATATGTTCTTACTTTCATGTCATGAGGTATTTTTCAAATGTTTTAAGGCTTCTGCTTCATGAAAAGTTATGCAAATGACAACACTATTGTTAGATGTGACAAAAATATAATCGAGACTTAGCATACCATGGTCTAATATTATAATAATATTGTTAAATACGACCATAGTATTATTTTATATAATAATAATATTTTGTTTTTTAATTATATATTTATTGGTAGATATTTTGTTTAAAACAGCTGTACGTTAAATCCGAAATAAAAATAAATTAATTTTGTTGAAATAAAATGTATGTATGTACATGTATACTTACATATGTGTGCATACACAAAATACAGACACGCCTGTATAAAGAGATATACCCAGTTGGCCAAATCGTTACAGCCGACATTGTCTTCGACGATTAATGTACGACATTAGGTTTTCTAATCAAAAATTTAAAGGAAATCGTCGTTCATGACTATCTGAGCGACAATATCCATGGTTTTGTCGTGTCATACGTTTTGTCTTCAATAAGACTTTGTTGAGGACAATCTGAGCGACAGTGTCATATAAGTTTTGTCTTCAATAAAGCAGTGTTGACGACAATCTGAGCGACATTGTCGCCCATCTCGTATTGTGTGACCTCGGCGGCATTTGTATGAAAGTTTCGTCGACGATTTGTATGGGGCTGTCTTTAATATGTCTTCTACGACTTACCAATGTCTTGTACCCGTCGTCACAGATGTCTTAAAGACGTGGCTAACTGGGTATGTATATATATTTTTATTGATCTAGCCTCTTGTTTATACTTTATTTTTTTATTTAACACTACGCACCCACTACAGGTGGCTTACAAACGAAGCACTGTAATGACAGAAAATGTTTCTTAAAAAGATTTTGTTTTAAAACTTATCATAGTATGGTTCTGGATAACATTATATTGTTATTTACATTATATTATTTTTACATAATAATAAAGGTTATGTTTTAGTCATAAATTTTTAACAAAACCTTAACAATATATACTTTTTATGAATATAATAATGTAATTATTATATTCAAACATTACTTTGTTTATCATAACGAAATTAATGTTTAAAATAACAATAACTGGTTTTCAACGACCACGCATTTGTTTCAGAGAACATAATATAGATTTCTCAACCATTCTGCAACCATATCTTTTCTTTGCGTGCACTATACTAACAGTCTCGTTTTCGCTGGTACTTCTTCTAAGAGCTTTAGCTTATGCGACATGACGTTGAATGAATCAGGCAGAACGATGATACCATCACCGTAGTCAAATTGTATATTTAATTTTTTTTCATATTTTCTTTAAAGCCGAAAAATCAATCGCATATTAAATGATTTACATATTATTATTTATTATGGTTAACATGTATATCGCGTTTCATGAAAAGCTTGGCCTTCACCAACTACATATCGCTCCTTTATTTGAACGTACTCATATCTCAAAAAATGAATTTTTCGAGTTAATGATGCAGAATTAATCCTCATATCGTTATTTATATTGTTTAAAAATTTCATACAAATATCTTGTTTACTCAGCTATTGAGAGAAAAATAATTTTTTTTCCATTAAGTTGTGTGTTTTCTGGCGAATTATTTTTTTTTTTTAGTTATGACTACGTTGCAGTAAAGGAGCGATATGTTATGCAGATTTTAAGTATATAATTATAATTTTTTTATCGGTTACAGTTTGCGAGATGCAGGCCATATATTAACATAACTTGAGAAAAACATGCTCTATTCAGTTAAGTGAAAAATTCAAAATTCGTCAACAAAATTATCTTTAAAATGCTATTAAAATATTATTTCTAAATCTGCTCAGCAGTTTTGGCGATATTGTAAAAGTTTGAGGCAAAAATTTTATTTAGGACATTTTTAAACATTTCTTTTTTTAAAAATTCATACAGCAACGGGCCAGTTTTTTGTTAAGAAGCATGTATCTACATATATTTCAAATGAATTTAGCCCTTTTCCATTGAATTTGGTGCACAACTTTTGTTGTGTTTTTTTTTTTTTGTACAACAGTACAACACGCAGAAATTTCAAATGCAAAAGTTTTACAGATATCTGTTGGTTTAAAGTTTCTGTTTTATGAATATATGCTTTTCAGTTCTCTTTCTAAATTGTAGCTAATATTCAAAGTTTTAGACCACTTTCAATGGAAAAGAGCTCCATTCCTTTGGAATATATTTAGCTACAAGCTACTAAATCCAAAATAAGCTCGTTGTTGTATTTTTATTTTCTATGCATTCTTAGAAACCAGAAATCAAAATTTTTCTAAAAAATTTTTTATGTTAAATTTTTATGATATCTCTAAAAGTACTTAACAAAATTAGAAACAATGTTGGCAGAGGCTTTATATAGTTTTGTTATAGAATTTCGGTTTCTTTTTTCTTTTCTGAATAGAGAAAGTGAAAGTGCTTTTATTTTTTGTATAACGTTATGTCTCGAAAACCATAACTAAAAGAAAAAATTGAGTCTAGATTCGTGTTCAGTGTTCCAAATAACTAAATAAGCAACTTACATTTCTAGTGAACGAACACATGTTTGTGTTATAGAAAAATAATCTACCAGTATATACGAGTATTGCTAGACACACAACTGGAACGAACGACGAATTTTTCGCTGCAAACTTTCATCATAAAAAATAAAATACATTTGTGCATATGAGTATGAACACAATACCTCCGTAGAACTAAATTCGTCGTGCGTGACGAACTCTGAGATAGATTTATATCTATTTTGTATGCCGACGAACGAAAAAAACAATTTCTCTCTTTCTCTCACTGTCTTGTGTCACACAACAGTGACAGACTCAAATATAAGAGTGGAATTCGCTGAGTAAAGTCGTCATTGTAGTGCTTCACACGACGAATTTAAGCAGCGAACTCTTATCGACCAATTCGTCGACGTGTACGAAATTCGTCGCTCGTCCCAGTTGTGTTCCTAACATATGTCACAAAACATATTTTAAGGAAATTTGTTTAAAAATTTAATTTTTCTCGTAATAATTGTTGTTAAAATTTCAGTTATTTATGCACATGTTTTAATATTGCAAAAACTAACACCAAATTATTACCTTCTCTTTGAATCAATAAATAAATATTACAAAGCTTTACTAAAGCTTGACGTTATAACGTTTTCATTTGTAGCATTTTCGAAATTGACTTCTTGACTTCATTTTGGCAGTTCATGTCAATAGGTATTAAAACGCAAAAAGTTGATTGAACAACTTTATTAGTCTTTATTTATAAAAATAACTAACGAACAACAAACATTGTATATATTATTATGCAAGTACATAAAAATATATTAAGGGTGTTCATTCTTGTAAATAAATTGTCAAAAAATTTATGGAAATTTGTTCACAAAGCTTGTAATGCTATTAAAATAATTAGGACGAACGAGGAATTTTTCGTTGCGAATTTTCGTCATCAGAAATAAAACAAATTTATTCATATGATACTGAACACAACAACGCCGTGGAATGAAATTTGGCATGAGTAACGAACTCTCTGACAGATTTATTTTTAAATTTAACGTCCACAAGCGACGAAAGAATTTCTCTCTCTATCTCTATCTCTCTCTCTCTCTATTTGGATAAGCAATAACCAACTTTATTAATTAAAAGCGCATTCTTATCAACAAATAATTCCTTTGAACAAACAAATTTCGTGAACGAAATTCGTCGCTCGTCCCAGTTGTATTCCTAGCATAAGTTTGAGCAAAAATTTTGACTTGGAAACTTAAACTGTGCAATTATGCATTTTATAAACTTCTTCGAATCATTTGGGCAATTTAGTTTGTTAGCTTTCAGTAGCCATTTTCAAACACAATTTGCTTTATTAAAAAATAATTTTTTTAAAGCTTCTTTCAAATTGACATTAAATGTTTGCGCAAAAGCTTAAAAGGGCTTCAGTCTCGCAAATTTGCCCAGTTGCACAAATACCAATTTTATGACATTTTATGAAAGCCCTAATTGTAATACATATCTAAAGAAAATTTTTGACTTTTGTAAATTTATTTTAGTCAAACTTTTGCCTTGTTCTCTACAAATATTTATAACATACTTTTATAATACGGCAATATACATACATATCTACATATGTATGTATGTACTATATAGGTATATATGTACGATGTATGTCGGTATTTACATAACATTGTTAAAGCTTTCTAAAGGCTGAAGTTTTTACTACAATTATTTTTTATTGCAGTTATAAAACCAGTTAAACTATACAGAGTATATTTTAAGTATGTTTTTTCCACTTTATTTACTTCAAACTTATTTTAAGGAATTTTCATAGTTAGTATCTTACCTTGAAGTGTTAGTTGGCTGTTAGGAAAACTAAAGAAATTTTTATTGTTATATCAGTCAGTTAAGTGATAATTTTTGACAAAAACTTCATAATTTAGACATATTAAGTGAAGGAATATAAAATTAAACATAACAATTTCATTAGAAAAATATTAAATTATAAAAAGAGTTGCAGTTTTTGTAGTTTGCAAACATATTTTCGTTTGCAAAACTTTTTTATTTTTTATTTTATTATTTTGCTGCTGAAAGAAACATAAATAATGGGAGATATTATTTGATTTTTCATTTGTAGAGAAAATATTACAAATGAAATATTTTGGTTTCAAGTAAATATGATCTTTCTAAACTAAAATCAATGTTTAAAATAAAAAAAAAACTATTCATGGTCTAAGTCATATATTTCTTTTCTCGAGTAGATTTAGTAGATTACATTTAAACAAATAAAAAAAAATTCCAAATGTTTTCTTTCCAAATGTTCGCTCGTCTGAGCTCAGAGTTAGTAGAACGGAACAACTAGCTGTTTTCGAATATCTTTATCATCTTCATCATCAGCGTTATTTTGTGTTTGGTGCACTGTGTGTGGTGTTAGTTGATGTAGATTTCTGCCTTATATACTCAGCATTTATTCGCAAATGGAATATGTGAATTGTTTTCATTCATCGTATTACAGTTTGCTGAAAGCTTTTTTAGTAATGAAAGCTCAATTTTACCGTCTCTA
This sequence comes from Tachina lurida, assembly GCA_944452675.1. Classification (NCBI taxonomy): domain Eukaryota; kingdom Metazoa; phylum Arthropoda; class Insecta; order Diptera; family Tachinidae; genus Tachina; species Tachina lurida. Next base: position 186,818,630 of record OX101752.1, on the reverse strand, counting down.
AATTTACAACAGTCATGTCACTGTCGTTTATTCCTTTACGAATTATGCACATATTAGTTAATTTGTTTATTTTTGTTCTACTTAAGACGAAAGTTTTTTGGTTTGTTCGTATTAAGGATATTTTTATTTAATTTTTGCCATGAGCCCCTGGATATTAAGTTTGGTTAGTTTCATCATTAATGCTCGAACTTAATTTTTGTTATAATTTATATCTATAATTTTCGCTTTGTATGTTATGTTTTCGGAAAACCGTCTGTAAATGTTGCTGTTTAGTCTAATTTTTTATTTATCTCTAAATAATCAGCCGTTACCAATAATAAATATTTTCCCAAATGTATTTTTATTTATTTATTTGTTATTAAATATTCTAAAAAGTAAATTTGCAGAATATGATATTTTAAATTTTTTTTTTTTTTTGAAATAAATGTATTTTCATGTGAAGAAATATGTATGTCACATAAAATTTAAATAATTTAATAAATATTATTTATACGAATATAAATATTGTTGTATGTGTAAAATTTGACATTATTTGACAGTTTATTAATTCAAATGCATAAAACCATATTTCATATGTTCATATATGAAATATTACCACAACATTTTTTTTTTATAAATTTAACAACACCAAAATGCTAAACGCAATCCAGAATAATAAAATATAAAAATAATATAATAATATATATATATAATAAACAATAATACTATATACTATATTTATTTAAAAAATTTTCTAATGAAAAATAATAAAAAAAGTTATTTTTGTTCACAGAGAAAATAGTACCTCATAAAAAACTGCCTCATAGAATCAAGAAGATTTTCTCTATAAAACGTTTTTAGGCTAAGGGGTATCCCAGAAGAAAGAAGCGAAGATTTTTTCATAAAGATTCCTTATTGCTTTTATGTTGTAAATCTTATTAATTTTATCAAGAAGAAATCTTATTATTCACAACTTTTTTTACTCAATTTCCCTTATTTTTGGCACCAAAAAAATAATTCATAGAGAAAAACTTCTTGATTCTATTAGGTTTTCTTATAAATTGTAAACTGTAGGGATGTCTTATTGATTTTATTAGGTTGCCTTATTAATTTTTTTAAAAAGGTTTTCTTCTTGATTTTATTAGGCTTATTGATTTTTTCAATAAGGTTTTCTTCTTGATTTAAGTAGGTTCCTATATGATTATGTGTAAAGCATCGTATTGATTTATGAGGTGTCTTGTTATTTCATATCTATAAATGGACATAGAGACAATTTTTTTCATGATCTTTTTCATTTTTGTATAAGAATGTGCACAATAATTTAAATGGTTATTCAGGCTGCTTGTTAGCATATTGGGTAGAGTGTGCTTGTCTATCAGGTAGAAGTGTGCTGGTTCAATACTTGGTAAGTAAGTTAGTTAAGAATATAACCTAATGTGCATGTATGTATGTTTGTATGTATGTATGTATAAATAAATAACATCTACTACATACATACATACATATGTATATGGTATAGAATTTAAATGAAAATACATAAGTACAGAGAATAAAGACGCAATTCTTTTTTATTTTTTTTATTGAAAAAATCAATAATATAACCTCATAAAAACTACAAGATTTCTTATTGATTTTTTCAAAAAGGATTTCTCTATGAAATTAACAAGATTTCTTTATTGAAAAAAAAAACCATAGAAATTTCTTATTAATTTTGTTCTATTTAATGAAGTATTTAGTGGGAACTTTTTTCTCTGTGCAAGCTCTTTATATTACAACTTAATAAGAACCCTAACTGTGCTTTGAAATAAGTGCTTTTATCATCACCTACTTTCCTTTTATTTTTTTTATGCTTTTAAGAATTTAACTGCAAGTTTTTAAAAAGGTTAGGAAGGAACATGCAGTATACAGGAAAATTAGTTATAATATCTTATTTCTGTTAAGGTTGTGGTTAAAAATATAATATAAATATCTTAAAATGTTTGCTTTCTAACAAACTTATAAACTCATATTGGTAATAAAACACATAAATATGTATTCTTTTTATACAAAGGTCTTTCATTAAACGCTTCCAATCTTTAGTATTTAGTATTTCTTATTTTTCCAAAACATTACAAAAAATTATTTAATTCTAAAAAGAAAATTTAAAAATCCTATATACAAACATTTCTTTACATTCCTTAAACATTTACCAAATAGTATCAAATTAAATTAAAAAATATGACGATTATAAACCTTATACAGCCATTGTTATAGGACTTACATTTTATTTTATATATAACTCCCCAAAAAATTAGGCACTTAAATTGATACTTAAACTAACAAACTGATAACTAAGTACTTGCAAATTACAGAAAACGAACAAAAAATAAAATAAAAAAATAGCCAAACAAATAAATAAGAAATTAACAAGTTCATTGACAGCACCGTGTCATTTATATTTACCGGCCCTATTATCCTATGGTAGAACAAGAGATCTGCTCTCTCATACAAACTATCAGCACTCCCAATGGTCAGCAAGTCCGTTGGAGAAAAATTTCTAGACATCTGAATTGTCTGCAAATTTCTAGAACCATCAAAAAACAACTTCTTACCAAAGGACTCTCAAGTGAACGTGCAACTTCCAGAAACCTTAAATTCCTTTCTACCAAAAAGATATCCAACCGCCTTAAATAAATCGCTACGTAAATGAACCTACACTATGGCCTACGAAACTAAGCATTCGGTCCGATGTATGGTTTTAGCAAAAACACGCTATTAAAATCATTCGCTGCTATATCCTAATCCTCTTTATCTGGTATGAAAAAGTTACTAACGAAATTGAAAATGCATAAAAGACGATTAGACGAACGATCTGCCGATACACCAAAGGAGCAGTTTTTTTTTTATCTAGACCTCTTCTACGCTTTAAAACACTGATATATCCTCTTGGTCTTTTCAAGTAAAAGTATGTCATCAATATGGCAATAAAATTTAAAGTTTTCATGGAAGGTGGCGCCAAGATATTACATTCTATCCACTATATCCCAATCAAGTCTGGTCCGATCTTTAAACATGGTAAAAAAGACCTACAGTTCGGGTAGTTAGATGTACTTAAGCCTTTCCTTGAACATCATGGCCACACATTTCCGTTTGTTCAATTTAAGGCACCACTTATTCACCACTTATTATGGCGTCGTCGACGTCACATCAAGACGAGAGTGTCTACTCTTTGTCAACAAGAATTGACTACTATTAACATATTCCATTAATTTATAAGGCCTTAGAGATTAATAAGAGATTGTCAATAAGAGCCAATTGTTGTCGACAAAAGAGTAGACAAGTGACAATATTTACTGTCGTCTTGATGTGACGTCGACGACGCCATTCACAATAGGTGTATTATTGATTCATCTGTTGGTTTATATGTAGTTCTTCGCTTTTTATCTTAAAATTTTTACTGCCTTATTTATAAAAATTATTAAGGGTTTATAAAGGGATTTTAAGACAAATTTTTAAACAAAATTTTTCCTATTAAGCCTTTATAAAGCCTTAATAACACTATGATACAAAAAAAAAAAAAAAAAATATTCAGGGATTCTAATGTACCAATTCGATTTTGTTGGAGTCCATGGATGACGAAAATACCGTTGGTTTTTTTAGGTCACTTCATAAAGTGATTTTATAACGGTAAATGTAGTGAAAAACGGGGTTTCAGTTTTAAACAGGTGTAACTTCTTTGTTTCCTAACGGATTTCTTTTAACTTTCCGTTGGTGAAAAGAATTGAATATTATCTTTCAATAAAGATATATTTTTTGGAAATCGACTAAGAAATGGCTAAGTTACAGTCGTTGTAGTGTAGAAAAAACCCATTGAAAAAGTATTCTTTTGTTTTCCTCAGGCCATAAGTTGCTTATGAGTTACAAAAGAATACTTTTTTAATGGGTTTTTTCTACACTTCAACGACTGTAACTTAGCCATTTCTTAGTCGATTTCCAAAAAATATATCTTTATTGAAAGATAATATTCAATTCTTTTCACCAACGGAAAGTTAAAAGAAATCCGTTAGGAAACAAAGAAGTTACACCTGTTTAAAACTGAAACCCCGTTTTTCACTACATTTACCGTTATAAAATCACTTTATGAAGTGACCTAAAAAAACCAACGGTATTTTCGTCATCCATGGACTCCAACAAAATCGAATTGGTACATTAGAATCCCTGAATATTTTTTTTTTTTTTTTGTATCACAGTGTAATTTTTATAAATAAGGCTATTAATTTGAGTGAAAGGTCTATCGTACAAATGTCGATCTAGTTAACTTGCATCCGAAATTTCCAATTTTCCACTGCGGTTTGTGGTTTATTTGCATTAACTAGCAACTTAAGAAAACTTTACAGGAAAAAATCTAACACAAAGCAAAATCACACAACCTCCGTGGCCAGTTCACATCACCCTCTCGTGAGATAATCCCTCACAGCGTTTGCCCAGAATGCTCAATGTGGCATAAGCTGTATGGCAGGTGGCACCACTCTGCTGTTATTACGGCCAAAAAAAACATGGTAATCGTCCACTTAATGCAATCAGCATTGACAATATTGGAATGGTGAACCTAGCTCTTAAAGAAATAGGGATTAGTGACGCCAAGACTCTACACTAAATTGTTATTTTCCGCATCAACTTGACTAAATTGAATCTCATGTGGAAATCTAAGTTTTTCTTTTTTGACTTATTGTACTTGTTCATACTGAAATGTCCTTCGCTGAAGAAGATAAAGTTTCCAACTGCTCCGGGGTCGATTCAGCAACTACATGTCGCTGCTCTTGGTCCACAAAACTGGAACACTAATACAACAACAACACAGAAATTGGCGATTACTATTTAAGGGAAAGGGAACAAATTTCACATTTATTCTCCAAAAAGGCTGAATATATAATTTTTACGTGTTCTTGAATGTTTTATGGCTCTAGGGTGATTAAGCAAAACATACTGAATAAATGACAGTCAATTCGGCAGAGGCGGCTTCAACAAAATTGGCCCATTTTAGCTCTGAAAATTCAGTAGTCCCTTTTGGTAGACACTTTATATATAATAAATTTTTAGCAAATCTATTTTCTATATTATCAAGATAAATGCATTTTTCATTATTTTGCGCAATAGTTATAACTGCAATTTATTTCTAATGTGTACATAACCAACCAAATATTGAATGCGGTTTGTTGTGAGAAATATTTTTTTTCCTGCTTTCTATTTCAATTTCTATTTCTGTGTCATGTGTCAATGTCTCGTTAGCAGTTGCAGTTTTTATTTGCTTATTTTTCTTAGTTTTCATCCATTGAAGTACAGAAAATACAATAAAGAGAAAGACAGCTTCATAATCATTATTAGCAGCTAAAACGTCGAATGTAATACAATCTTCTTTTTTTATCATCATTGTCATGATAAACGCTGCTGGTTGCTCATGCAACAACGTTTATCATTGTAGTGTTTGAATACCGAACAGTAATATTACTTTGTGTGGGACTAGAGCAGACAGACAATACAAAATTCAAGGATGTGAACGTTTTAAGCCATAACTTTAAAAATAAAATTAGTGGAAACCTTTTTATATAAATTTTTATGAAACAATTTCCCATCAACTCCAACCAACATACTTATAAACCACATACTTCTATGACTTAATGGGCATACATATATTTTTATGATTAGTTTTTTTATTAATGTCCTTTGTCTGCAATACCAGTCACTATTTGGTATTACAAGTCTATTTCACTTGTTTGTTCATCATCATCATCATCACTACCATTGTTGTCAGCTATACAACAGCAGAAATCTATAAAAGACTGACATAAAGGATCTCAATTTTGCCATTTTATTTTGCTTTACTCCATATGTGGGTTTGTAGTCCAACAAATGACATACTTTAGTCAGCTTAGCAAAAAAAAAAAAAAAGAAGATATACATAATCGTACATACTACACTTCGAATTAAGTAAAATGAAAAAAATAAGGATTTACATAAATCAATAGAAAATTTATTGAGGTTTTTATGCTGATAAAAAAAATTGAGCGGTTGGTTGAATGTGCCAGTTGAACACTTTAATATCTCTGTTGGGCTGCATGAAATGGTCAAGTATAAATTTCTGTACCTTTTTTTATTTTTTAGTTGTTGTTGAACTTCTAGTTAAAATTAAGCTATAAATAATTCCATGTCCACATACTCGTATACAGACACAATTTTGTACATCAAATTATTTGCAATTTATCTAGCACATACATATATACATTTGTATATGGTATCTGTATTTAAATTAACATATCTGTGTTATTTATTATCGTCTAAGGCTTAGTCGCACAGTGGGGCCGTTTACAAAAATTGTGTAATAAGTCTGTATACTTCAAAAAAAGTAATTCGATTTAAAAATATATGTAATGAAATCAATTAAAAGCAAGAAATGATAGTGTTTAATTAAAATTTACGACAATCGAGATCGTTTTTGTATTTCGGCAGCGCAAAATATACCGCATGAAAAAAGTGGATTGCATTGAAAACAGTGGAGATTGAAATCAAAAAAGGCTTTTTCTTGCAAAAGTGATTCCGTATCTTATTTTGCGAGTGTTAGGTCCTAATTTACACTAAGCAAGTCTTATTGCTAAGCTGATTAGTTTGTAGGAGAGAGACACGTGTTTCTTTTCCCCTCGTCTCTCTTTCCTAAAAAACTAATCATCTTAGTAATAAGACTTGCTGAGTGTAAATTGGGACAAAATAATTTTCCATAAATGTTTGGAAGGACATGAGGACAAGTTATTCTGTAAAAATCAGGGGTGTGTTGGGAATCCCACTGTTTAAAATTGCTTGATCTGTAGGGTGTATAAGATACGGCGCAGCCGAATATAGTGCACACAGAAAAAAATACCAATGTAAAATCACCATGCAAAAATTTTGATTTCAAATCATATTGAATTTATTTGAAATAAGCGGCCATGTCACAGAGTTGAATTTCGTTCGGAAACGGAATTCAATCCAGCTCAAGATGTCAAGCCGCAGCTAGAGCAATACCCGAGAATACCAGCGCCCCCAAAAGTCTGGACACATCTAACAAATTTCCGTATTTAAGTTTAATTTTTCAGATACCATCTGCTACAAAAATGGGGTAGATTGAATTCCATTTCCGCACGGAATTGAACTCTGTGAAATCCCAGCTAATCAAAACATTCGTAAATAATATCGCATTCGAATGTTGCGTAAACATTTCTCGGACAAAACACTCGAGAACGACTATCGCAAATAGAACGAAAAAGTGCTGCTAGAGCTCACTCGTCGCTCAGTTTGTGGCAGCATATCTTTCGATTTCGATGTTTCGCTCTCGAATCAATACTGAACCTTTGGCAATAGTAATCGATTTCATTGCTTCTAAATAGCAAAAAACGTTATTGTTTTTTTGTTGTACATGAAAACAAAATAAAAAATTGAGAGAAACAAATTGTTTCTTGTTGTTAAACTTTTTTTACGAGAATCTTTCGAAAATTGTTGGCTATAGCGAACATTCGTTTATTTTCGAAACTCAGGTTGGCTGGGATGGCCTAATATGGCGCGTAAGTGTGTTAGTGCTTATTTACTTTATTCATACCCTGAAGGAAATGTCGATGGTGAAAATGCACTGAGTCGCTTTTGACTTTGTCACCAGTACTACTCTCTACTTATTCCCCATACAATACCTTTAGCATATGCTTGTCATTGAAAATCTACTAGTAACACTAAAACAATTGACTAGGTAATGAATACGTAGTTTTTATGGGAACATGGAGATATAACAACCAGATATTTACTGGTACATTTCTATAACTTACATACATACAAATTTATGTATATTGACAAGAAATACACCATATCTGTTTTCTCTCTTTCTTTTATACTGCCGAACAGAAGAGAAATTGTAGACAATGTAACTACTACTGGAATTTAAGTGTTGACATAAAGACACTTGACCCCAGTCTGACTGCAGGGTAGCTACAACGCACGATTGTGCTCAGTTGTGTGACTTTTTTTGTTTTGTTTTGCTGTTGTTAATTTTGATGTTTGCAAATACCCGACAAAATTTGCATCACCAACGAAAGCTTCCTGTAGTCGGACGGTCACAGGTTCGAATACTGGAGAAAAGTGAAAGTGGCTAAGCAGTTTGTATTGAACGGGACAGCCAACCCATAATCATTTTTATAATGTCTCTGCCAATACACACAATAACTTGGGTTAAATAATTATTAAAATAAAGTGATTGCATTGAATTAAATTCATGTTGTTTCAACTTGAAGTAACTTTGATTCAAGATGGTTCTTCGTGTTATTTCAGTAACGTTGTTCCCACTTGAAATAAGTTTGATTCAGCATAATTTTTCATTTTGATTTGACAGCACGGGAATGCTAAATCAACATGATATTAAGTTGTTTCAAAAGGAAAAATTAAGATTACTATAAATCATGGTAAATTAACATGAAACACTCATGAAACAAAATCATTGCAGAAAAATGTTAAATCAACTTTGTTTACGTAGATTTTAATGCAACATTTTTCTGTGTGAACTCTTTTCTTTTTTTCTTTTAAGATTCATTGTAGGCATATCTCTGGTAATTTGCAAAAGCTAAATGCTGTCGATATATTCATACATGAAATGATCTTGAAAGTGGCTGAATGGGTAACCCAACCTTTACATCCATTAATGTATTTTCTGTCTTTACGTCACTTCATTTGACAAGCTTATTTCTCCTCCTAAACTTCATGCATATGAATGTTTATACATATTTTAAAAATAGACATTGACGATAAAAGCCTAAAAATTACTTGATAATTTAGATTTTCAAGGTTTCACTGAAATTTACCCAAATAAATGTAATGTATACTCGTATTATAGAGATATTTTAAATATTTCCTATCATTTTACCTTGTCTTCTTATTTTATATTAAACTTTTGAAAACAATACATTTCTAAAACTTTCTGATGAAATTCATTTGATTTAATTATTTTTTGGTAGGTTAGATTTTGCTCTATTGCTTTATAACATTTTTATTATTACATTGGCAAGTATCCTTGTTATACTCGTATTTGTGTTTGTTTCAAGATTATTGAATAAAATTGTGTTACATTATTATGAATACATAGATACATACACATTTGCACTAGTGTGTCCTAATTTAATACGTATTGTTATGGATGTGTGTTTGTGTGTGTGTGTGTGAATATCCTTTTGTGGCCAACAAAATACATAGTTTTGGGAAAAGTTTTAATTAGCATAAACTAAGCACATTCCCCAATGTTCAGTTTTATTAGGATTTAATAAATGTCATGGCTGTATATATGAAGAATTTTTTTTTTTTAATATTTAAATAATAATGCAAACGTAAATACCAGGGTATTAGTTCATAATATTTACTGTGTTTTTTATGGCATTGTGCTATTTATTATTTTCAAATAAAGTGGTTTTTTTTATGTGTTTAGTAGGAAATACTGGTAGATACTTATCTGTTCAATGTCTATAGAGTCAACTAGATGAACATAATCCTTTTATAAGAAACGGACTTTTTTTAATTAGTTTTTTTTTTGTAACATAATTATAAGATGGTTTATTTTAAACAGAATTTAAAATAACAATACTTAGTTTTAAAATTTTAACATAAACTTTAATTCTTTGTGCAATTAATTAGAACTTATTTCTCAATAGATTACATTTCTATAGGGTTACATATACATTCACACTGAAAAAATTATTATTAAAATCAATGTTGCATATTCACAGTCCAAGCAAAGTATGCTTTAAGGGTTTAAAACAAGTACTTTGATGGTAATACTGGTTTTAAAGTTCAAAAGTATACTTCGTTTTGACTTTTCTTAGGAGCCTATGAAACCAAGGTTAATTTAATATTTTGCGGTAATGATTTGGTTTCATATGTGTTTGCTGTGAGTTCAACATAATCTACAGTAACCTTAAATTATACAGGGGTGCTCTGCAAGTCAAGCGATTTGAAATCGCCTGATTTCCTTGAAAGAGCTCAATTAAAAAGGTGACTTATTGCAGCTTTTTAATTGGTTTTAATGTCTTAGATGTTGAATACATTTTATACGAACTTAACTTTGAATGCACTAAATCGTCCGATCAGCGAAACACTGTTTATGATTTTGAAAATCGTACGATTTCAAAACGCGTTGTTTACAGAACACCCCTGATAAATTTTCATTTTGAAATAACTTTATTTCATTTTGATTGAATGTTCCGGTACTGTGAAATCAAAATGAAGAATTATGTTTGAATCAAAGTTATGTCAAGTTGAAACAACCTGAATTTGATATTGGAATAACACAAACAACGATGTTGAATTAAAGTTATTTCGAGTTGAAACAACATGAATTTCATTTTATTTTATTAAATTTTTGACATACGTGAGTGAGTGTATTGTATGAAGTTCCCTTGCCAATAATTAAACTATAACTCGTCTCGTTTCATATTGTGAATACACAATATTCTTAAATGCTCCTTAGATACATAGTTAAATGCCATCATTAATTATATTTTAATTCAACATGATTTAAGTCATCATTTGACATACGAGTAAAATATATTTGAAATTTAAGTAATAGATAAAAACATATATTTTTCTGCAGTATTAGAAGCTATAACCGTCCGAGTAAAAGACTAGTACACTACCTGCTATCCAACAGCAGGATGTTTTCGCTTGTAATGCAAAGTTTGTCGGATATTTACCAGCATCAAAACTAACAAAAAAAGTTACACAAATAAGCACACTATTGTGTTATTAACAAAGCAAATGACCACTAACACACTTAAACGACATATTATTTCTAAAACATTTAATATGATTTCCAATCAAAATTTTAGCTTGGTGATCTTACATTTCTTTCTGTGTACCCCTACATATTGACTAAGCTCATTTAGTTAATAAGTGGAAATATATAAGGTTTTTCCTTTTTCAAACCAATGCGAGCGCCAGTCATGGAATTATGCAAACGGTAGCTACAAGTGAGACGTTTTTATTTGCAGATACTTGCTTCTAAATTATTTTTTTTTCCAGAATAAAATGAAGCAAACCTAGATTTTTCATATTTTATATCTTGTATTTAACTGATATTTTATAGGCTGGCGTTTTGAACTGAGAGGCGGCCAAACCTTGCGATCCGACAATCACAGAGGGCAAGTCCAGCGAATTTTAAGGCCAGATATATTCAAAAGACCACACATGTGTAAATGCTCTCAAAATAATAAAGAGTGCAATAAAAGATAACTTGTATTTTTATTTAAAAAAATATTTAATCATACAATAATTGAAATTTATTTGCTGGTATTTTAGCATGTCTATATACGTATTTCATTGGCGCTTTAAGCAAATCATCAGTAGACTTCAACCACAATTGTTAGCAGTCACAGTGGTTGAAGTCTACTGAAGATTTGGTTCAAGCGCCTATGGAATACGTATATAGACATGCTAAACTAGATAAAGAAGTACTACTCTGTACTTTGTAAGCCATTAGAAGAGTACTACACATTACAAAATCTTGCAAATTTTTTTCTAAGTAGCTGCTTATTTAAAAAAATCTTTTTCACTTCGTGCTATGAAAATACTACCAAGAAATAGATTTTTGCTCAGAGACTAATAGTTTTTCAAGCATTAATATTCAACCTTATTTCAGTTGCCGACATCGACGTCACTCTAACCCCATATAAAAAAATTGGGGCTTGTGTTCCCGTTGTCGAAAACAACTGATTCCTGTGGGCAGGTTTATGCTATTTTATGGACCTTAGGAAGCACAAAATTGTTCTCGAGAGCGAGTAAATAAGCTACAGTTTTTTGGTATTGTGCTTAAGTGACGTCGATGTCGACATTTGGAATAAGGGTGATTATATAAAAAGCAAATTCTAGTTTTTTTCTCTAACTCAGATATGCAAATACAGTATAAAAAAATACTTTGCACTATATGCGTATGTGTGTGTTAAAGAATTTGCTTATAAAGGATAAATTTCAAACGTAATACATATGTACATACATGCTTTCGTAGGGAATTAGGATACCTATGTATATGTGTATAAATACATTTTAAATAATTTTCTTTAGAAACCCCTGCAGACCTTTAAGGTGTACTGCAAAAAGCAATTAAAACAAACAGTTCAGTATCTCACAAAAACTTCCAGATGTACATGTGTGCATGCATACATAGAGATGTATGTACATACATATAAGATAAACAACCATGTATGTAAGTATGTAACTATTGTTTTTTTTTTTCGTTTTTATATTTTACGAACTTCAAACAACCAGTGCTGATGTTTGAGAATAATCTTCGTGATATAACATAAAGAGAAACTTTTTTTTTGTGGTCTGGGTTTGGGTAAAAGTTTTTTATTTTTATGTACGTATGTGCCTTTTGTGCTTCCTTAAAGAAGCATTAAGTTACGCTTGAGAGATCAAAAACCCCTAATTGTTCGAGATAAGATGCGTACATAACAAAGAATAATATGTATACAACAACATATAAGCTTGCTTTTTGCCAGGCACTTGCTTATAAATAAGTAACTAAGAAATTAAGTTTAAAAAGCAGAACATTAAGCCAAAAGTCCTAGTTGTGCAACAACACAACCATATTAAAAGCCATAAAAAAGTAAAAGTTTATACAAATTATTGCAAAAAAGCTGTAAACCAAAGTTTATAAAATTAAAAGTATTTTTGTTTTATATATGTATTTTTTATTTTTTTTGTTAAATCACTCACAAACAACTTAAAAATAAATGCAATTTTTTGTAATGTATTTTATTTTTTATTGCTTAGCATATGTATGTATTTTATTTGATAGATAAAAGCTACTAAAAATGCTATTAAGCTCTAAACGAAATTTTTATGCCCTATAGCTGGCACATTTCGTGCCGCGAAAAAAAGCTATTAGATAAAGTGATTGTAATTTAGCGAATGTTAGCTACCTTTAAATGGTATATTGTGCTTTATAATAAATTAGGTATTTTGTTGCACAAGTTACAACGCATTTATAACTCAATATATGTGCGTGTTATATAAACATTTTTCTTGTCTTAAATATCTTAAATTAAGACTCTTAATACACACGTATTGTCCTGTCTGGCTTTCAATCAATGTCTTCTCAGGTTTTCATCGAAAACCACTTAACTTTATTATACACGATTTATAATTTGTTATATTGAGCTTTTTGATATCAAAATGTTTGCATTTTGACTATGTTCAAAAAAGTTCTTGTTTCCTAGACCCAAGTAATTTTTTTACATTTAAATTAAAATAATCTTGAATGTTAGGAATTTTGAATTATTTTAAATATAACAATACATTCATACTCCTTAATCTTGAATCATACATGAATAAGATGGTTGTAAAATGTTTAATTTTAAGAGAACTACTTTACTTGGCATAAGTAGTTTTATTTTACTGCTTGTGTTGACATTAAATATTTTATGAAGCCGCCGCGCCCGAATTTGATTAAAGTAGTAACTGTGCCTAAAATATTTAAATAAAGTTTCATTACTATTCTTTATGTGGTCATTAAACAAAAAATCTGCAGAAGTTTATGCTAAATAAATTGCTTGAAATAAAAATTCTTGGCATTCTAAATTGAAACAAAAAGTACTAGTAACTCCAAATACAAGCTTTAATGTAAATATATGTATATATTACACTTAGACTATTTAGATTGAGGTATTGAGCAGTGATGGGAAATGAGATTTGCAATTTGGTACCAAAAAAAAATTTTTTTTAAAGTACTCTTTCGATGCCGAGAGTACCAAAAATTATTATTATATTTTATTCAAATTTTATTAACAAAAAATTATATAAAATTAATCTACAAGGAAATAAAAAAGGAACACATAGCATATACTTACATATCGATGGAGTAATATATAAAGGGAGTATCTAAATATTTTTCGAAATCGCATTTTTAACGTTTTCTGGGAAATAACGTATAAATTCATCTTCCATGAAGATCTTAGTACGTTACAGTTCAAAATCAAGGACTTACTCGTATGGCAACTTAAAAAATTATTTATGCATATAAATGCTTTAGTTTTTCTTCAGTTGTTTGCTTCTCCTATAAAATATCAAAAGCTCGAGTTCTGCTTTTCTTATATTAAGCCACCGATATGTTCATATCGTTTCCTTAATATATAAATGCCCTAACTCATTATTTTTTGAAAATTTCGATAGCAGAACAACTCGATTAAAAAAAATTATAATTAATGAGTTTGAGCCTTTATATATCAAGGTAACGATATGTAGGTACAAATATTAAAGTTTTTAGACTTCAATAAATCCTTAAACTGGATAAAACTTGATACTGATGGAATATACAGACTGTTGCTTTGTTTTGTGTTCATGAGATTTTGGTAACAGGCATTTCGACATTTGCAGAGGAGTGAGGTATGGACATAATTCCGTAAGCTACTCTCGATATATCAGCAAACATGTATTCATCTAATATGGTTTTAGTTTTAGCCTTTGCACAGTAGGAACTTTTGCAAAATAAATGGTAATAAATTTGGAACTTCTAAACTACTAATTGCACGATATATATTATATTATTTATACTACATATATTTTTTGCATGAAATAATTTTTTGTATGAAAAATTAAGGGTATATATTCTATTAAATTTTTTCTGAAATTTCGACATCTTTAGAGCAGGATGTAGGCTTTATAGCACATAAATTGACAGTCTTCTGGCTTAAGCCAGAAGTTCCAGATTTATTACCATATATTTTAAAAGTCCCCACTGTGCATTGTTGACCCGAAGCTTCAGATATTTTTTGGTTGGTTTTAACTGATAAAACTTTTTATGGAGAAAACTTAATAAACAAAGCTAACATTTCATTGTCAAAGTACACTTTTGCCCTCAGAACTTTTTACAATTTTCTTTAAACTGATTTAAAACATGAGTTGTGTTTATGTACAGGTCGACTTCTATGCCACAGAAAATATCATTGAGTGAAATATAGTTTTCGTTTATATATAATATATATAACTTTTCTAACATATCTTTACTAATTAAGTTTTGTGCCATTTATAGAAAAAGAAATTTAATTTCCAAGTTGACCGTGATAGTATCAAATGTGTTGGGGGAGTACTACGGTACTTTTTCATGTGAAATAGTATCAAAAAAAGTACGATCGTACCAAATTTCTCATAGCAATAATTTTGTGAAATAAATAATAAGTATACGTCACCAACAAGCACAACAATAAAAGATATCAATTACAAATAAAATGTATAGCATACTTTTCAGATGCATTTTTTTTACAAACAACCAGGTACCCATGACGTATGAGTAATGATCTGTGTTGCCGTTTTTGTTACTTTCAGCTAAAATTGGGCATTTATTATAATGCATAAATATGTATTTTATTTATTTATTTTTTAGTACATATCGTTACCTGAAACCCAAAAAAGCAGTTAATACACTTTTTAAAGTTTTTTCAGGAGATGCAAAAATTATTATTATACTCGTATGTACCCAGCAAAAAATTACACATTACCATCAGAACTACTTGCCGTATAATGACTTACTTTCCTGATTACTAAATTTCATTACTCGCTTACAAATCACATTATCCAATACTTAAAAAAATTATGTACAAGTTGCTAAATGAGGAGAATAATTTTTTTAGATTAAATAGATTACGTGCCAAATAAAAAAAGTTAGTACTTCTCAAAAATCGATTATTTTAGTCTCACGCCTTGTTAAAATCATTAGGTTGGTAATCCAGTAAGGAACAGATTCCACCAAAAGTGCTTAATTCCAAACCCGATTACCTTTTTTTTAATTTTTTTGCTGGGTATGTACAGGGTGTCTGGTAGGAGATTTATGTATTCAACTTAAATAAAAACGTAATAATTTATACAAAGTTTTATTTAGAGCTTTGAACGATAGAATGTAAATGCGGATTTTATTTTTTAAAGAGTATGTCATCCAGATGTCTTCCGTCGAGTTAAACACACTGTTCAAAACGGAGCCTTGTATTCTGAGCCACACGCTGCATTAAACTTGGTTCAATTGAGCTGATTTCTCGATGAATATTTTCCTTTAAAACCACAACTGATTAGGGGTTGTCATTATAAACCCTCTCTTTGAGGTAGCCCTATAAAAAAATTCATGGGAATTAGCTTGGGCGACCTCGGTGGCCATGGGAGTCCCCAACGCGACTAATCAGTTTTTGGGGGAACTTTTTCCAAAGCAAATTCATCCAAACTCTGGCTGCGTATGCAGTCGCCCCATCCTGTTGAAACCACGTACGTGAAGAGTACGATGGATGAACTCGCAGGTTTGGCAAAAAAAAATCCTTATAGACTACGTGATACTACAAAGTGGCAGACTTTGTTTTAACTATTTTGATTTAAAAACGCCAAAGAAGTCGTTTTATTAGTGTTTTAATTTTCATATAGAGAAATAAAACTCTCAATAGCGATTAACTCAGAGCAGTGTGAAGTCCAATTTATGACACTTCTTATGGGGATACATTTTCTAGGGAAGTCAAGCTTCTGACTGGCATCATTTAATTTTAAATTTTCGTTAAATGTAGTTTCGTAGGGTGCCAATAGCCCATTAGATGGCATGCTAGGCTACTCTGGTTGTCTGTTATAATTTTTAATATACTTTTCAACAAGAGGTATGCTTACAATATCATTCATATTGTGTGAACTGCTACAGTCGCAGGCACAGTGCGCCGACTGGCTCCGAAAAACGTATCATAGTGACTAAATTCCCAAGAGTCAACCTACCGATTGACAAATGTGGTATGATTTTTATATTAATTGCAATGATGAAATTCGCTTAGCAAATCTATATTGTTTTAAACCGTGCCTTATATGTGACACAATGGCTTTTCTTGTTTCAACTTTGTTATTTGTTGAGCTTGTCATTTGTTTAAATGAAAGTTTAAAATAATAAATCTAGTTATTCTAAGACAATTTTTGGGTAAAGGCTCGCTGATGATCTGCATAAGGAAAAGTGAAATACGCATAGGATCCAGCTAAACCCCACAATAATCAATTTCGATGTATTTTTAACAAAACATAATTTACAGAATAACTAACAACCTTATTTATAAAAATTAACAAGGCTTTATAAAGACTTAATAAGAAAAATTTTTTATGAAAATTGGTTTTAAAAAACCTTTATAAACCCATAATTTTTATAAATGAGGCTGTAAAATAATAATTTGGGATTGCGTTAAAAAATGTTAAACTTAAGCTTTTGTTTAAATTTTGATATTGTTTCTGTTTTGTTGGTTATGCTTATATTCAGTTCCATACAAAAACTTGGACTTGAATTTTTTGATTTAGAAAGTCATAGTGAGTTTTCTTTCGAAGGGACTCTGTAATTTTTATATTTGTGAGCACAAGGAACACACAAAAAAGTAATATGAATGATTTTGTAATAGTAATTAAAATATTTGTAATATCAATTCTAATATTTATTAAATTTTCACCTATAAACAATTTGATAATATTAATTAAGTTTTTCCACTCCAATTGATAAATAGAATTAAGAATTTAATTGAATCAATTAAATTCTTAATTGAAAATATTAATTGGTGAATACCTTTTTCTGTGAATAATTAAATGTTTCACTTCTTTAAATTAAATCTCATTTGCAACTTATTATCTTTAAAATGCAAACTTAAA
This sequence comes from Tachina lurida, assembly GCA_944452675.1. Taxonomy (NCBI): domain Eukaryota; kingdom Metazoa; phylum Arthropoda; class Insecta; order Diptera; family Tachinidae; genus Tachina; species Tachina lurida. Next base: position 186,800,972 of record OX101752.1, on the reverse strand, counting down.
AAAAATCTGGCAATTGAAATAAAGGAGATGTATACTCTGCGCTACCTTTTGTAATCGGTGAATTATGTTTGATTCTTAGAAAAAAAACACTTTCCTGGTATTGCTCCTATTTCAATTCCATATGCTTTTACATGCTACATTTTAATATATGAATGGCTCTTTATGGTTTTTGTTTTATGACATTAAAACCCATATGCTTCCATTAAAAACAAATTAAATTACCATCAGTTAAGAAGCTTAACAAACTTAAACAAATCCCAAAAGTCCTTAATTCTAATACGTATTTCTATGCTAGATTTTTGACCATTTAAGTCACATGTTTTTTTTTTTTGTATTCAACACCTTGCCAATATGAAGGGTATGTATGCGTAAAAATATTTGTACTTAAATAGGAATTCAGCTTTAAAACTTTTTGCCTCAGTTTGTTTTTTTTTTTTTTTTGTTTAAAGCCAGTTACTAAACTTATATAAGAATGGTTTTACCAAACGATTTTATAAGTTTATCTTGACTAGACATTAAGTAAACAAAAGTGTCAACATGACAAAAACTTGGATATTGTATATTAATTTTTTTTTCCTTAATACACATGCCTAAGTTTTAGTTTTGAATGCTTAAAAGCTAACAACAGCAGCAGAGAAAAGGCATCAAACTTTAAATTAAAAACTAAAATTATATAAAGAAGGAATTAAATTGTTACTTAAAATTTTGCTTTTGTTCTATTTTATCACATCTTATGGTTTTATTTATTTATATTTTTTTTTTGTGTTTGAGCTTTGCAAACAAGTTTGTGCAGAAAATGTCAGAATTAACATTTAAAGTGTTAACATAATCCTTTGAATAAAAGCTGATATATTCATAGACGCATACACACACATACACACACATATAATGTACAAACACAAATACACACATACACGGCCAAAGCAACTCTGTCATTTGCACAGACACACAAAACTGAGAAAACCTCAAAAATACTAACATCCAGAGGAAACAACAAAACTAACACAAACAACAATTACAAAACACCGACCAGTGATGGTTGTTGGAAGGGTGGGGGTGGGGGTTAAATAAAAGAGAGATAACAGCAGGGTATTAAAATCTCAAGTTAAGGCTCCTTTTTGTATTATATTTTGTTTGTTTTTTGTTTTTTTAATAAAAAAAAGTTTGTAAATTAAACAAAGTTTTCTATGGAAGAGAATGTTGATGCGCAGGCCAACATCTAGGGGTTCTACTTCTGAAAATTTTGAAATTAGTCAGCATTGATTAATTTCGCATATCGAGATTTGGATAAACAGTTTTTAGGTAGAATTTTTTTGTAATTGAACTCAATGATAAATAAGTGCGTGTTCAATGCTAAACAATTTCTACACGAATAATTGCTGAGTATTTAAAGATAATAATGAAGAATTTGTGCTAATCGCATGGCGAACTTTTCTGCTTTAAAATATATAAATTAATTTAAATAAATAACACTGCGCAATAGTGGTTCTGATGTTTAAATGAAAATGGTTGATCCTTATGCATTTTTATCTCCTGATTACGATGGCATCATTAGTTTTCCCCTGTAAGGTCTAGTTTTAAGGATATAGTAACATCTAGCCGAATGGTCTTCCAAACTTAAAAATACTTTTTGGATTATTGATCTGCACAAAAATTTCTTTCGTTTAGATAGAGTCACATTGATGAGGATTTCAGGATAACTTGTTATAAGGATCTTAAAAATCGTGTGTTTTTAGTTTAGTCCTGAAAACATTTTTGATTATAATTTTTTTAATCTAATATAGCTAATCCTTCCTTCGCTAATTGAAGGTTAGCCGCGAATAACGTTTTAAGTGACAAAATAATATTTTTTCAGGAGAGCCCAAAAACGTATTTAAAGCAAGATTGGTTTTTTCGTTTTTATTTTTTTCGCTTATCGGAAATAATGATAACTATCATTAACTTTTCTTTTTGTATCTCTGCTACATTTATCAATTATTTTCGACAATTTCGTTTGCATGATTTTATTAGTTACTTACAAGGTTTTCCACCGACTGATTGATTGTAATTGTATTTTGACGGCGATAGGGTGCATAATTTTAGATGGTTTAATGTTTGAACAACGCAAGAGAGTTATGTTAATGGTAATCTGTGAAAAAACTGGTTTTTTAAAAAATGTATTTTACAACGTTATTCGCGGCTGTGCTTCAATTGCGAAAGTGGCTTTATTACTTTTTTAGCTTCTCTAGTTTCAGAGATATTGTGCGTTACATAAAAAAAGACTTTACATTTTTCGGCTTTAATGAAGTTTAGGGGCACCTCTCAAAAATTAAAAAAAATATCCTATCCTATAGAAAAACGAAAAATAAGAAAAAAATTAAACAAAAAAATTGGCGGCGAGGATTAGTTTCCGAGTTATGGACCTGTGAAATTATAGTACAATATTGTGATTATACGGTGTTTTCTAACGAATATGACCAACATTGGTAGCATCTTAAAGCTCCTGACAATCCCTTTAAACTCAGAAAATCTTTATTAGGCTGCGTCGTATAGGGAAACACCATGGTGGAAAAAAATTCTTAAGTCCGGCGGATGGCCGGCAGTTTAATAAAACGTTATTAGGCAAGAAAACTTTGCAAGGCTGAAAATCTTTATTAGGCTGCGCCGTGCCGGGAAACTCCATGGTGCAAAAAATCCTTAAGCCCGGCCGAAGGCTGGCAGTGCAGAAAAACGTTATTATACAGGAAAACTTTTCAAGGCAGAAAATCTTTATTAGGCTGTGAAGTTTCGGGAAATACCATGGTGGAGACAATTCTAATGGCCTAATTCTGTTCGACAATTGTGTTGTCTTATCATTAGACGAAAAAAAGTCGAATTCGTTGAAAAATACACAATTTGCACTACAATCTCAGAGGCCCATAACTCGGAAACTAAGCCTCGCCGCCAATTTTTTTTTATCTAATTTTTGTTTCTTATTTTTCAATTTTCTATAGGATAGGATACTTTTTTTAATTTTTAAGAGGTGCCCCTAAACTTGATTTGTTCCGTAATATTGTAGGCCTGGTGCGTGCCATATACACATTTTTCACAAACTTTAAATGAAAATGACAGAAAGAATTCAATATATATATATATATATATATATTCTATATATAATTACAATTTTTGTATATTTTTTTATGCTTAACTAATTCTCAAATACATTTTTTCCTTAAAAATAATATAATTCTTGCGAGTAAAATAAAATATTAAAATTAAAATCATGCCAGGCATTTTTGTAAACAAAAAACAGCTGATTAAATAGCACTCTGGAAAAAACACACATATGTACACACAAAAAAAAATTTGTATTGTCATATAATATTTTTATATGAAAAATATCAGCAACATTTTTATGACAGTCATAAAATTTTACAGTTGAACACCCTGTGAAATTGCTAAATATTTTTTATAAAGCATCGTGATAAGTTGGCATAAAAAAGTTAATTAAAAAACTCCTTTTAAAATTTAATAAATTTTAATGAAAAAACTGACATAAAAATTTTTATTAAGAAACTCCATCAAACTTTAGATTACTTAAAACAAGCCTATTTTTTATGAATGTTATATAAAAAGCTTTAAATATAAAGCAGTAAAATTGTTAATTCTTTTAATTTCATTGTTAGCGCATTTCATAGCTTATCAGCTGTTTTTAAAAATTTTTACATAATGTGGCGGAAGTTCACGTTATTTAAAAAAAATTAATTTAAAATAAGTAAAATAACTTTTTTACATAAATAGAAAATATTGCACAACAAAACTTATTCACCAATTAAAATTTAAAATTAGTAATTCATTAAAATTTTTAATTGTTTTAATTAATTCGAGTGAAAACAATTTTATTGATATTATCAGATTTAATTGATATTACAAAGTTTTTCAAAATACTTTTTGCTGCGTGTAAAGTTTAATTTTTAAGCGCGAGAAAATTTTAAATTAAAAAAAAAATACACAAGAAGTTAAATTTTAATCCAAAGTTTTTGCTCTTAGAGAGATCATTACATGACATTAAAGTTTTAAAGTCACAGCCCACAGAAGAGCATTCTGTACATCAAATGTTCAGCCACTTTTTCGAGCATTTATGACCTTATGTCATGAAAGACACGAGCAATGTTGACCTCCAAACCGTCATTTGTTCTTAGTTTATCAGCATAACTCAGTGACTTCTCGTAATACCAAAGAAAGCAATCGAAAGCTGCCAAATCGTATTGCCCTGGAGGAGAATTGTTATTTTCATATAACAAATCATTGATAGTGGTGCACTAGTGATCTTCAATGATCGTAACGCGATCTTCGGCTTTTTGAATAAATAAGCCCCGATGAAGTCACGAGTGTGTTAAGCGCAACAAATGGAGCACTTTTTGGATCAAATGTAACAGGGTCGGTTGTGGATTGGTTCGCTCCATATGCATAAATTTTGTTTTATTAACAAACCCGTTAAGCCGAATATGTGTCTTATCGATAAACAAAGTTTTTCGATAAAACATTGAATCACTTTTGTACTGATCCAGAGCCCAGTCGGCGAAAGAACGAGGCATACACATAATACACTGAGGAAAAAAACGTGCTTAAATCAAGGTTTTACGTTCGAAATAAAATCATTACAATCTTAATAGTTTGTTAAATTCGAAAATTCTTGATTGAATTCAAGGCTCTGTTATTAATTAAAATCTTAAATTAAGATCACATTCTTAAAAATTTAAGAATACGATCTTAAAATTAAGATTACGTTCTTTATTTAAAGAGTGCGTTCTTATAGTTTAAGACAACATTCTTAAATTGAATACTACGATATATTATTAATTTAAGATTATGTTTTTGATTTTTAGAATTCATTTCAATAATTAAGAATTTATGCTTAAATTTGAGAACGTCAATCGTGCTGACGAAATTTCAAGATTAAATCTGCAATCTTAATTTAAGAATTTTGTTCTTAACCTTAGATCGTAATTTTTCTCTTAGTATATTCTCATGGCTTCAATAAAAGGGGACGGACTGAGTTCTAATTCCTGCGATCGACGATGAATCGATGAATTTGGATCTTCTTGCACATATCCGTTTACAGCGGCAATATTCCCTTCAGTGAGCCCATTACTTCGACGTGTTGCTTTTATTGCATGATTTAGAGAAGAGTATGTGTTAAAAATGTGTCCACACTTCAATGAATGGCTGGTTCAAATGGGACATTATATAATCCACGAATCACGAAGTTACACACATTGATGACAGATTTTCAAAATAAATCCGTATAGTTTGGTAGCGTTGTTCAAGCGTCAATCTACGAGTATTCATGAGGATTTGTCAGAGTTTGCTGATTATAAATGTCAAAAAGTGAATATTTTATGCCTTTTTGTTTCACATTTAACTTATTTTATTATATTTCAAATCACTTACTTATAAAACATTCATAGAAAACAGGAAATACTCGCATGAGAAGTACAGCCCTAATGCAAACACATTTATGCTATCAAATGTATATATTTCTGCTTTCAAACAATAATAAAAATACATACATATTTATATAGAAAAGCCCTTCGGTTATATACCACTTAACAAACTCTTTAGCTGTGTAACAGTGTAAAAGCCAAGGCAATTTCCGAAACATATGAAAAGTTTATCCTCATCCTTAATAACTTTCATTCTTCTGTTCTTCCATCTTGTTTTTATTTGTGAACAATTCTTTTCATCTTCTTTGCTTGTAGTTCTTAAGCTTTTATAGCAGTTGTCGTATATACATATATTTTTTTTATTGTTGCAACTTTATTGTGCAAATTAACTTGTACCAATTAATAATCCTCAAGCAATATGTCAACTTTGTATAGAAAATTCAAAATGCCGAAACACTTTAAATATCCGGAATAAACAAACACCAATAATGCTCATGGTAAGCCAACAGTTGTGTACATTTATATAGCATAATATGGATAAATAATAATTCTTAAATATATAAAATATTTAATTGAAATTTATTTGCTTTTGGTTAAGAAGGTCTATATGCATTTCATTAGTGCTTTGCCAAAAATAAGAAATATAATTAAATAGATCCATATCGAATACAAGTTATTTAATGGATTTTATATAAGGTTTTAAACTTACTATGTTTATTTTATTCTTTTGTTTATTTTAATTAGAAAATTTATTTCCTGGTGGCTCAGCGTTGTCTATATGCATTTCATTGTTGCTGTAACAAATCATCAGTAGACTTCAACCACTCATTTCGAACAGTCACAAACCTCTTATCTTATGCACAGACTTTCAAAAACTATTTCAGAATTCACAAACAATAATATTTTTGAAATTCACAAATAAATTTTATTTAAAACAAACTTGTGTGTAACAAATTTCTAAAATATAAAATATTTTTTGAGAATAATAATTCTATTTGTAAAACAATTGCATGATTAATAAAACTATCACCTAAACTAAAAGCAATACATTTTGATAAAACTGCATCATGCCACACTCCATAAAACGTCTTGGAGATATCTAAAGCCACCTCCTTACTTTAGCAAAATGGTGTATTGAATTACATCATATCCCCGAAAGGAGCAAAACCATACTGCCGGTAGATAAGTAAGCTGTTGGATTCTTGGAAAATTCAGAAAGTACTGCAATTAGGTGGTCATTTTCAGGATTGAGGGGTTACCTTAAAAAAATTTCAAGAACCTTAAATTACCATATAAACCACTTCTCATTGTCCATTAACAGTTTCGTATAGAAATTATTGCATTTTTAATTACTTAGGCAATACTTCAGGCATCACTCATCATGTATCATTTACCTCAAATTTTCCAATTTCAAAACGTTTACATACGTAGCCGCGTATCAAAAAAAAATATGTTCAAGTTTTTCTATTGAAATAAAGAACACTATGCTGCTTTTATTTAAAATAATTAAGTTGGGCTAAGGTTAGTATCCTCATAAAGCCAAGCATTTACATATGTACTCTTAATTTTGAAAGTGCTCTAAGTCATATAAATTTTTACTACAAAATATTAAAAAAAATTTAAAAATCTTCCATATATATTCAATAACTTTTAAATAAATTTAATTTAATCGAGACTAGTACAACTCAAAATTAATATGTTGCATTACATAAAAGAGTTTTTTTATCTGTTCAAATGTAACATGCTAAACATCTTGAACAAATAACCACTTTCATAATATGAGTATTGTTTTTCCACAGTAAATATTTATACTTTCTAACTTCCCTTAAGCCTTTCTGGGGTAAATGATATTTCATTAAGCTGATTTTTTTTAAAACAAAATGTACACTAGATGTCATTGATTTGTGTTTATTCGTTTGAAATATCTAACGCTGTCATTATGTATGCAATAACACATTGAAGAAATGTTCAGTTTGCCATGGCTTTGCCTCACAAATAAGGCTAAATTTGATCGAAAGCACAGGTTATGTTGGCTTTGACAGTAGCTGCCTTTTGTTGCTTATAGTGTTAAGTAAATCCTACTATAAAATGTCTAACGGGGTCAAATCGTATGATCTCGATGGTCAGCTCAGATCAATTTATCATGGTTGGTTGGTTGGTTTACGTGGCTACCTTATACATGTAGGCATTCAAGTATAATCTAGAAGATTCCGTTTTGAAAGACCACTCCACTCTTCCGTATCAATCTATGTAGAACCAGATCTAAGTATTCTGATACGGTGATAGATACTTGATCCAGCCCTTTTCGCTGTGATATCTGATAAGGTCTCCCAATCCAATCTCGGATAAATCTGAAAAGTCGTCTAGTACATTTCTGCATAAAAACTTGTGTCTCAAGAGATGCAAAGCTGGAAGGTCGCAAAAAAGTGGTAGATTGTTTCTTCTTTGCTTTCTTCTCGACAACTTCGGCTGAACTCATTATAGGACAGACCTATCTAACTAGTGTGTCAACCGACCGTCCAGTGCCCCGTTATGACTGCAACGAACCTCGAAATTAAGTGTGTTGAGCGTCTATCATTGTAGCAAAGCCACATTTTCTTAGCAACCTTGCACGTGACTATATTGCGAAATCTGCATTCAACCCCAGTAAAAAAAATTGGAAGTCATTCTAAAGGAAGTACATTTTCATTGCTTCCAAAAAATCGATATTTTTAATTTGCCGATAGTTAGCAGAAAACCAAGTAGAAGTTTATTTTAGTCATACAAAACCTTGTTATTCCTCTCTAGTTTTAGAAATTACTCACCAGAATTTTTAAAAAAATTATTTTTTTGAAGAAACTTATGAACTAATTTTGGTCTAAAATTTTAAAGTTATTTGCTTAAGTTTACATTAAATTACTGTTTCGCGTTTAAATTCCTTTAAAAAGAAACTAATTGTTAAAATAGGTAATTATTAGCAATTTTTCCTAGATGAAAATATTATCATAGAACACAAAAAAGGACATTTTGCTTAAAATCGCTTCCAATTCGGTGACCAGGCAGCGAAAAAGAGAACTTCTTGCAATGACAACCCTATGTAAAAATCATTAGATCGGATCGAAATTTGCACTACTTCCAGATCGCAAACTCTACATTTTCATGACTTTTTTGGAGTGTCTTTTTTTACTGGGACCTTATAGAGATAGTGCTTGAATATACCATTTCTAATAGTACCAAACGGCATGGTTACCGATTCGGCATTGGAGCAGTAGAAGCGCTGCTTGGGGTTTGACAAAGATACCAACTTTACCCTGTACCTTCCTATCAGCACTCTACCCGCTTCCCTTACCGCCAAAAATTGAGCCTTCGTTAGGGAGACGAAAGAAGCATTCTATACCAAGATCGTCTTAGCAGACTCCAGAGCCGACACCACAGACCATTCTTGATTCATCAGTGTATATTCTGCCGTCATATTCCCTTGCCATTGTGCATTCCTTCCACTCTTGTCTGAATGGAATCAGAACTTTACACAGCTTGTCAAAGTCCAGGTGAGGCACCATGTAGTCAGCAAATTTCCTCAGCGTGTTGGAAGTTGATCGAGGATTCTGGCATGTCCATATGACCTTGAACTCCACCGCCGAGATTCCGCTAATCTTGCCGCACTACTTGAGGATCGCCAATTTATGAAGATCGATCGGAATAAGGTATATCATTCAGTGCCTCCGAAGGACTATTACATAAAAATCTTGTAATCCCTACGCAATCGCATCTCTGTATTCTATAAAGTTGATCTACCACGTATTCCTCATAAGATTAACAGTTTCTCAGACTTCTCGTGTAGAATATCCAATATGACTTAAAAAGAAAAATTAATAGCAATACTTACAAGTAAAATAGTTTTTCTCTAAAAAACTATTATTTGTAATACCATATATCGTGAAACGATGGAAATTTATATTAACACCCAGTAGTTAATCAATTTGCCTCCTATTTCTCTAAAACTATTCAATATGTACTATTTATATAAACACTTCTGTTAGGAAAACTTTTAATATCTATAAAAATCTTTTGTTGGCATGTTTGTTTACATTTCTAGAAGAAATATAATAATATCCAAAAGTTTCTTCTTGTTCAACTTTATTCATGTCCCTCTATATTATGCTGACATTTTTGGTAATTTTAACTTTGTTTAACCCCAACAGTTTGCAGCTTGAATTTTCTTTCAATTCCATTACCAGAAAGAAATTTGGGGAAAAAGTTATTAACTTATTAACAGAAACAAGAAATTAGAAAGAAGAATAAGAAACAGCAGAAAACCATTGCGGCAGCCAAGCAGGAAAATAAAAACTAAAATTGAAGTGTGAAAGGAAATAGGAATGGATTTACTAATTAAAAGTTGAGAAAATAAACAAAATATTTTAAAGCACCTAAAGTATTTGCCAACACCAATTTTGCCTCTGTCATGCATGTGAGGATATTAAGTACAGATATAGATAAGTTTAATAATGAATTTTATTTTATTGTTTGCATCTTAAGATGTTAATAAAAGAAAGAATTTCAATTTATTGCGTAAGCTCTTGAATAAATTTTAGTGAAATAGCCTTCTTAGAACTTTAATATGTATTGAAAATTAAATATCTCAAAAAAGTGCTTGATCCGTATTTGTTGCAAATCATTAAATTTATAATCAGTGTCATGAGTGGGTCTGGCCATGACAACTTGGCTGTCAAGGAGCGGAATATACAAATTTTAAATATTCCTCGTAGTACACAAATATTAAATATCCATTATTTTCTTACGAATTTTGAGTTGAATATTGCTACATTCAGGTTATGATTGCAAGTAAAACACCTTAACTAGCTCAACCATAATGTGAATTGAAATTGGCAGAATTTAAGTACATACAAGGTGAAGCAAAAGTAATGTCATATATTGAACTGCCTGCCATTTTGTTATAAATGAAAAAAAAAGATCTCTATTTTCTTAAAAAAATTTTTTAAGGTTTAAATTTTTATTGCTAAAATGCATAGACTTGTTTTTCGTCATTTTGAATTTCTTTTTAAAAAACATCTTGCTCAAAATGATATTGTCTTCTATCCCAGCATTCAAGACTTTCAAAGTTCGTGCTTCATTGTGGTAAAAGCGAGCTTTTAAAAAGGAGGGAAGCAGGACCTTTTACATCTTGTGATCAGGACGGCCAGTTTAAGTCTTTAATATGAAAGAGCACTCGTCCTGGAAATTGCTTCCTCAAAATCTCCATATTCAAACCAACATCGATCGAGATTCAATGCTGTAACTTCCGTTAAACATCTGTCTGTTAGACTGGCATTAAAAAAAATGGGGCACATAACGTTGGCGCTACAAATTCCACACCAAACAGTCATTTTGAGGGATTCAATAACTCTTCATGCATTTCATGTGCATGCATTTTCTGTGTCCTATGTGTCCTAGAAACGCACTTTTTGTTTGTTTACTGAAAGATTCACCATATCTAAAAACCCCATCAATTTATTTTTAAAATCTCTTTAACTGTTTTTAACTAACTTCAAAAAATTGAGGAGGTTAACAATTCGTCTAAATTTTTTTTTTGGTGTTACTTCTTAATTCGGTAAATTTTAGATCGATTGTAAAAATTCATTTTTGGCTGAGAGAGTATAGCTTCCCATAGGTGTCATTGTAAAAAGTGGGCGTGGACACGCCCACAACTTTTTAATTTAATTTTATGATATTCTACATATTTGGTTGCTGCGAAACCTATAAAACACCTTTGGTTTTTGTAATTACACAATTTCAAAGTTGGAAAAATGGGTGGGGTTACGCCCATTAAAATTTATATTAATATTTCACGCAGTTCTACTTAACTGTACACCCATTAAAATTTAATATTTTATTTCAATTGGTTTTACTTTACCGATTTTAACAACACTTAACATTCACCCTGAGTTCTTAAAAACACACAATCTTGCATTTAAAAAATGGGCGGAGGCACGCCCATTAAAAGTAAATTTTAAATATCACTTACTTCTTCTTATCTTCTCCTATCAGACCTTTGCATTGAAGGAGGTGTTTTTTTTGGCAGAAAGAATTATTATTAATAAAATCGAAAATGAATTTTAAAGTAGAAGATTAATAAAATTAAAGCTATTTTTTTTGTTTAAAAAATAACTGACAGTCGGTTAGGTAGGAACTAATATTGAGAAAGGCGCAACTAGAATTTGATTTCGGAGTGAAAAATAAATTCCTTAAAGTGCCATTTTGACTTTCACACGAAGGGTATCGTATGGACACTAATACTCTAATACTAATACTAAATGAACTTTAGCCTATATAATCAAAAATCTTACCTGATGTTGACATTAAAGAAATTGTTTTTGCGTTTTTTCAGTTTTAACAATTTTTTCGTTTTGCCGATTTTTTTTAGTTTCTTGACATATCTTTTGTTAGTTTTATCAATTTTTTTAGTTAAGCGATTTTTTTTTTGCTTTGGCGATCTATTTTCGTTGCGGCGATTTTTTTAATTTTTATTTTCTACTTTTTACTTTTGGTGAGTTTTTTTGCATTTTAGAGATTTATTTTATTTTTGGTGATAGTTTTCATTTAAGCGGTTTTTTCATTTTGGCAATTTTTCGTTTCGGGAATGTTGGGAATTTTTCGTTATATCGGTTTTGAAAATTTTAAGAGTTTGCCTCTTACGGTTTTCAAGATACAGCAAGCTGTCAAAATTATATAGTCAAAATAGCATTAACTGATAGAATACCCTTTACTTTAGATTTCGTTAAATTTAAGTGTTAATTGCTGTAGTTTGCATAAAAATAATACACTAATTTTGAACATGAGTGTGTAATTGTTTATATAAAACACTAGCTGACCCCGGTCCGCGTTGCTGGCCCTAAGCAAACATTAGTGTTGTATATGGCATTGGTGGTACAATATGAAAATTGGATTTTGCCCACGAATAAACTAAATATTGCGTCATCTGCCGGACGAACTTCAAACTACAAAGAAACGCTCCTCACGCCCCATAGAGCATGTATATAAAGTTTGGTCGAAATCGGTGCAGTAGTTCTTGAGTTACGGTGCAAAAACACAAAAAATAAAAATTACGCCATATGTCGGACGAATCACTTTTTCTGAAAGGGGCGTAGCATTTACCGGGGTAGAATATATATAAAAACACGCGCCGGTCTTTTACAAATATTTTGTGGGGTGGAAGCCGAAAATCTGTTGGGGCATTGAAGAGTTTACCCATACAAATAAACGTGTTTTTGATTTTTATATATATCAAGATTAGGATTTCAAAATGTTTCGTTGCTCGTTTTAGCACACCCTTTAATTTTTAACTCTCATATGTTTGCTGTTGTAGCGATCAAAGTTTCGTATATTATGTGCGAATTTTAGGACCGTAGCTCTAACGGTTTTCGAGAAAACATCCTGTGCCAAACAGACAGCCGAAGAGACCGACATCGTAGCGGAAACACCTGCTCCTTTTCACCTTTGGTATACGGAAACCTAAAAATACCAAATTCCAGTTGATTAGATAAACAAAAAAAAAAGTTCTTTAATAGAAATTGCAACAAAAATTTGTGAGAACTGTAAACACCGGAACTGAAATTGTTTATTTCAACCATAGCTGTTAAGTAATGATTAGTAATCATAATGATTACTAATTTGATTACTTTTTTTAAAGGTGAAGTAATAATTAAATTACGATTATATTCAGTTTCGCACGATTACTAATTGATTGCGATTACTAATAATCGAAAAGCAATCTGAATTACTTAAAATTACTAAAAAAAAATCAAAAGGAATCAAAAGTAATCAAAAAATAAACCGATTACTTCTAAGGATTACTTTTGATTATTTTTGATTATTTATTAAGAATCAAAAGTAATCTTTGAAAGTAGTCGGATTACTTTTTGATTACTTTTGATTCTTTTTGATTATTTTTAGTAATTTCAAGTAATTCAGATTATTTTACGATTATAAGTAATCGTAATCAATTATTTATCAGCAATTCTTTTGAAGGCAGTTAAATAAGCATTACATTTCTTTTTAAAATGTAATCTAATTGATTACTAATCGTAATCGAAATTTAACAGTTCTGATTTTAACCTACGAGAATTTTTTCTATGTAAATGCTTATTTAAAATGAGACTTAATTTATTTTCCTGCAAATACATATTTCATTAAAAATAAAAGCTGTCAACTATGCATGTCTTCTAGCTGTGTAGGGTCTTATATGTACGTTTGCTTGTACTTCAATATAAAATTGTTACAAAACATTATTATACTTATTTATGCACACATATATGTACAAACTTATTGAGATACGACGTGTATCTATAAGTAATATAAATGAATTTTTGTGCAAATGACTAGACAGATTGTTACAAGTCAATGAATTATCAATATTAAATTGCCAATAGGGTATTCGAAACGATAACAGTACGAATACTAAAAATTTGAGCTAAAGAAAAAAAATTGGTTATGAAAGTTGTAAAAAAAATCCGTTTTTAAAATAGAGACTCTCAATGTGCTGCAAATACTGAGATATGTTTGTTCTCTTACCAATTTTATATTTTTCTTAAAAAATATACGCAATATTGAAAATAAATAAATCTAAGGTTTCAAAGCATAATATTTATACCTGCTTGTCTATTTCAGTAAATTCAAGTTGTGTTGTTTCTTAGAGAAACATTTATTTTCTAATCTTACATAAAATCTTACATTTTGTTCACCCTATTTGGTTTGCAACAAAAAGTGAATGCTTGCGCTACCGATGCATGACTAAACATTTGACATTTATAAATTTTTAAAAGCACTCATACACTAACAATGAGTATAATCATATCTTTATTTGTATAGAAAATTCTAGTCTATGTATTTTATGGGGCATAATGTCTATAGATGACAATTTTATTGCTAATGTTGCTAGTTAGTTTGCAAATAATAATATTGTAGTAATAATTTGTTGAATGGCATAAATAATTTCTTTTTTTCTATATGCTCGTACGTGGAATTTAAAAAAAAATATACATACACGTGAATAGACAGATATGTACGAGTGCACTTCGATTCATTTCTACTTGAAGTATGAAATAAATTTATACTCTCATGATACGAGGAATGATTTAAATGGTTTACATAAAATATATGAATGAATTATATATATATATATTAATTCCATTTGGGTTGCAGCATCTACAGCTTTTATAAACGTCTTAGCTCATAATCACACATACAATTGATATTAAACATTTGACATTTTAGCACAATTAGATGCATTTTATTAAACAGACACAAAAAAGTTGATTAGCTCATAGTTTTTTAGTAAACGTAAATCGTTTTTATATTTATTATTTGAACGGGCTAAAGTTCGTATTGTTCATCATCAGCGTTCTTTTGTGTTTGGTCCACTGTGTGTGGTGTCAGTTGTTGTAGATTTCTTTATATACGTAACTTTTATGCAAATGAAATATGTGAATTGTTTTGATTCACCGTATTTGAATTTGCTGAAAGCTTTTTTGTAGTGAAAGCTCAATTTTATCATCTCTAAATTTACAACAGTCTTGCCATTGTCGTTTGTTCTTTACTAATCGTTTTTGTTTTAGGAAACATAAAATATTTATTGCTTGGTTTAATTGGCTAAAGTTTGTATTTTGGGTAAGCCAAATTGCATGTAATAAATATAAGGAAAAAATAACACCAATTGGTCTTTAAAGACAATTGTAAACATTCTGACAAACACAAACATGCATACTTTGTTTTAGATTTGAAAGTAAATGTGTGGTTTTCACAATGCAAACAAGCGACTTGTCTAGAAAAAATATGTGAAAAGCACTCAAATTTTTGAGTGATTCGCATACAAATTTTCAAGACAAGTTGCTTTGCTGGCATTGTGGAAACTACACAAAAATTTATAAAAAAACCAAGATCGATCAACTTTATAACAGCCCTTGGAAATAACAGAAATTAAATTTTTCTCCCTGTGTAAGCTTTCTCACCTTGAAAATATAATTTTTTTTTATCAATATAATAGTTTTGATATTTTAACCTTAGCTTTTCGCAAAATAATGCTTTATTGTGCTAAAATTAGCGAATAAAGCTTTTTTAATAACTACCCTCGTACAAAACGATTGCACAAATACAAAACTAATTATGGCTACAAAACCACCTTGTAAGTGCTTTTAATCCCATATTAACATTAATTCTATCTTTTTAAATTATGTAGGGGAAACTTAATGTGTAAGCATGCATATGCATGCAGTAATTGTTAAAAATAATAGTTATAACAAATAATATGATTTTATTTAATGCACTAATTATGCTTTAAGCATAAATATCAGAATATGAGAATTTTTAAAAAAATAAAGTATAAAATAAATGTTTTTTTTGTTATTTGATAAAAGTACAGTTGTAATGAAGTCTAATTTTCCAGTTGAGCTAGGCGTGATCCTGCCCAAAGGACTGCTTCCTTTGTTAGTTAAAAATTCACGAAGGTTTTGGAGTATTTGATATTTACAAAATGTAACTTAGCTTTTACTGCTCTAACCTAAATGTAATGGGTGTTTTTTATTGAGGTATAGAACTTTAAGTTGTTATCACTTTTTTAACTGGCGGCCATTTTGTCAACTGTCAAGTGATTAATATTTAGTTTGGTTTGCCATTTCATCATGAACAGGTTGACAAAAGAACAACGCTTGCAAATCGTGCAAATTTATTGCGAAAATAATGGTTCAGTTCGCGAAGTTTACCGCAAGCTCCGTCCATTTTATGGTCGACATAATCGTCCATCAGAGCAATTAATTCGGTTAACCATGGATCGTTTTCGCACTACGTTTACTCTATGTGATAATACGCATCCGTAGAGACGTCGAACAGTGCGCACCGAAGAAACAATTGCCGCTGTAGAGCAAAGTGTTGAAGAGGACCCGAATGAATCGATTCGCCACCGTGCACAGCAATTGGAGCTTTGTCCATCAACTTTATGGAAGATTTTGAAGATTTTGAATGTGGATGAGTTATGGTTCAAACAAGACGGCGCTACATGCCACACAGCGCACGTCACAATCGATTTATTGAAGGAAACATTCGATGAGCGCATAATTTCGCGGAATGGACCTGTCAATTGGCCACCAAGATCATGTGATTTGACACCATTGGATTATTTTCTTTGGGGATATGTGAAGTCGCTCGTCTACGCCAACAAACCAGAAACGTTAGGGGACTTGGAAGCCAACATTCGTGGCGTTATTGCCAACATACGGCCCCATATGCTCTAAAAAGTGGTTGAAAATTGGACCTGTAGAATTGGCTTTATTCGAGCCAGCCGCGGCGGCCACATGCCCGAAATCATATTTAAACATTAATGGCATAAAATTATCCTTCCAATAAAGCCAAATTGATGGACATTAAAACGATTTTCTTGTGTTTTATTTCAATTCGAAGTTCTATACCTCTAAAAAAAACACCCGTTATATGCATACAGTAAACCCCGGTTAATTACCTCATCAAAAATTTCATGATTTTTCTGTGTTACCAAAAGTAGGAAGTAGTGTATAGTGAAAAAAGCACATATTTCATAAATGGTTACATATTCACCATTGTCGGATGTATCGTCTGGATCTTTTGTCAATTTAATTGGGAATCGGTGTATTATTATAATAAACGGCACTGAACTAGTTCGATGTAGTTGGATCCAGAACCTCTAAATAGCATAAATAAAATTTAAATTGCTCCCTACAATAATACCGCCAATACATAACTATAAGTTAGATGCTCGTATTAACCTAAGCTTAACTTGTGTTTATACTTTTGAAATATTATTTCCCTCTGTGGACGAATGGATAGTGTGTAAGTGTGTCATGACGGACGTTTTCGGTGCGAATTCCAAAAAAATATATGCTTAAAAAATATATAATTGCATTTGTAACAATAAAAAAAAGTTATAAGTTTGCATTGTTACAGTTAAGTGGCGGAATGACATTTTTAAATCATTTATTCTATACCGCTTAGGTCGTCCCTATGAGACAGTTTAGTGACAAGTCACAAGGTACATACGAAGTATCAATTAACCTCCTCCTAGGTCGTCCGCATGTAAAAGTGACTGGTCCGCTTCATAGGAAGTGTAAGAACTCAGACTGTTCCCTATCACTTGGGGACCGATAAAAAGGAGTTTACAAATTTTAAACGCTTCAACCATCTTTGTGATCTCCAACACCTATTTTGCTAATTTCAATATCAATAATCTATTTGGGACAAATTCTGACACAAGGGTCTAAAACCAAAGTCTCTAGCATTCCTGGGAGCTACGGAAAATCGATTTCACGTACAGAAAGAGAGATAGACGTTCAAAATGGCAGCTTTTGCTTGACTACCCTATTCATAAGGACCTATAACATGTGTACTTCTTGGATCACTTTTTCCTTTTTGACACAGATACATACGAGTAGCTGCCCTTAAGCATTAATTTTTTTTCCATACGATAAACCTTTTTCCTATGATTGCAAGCTCCCCAAGTCACTAGCTATTCATGTTATTATTTTGTTTTACTAGTGAATTTTCTTTACAAAGCAGGAGAAGATTTAAATGTGCGCCAGGCCCTATTGTGCTATAATAATATAAATAGTTATCAGTTAAATAAAAATTTAAATACAATGATGATATATCAAAAGCTGTTAGTATATGTTTGTCTGAGGTAGCTTTAGTTGTCACAATTTATTTATTTAAGCGATTTAAAATGTTTGAAAGGATAAGAAAAAGAAATCTTTTCAGACACTTATAAACTAGTAACGTTGTTCAAAATCACTTTTACACGGCGCATATTTTATATGTTATCGAGAGGTAAAAATTAATAAGAATAAAAAATCTCGACATGAAAAATCCTATAAAAATCTATTATAAGTAAATGACGGGCTAGTAACAATCACGAAATTATTTCAAGTACTTTAGAAGAAGAAATTTTGATTTAAAATCCTTGCTTAGTAAACCACGATATTTTGATAGACTATTATTAAACACCAATATTCATTTAATTTATTGTGCACATTACTTAATACATACAAATTTATTTCGTTAAATTAAAAACCTAAAAATTTACTATAAATCCAATTTTCTAATTTTCATTTATATGTATATAAGCATATGAAAATAAAATCTTGGCAAATACTTTCATATTAAGCGAAAATGCCTCTTAAAATTTATCTAAACACTAAAAGAATTATCGATACTATCAAATGTTTTATTCGAGTCGTTTGTACAACAAAACAATATATTTTATGTGAATTTATATATGTATACATATATAGTACATAAAAAACAACACATATTCAGTAATAAACATTTTTACATGGTGAGCTTAATGTAAAAATATACTATATATGTATATAAGAATATATCGCTCATTTACTCAAACAACGTCATAAAAAAAAACCAGTTTGCCAGAAAACGAGTTTGAAGTTTTGAATTTACACACAGTCTCTCAAGAGTTGATATTTGTATAATATTTTTACACAATATGAAGAACGATATGAGGATTAATTCTGCTCCATTCGAAGATTCCATTTTTTGAGTTATAACATTCTTTGAGTATATTAGCGATATGTGTTTATTCACACATACACATGTATACATGTATTTCTGTATTTGTTTGTGTGTGTGTTAAAAATAAATATCTATGAATATTATATACTTTAGATAATACACATTGGCATGTTTAGAAGTGCTAGTTCGTTCTTGTAAAAAATATTTGTATCTATGCATGTATGTATGTATATTCCATAGTTTATACAAATATGACCTCTTCTACATCATCATCGTCAACATTCTAGAGATGATCATCATTATTACTATTATCATTGTTAGGCTTGACAGGGTCTCATTAGCTGAAAGTACGTGACTCGTTGTTAACTTGTTTTTTGTATGTAGTTGTCAATGAAGCAGACATGTTAAATTACAGGGTTGGAAATGCTCATCACTATTGCACATGCTATCGCTTAGTAACTTTTTACTTTAGATAGCACTGTGTTTCACAGAAAAAAAGTTATATAAACATCTAACCAATGTCGATGGTTAAAAAACTTAACCAACCAATGAAATTGGTTAAACTAACTAATGTGTGACAGTTAAAAAAAATTATTACAAACTTTCATAATATGATTCTGACAGAATCGAATAAAACTGTTAAAACAACTCTTATAATTTTTTGCCATTTTAATTGACGCAAGAAATTTAATGATTGAAATTTTTTTCAAACTTTTTTTTTGTATATATAATTTAAACAGGCAGAATTTTAGTTAAACATAATTTAATATACATAAAGAAAATTAAATTATGTTTAAGCTAGAATTTAAAAAAATGCTTAATTCCCAAGCCTGTTATTTGCTACACATATTAACTTTTTAAATAAATACATTGGCATGTATTTCGAAAACGTTTATTGTATATACGAGTGCATATGTATAAATTTCATTATATATTTAAGTAAAACTATTTCTGCTTGTCTTCTGTAACGTTCAAGTAAATATCTGATAAACCATTTCCTACTAATTTTTAATAAGAACCACATACATATAAAAATCTACACATGTCACTCTGTTTTTGTAGCAAAGTAGTCATAACTTAAAAAGAATCAAAGTTCCCGTATTATTAAGACAGATTTTTTTTAAAGTGGAGAACAATTCACGAAATTGAAACCGGTAAATTTGGTCATTTTAGGTCTTGTGAAATTGATGCAGATGATGTAAATATCAATTTTTTAATACTCCTGTATTAACACCTACCTATAGTTAGTACTGCTTCACTGCACAATAATTTTTATTTCACTAACGTCACCAAGGTTTATATGCTTTCTAGCAGGGTAGGGAAAAATTCTGCTCGCGAGAACAATTTTTATTAACTCGCTCGTCTTAAAATTTGTGCGGGACTCGTAAGCATTAAATGACTCGCCTTAAAATTTGTACTCGCGAGTTTTGTTTTAAAACTCGTAAGCACAAATTTTAAAGGAGTGCAAAACGAGTGCAAAAACGAATTCAAAACGAGTAGTTATAACAAAAAAATTTTTTTTTGTTTATTCGAAAAAGTATATACATTTATATGTAAATTTGAAAAGTATAGTACTTACAATTGCATATACATACATATATAAAAATATATGTTCTTACTTTCATGTCATGAGGAATTTTTCAAATATTTTAAGGCTTCTGCAAATGCTTACCTGTCAGTAATAAAATATAATTTCAACATTGCGACCTATAGGAAACCGGTTTTGAGCAAACAAAATTAATAAAACTCGCGAATAATTCTTTTTAACTCGACTCGCGAGTCGAGTTTTATTTTTGACTCTTAAAATTTCAATTCTTCTCGCGAGTCCTATTTTCGATTCTCAAAAATTAAGACAAGAGTAGCTCTTTTCAATACAAAAAATTAAACTCCCTCGAATTGAATTCGTTTGCGAGCGAGTTTCTAGCCTGTTCTCAGTAAAGTCCAATGCATTACAAGTGGATGGGAATGATCTTAAGTTTCTTAAGATCTCACTTGTTTCCAAGATAACGTTTGTTTTCAACCAAATTTTTACTACCTGTTGTTTTCCCAAAATATGGAAACTTGCACGCAGAGAAATCATTCTAATTTTGGAATGGTTAAGAAAATATTATTACGTTTTCTGAAACAAATGTATGGTCTTTGAAAAATAGTATTTGTTATCTTTACCCATTTCTTTTTAAATATGTTATTAAAAATTTCTATAAAAATATTGGTTAACCTTCCCAAAGGTTCTTATGTACATGGTTTACCAATACCAAACCGGGTAGTACTGCACTCCTGTCTGTGCGACGAACAAGTGTTTGTCACATGTATTTACATTTTTGTTTTTAAATAATATGTTATAGCTTTCAGTGCTTTTAAAGTGCAATAAAACTCATAATAATCTCTGTGAGACCAGCAAAAACAGTTCCTTATAAGAATAGTTCCTAAAAATTGTAGTTAGTAGCATTCCAAATGGTATCAACTTTTTATATGCATGTATTTTCACTTTTAAATCACTATGTGCATATCAGAGACCTGCAACGGGTGATTGGTAAAATAATCATACGCAATCAATATCCTATAAACATGCTATTTTTTTGAAAAAATCAAACTTGTTCAAACACGTATATTCATTGCTAAGTTTTAATCGCTCAAGTGAGTGGAATATTGTTGGGTGTGAATTATAATCATGCGTAGCATCATACCAATCAGTTCGGACGATTGGTATTTGGTTCGACAATGAGTGTTTTGAACAAGAATATAATGCGAAAGAAAAAAATGTTCATTTTAAATCAGCATCAAGTAGTTGATGCAGAGTAAAAGCGAAAATGAAAAAAATCATTATTAAGACCCAACGCAAACTGCTGTCATAATAACAAACCAATTTTTAAGTATGTATGTATGTGTTTGTGTAGTTAAGTTGGGTGTTTTATATCAGGGATGGTAAAATTAAAGAAACTTTCTAATAGAGCTACTCGCTACGAACTTTTTGAAAAATATTAGAGACAAAAATGTTATATAAATTTCTGAGATTAATTGTTAAAAAATGCATTTTAAAATAAAATTTGAGGAGGATTTTCAATACAAAAACTAATTTTTGTTAATTAACTTAACAAAAGTTATGTTTGAAATATTGAGCCCTATTTTCGACTTAATCGTAAGCGACAAAAACTAAAGTTTTTGGGAGAATGTTTTTTTTTAATATTGAAAAATATGTTTTTGTACGTAAATTATCGTTAACGATAATATGTATTTTAAAAGTTTTGAACAGGCAATTTACTACCCAAAATTTATGTAAAAAATTTTAACAGCCTTGTTTATAAAATATATGTACGTACATATTAATAAAGGTCTTTCGACAACTATCGTAAAGAAAACCTCTTGCAGAAGGAGCACCGTACACTTTTCTAGGTAAGAAATATATATCGCCAAAACAAAAATTTGAATAATTTGCGTGCAATTTTCTCATAAGTAGCCTGCGTCCGTACAAAAATCATATAAAATGTGTATTTGTGATTTAGTCGCATTCTAATCTGTCGTTACACAAAATGAATGGAAACAGTTTTGCTAAGCAAAAGCTCCTATAATCATTTTATATGTATTTTTTTTTAATAAGGACCGTCGTATTAAATTACTTAAAAAAATATGTTGGTAAATAAATTAAAAGCACAAGTATCATGTTAGTAGCTAATAAACAATTTTTATTATCATTGTCTATAACATAATAAAATATATAAATTTATAGTTTTGCAGGAAAATAGTAAATAAAATTAAAGGTATAATTTGAATGCTTAATTTTGTTAAAATTATTGCTTAAACACATTTTTAAATCCATTAAAAAAAATCAAAATGTAAAATATTTTTCCTGATTTCTTAACCAAAGTTTTTAAGTTAAACTATCCGTGCTGAAAGTGAATCAAGTGCAAATATTATATATTTTTTCGTTGTCTGTGAGTTATTATTGTATGTGCTTTGCCTACTTTTGGTAAAAAATTAACAATTGCTGTGTATAATTTTTCACTTTATAAATCATACGAAAATAGAATATAAAGTTGGTGAAAAAATAAAATATTTGAAACTACTTGAAACCATAAAATGAAGAACTTACACACACACACACTCAAACTTACAAAATGCTTTGCTAAAAATAACATCCGCATTGCGACAAATTATTGCATAGAAACTTTAAAACTTTTTCTTTTTAGTTTTTATATCTTATTTTGCTTTTCTCAAACTTTAATTTTTCATCGAAATCGACAGAAGGAAAAATCCAAAATGAAACTGTGGCTATAAGCATTTGTATTACATTTTTTTTGTATTGATTGAGCAAAATATAATAACAATTGCAAAAGCTATAAACATATTTTAGAAAAAATAAATAATTTTCTAATGTTAAATATAAATCATAGTTTTTGAAAAGTTCTTTACAAATAAGGATTTATATATGTTTGTATATACATATATACTCGTATTCCTCTACTAACAAGGAGTTAATACACAATCGAGACATCGAATTCATATCTCAAGAGTAAAAAAAATTGGAATGGTTTTACACGAATCTTCTCAGATTAAATAGTTCTTTTTAGTAAATAAAATGTAATTGGCTTTCTGCGGTATTGCGCTTTTTTCAAAAAGGAGCATTATATCTAAAATTATATATAAATAAGCGAAAAAATGCCATCCCAGAGAGAGAATTGCTTCTCAACCTCACGAAATGCTGTTGCCCCAAAGAATTATTAAAAATTGCATGCAATTATTATTTTTAGTATAACTCATGAAAACCACCAGTCGTGGCTAAGTTCGTAAAATAGAGTAGATGAGAAAAAAATTTGTGGCATCTAAACTCCACATATGTGCACCAGTAAATTACAAAAGTGTCGTTTTAAGTACTCTTTGAGTACTGGTCATCAAACAACCATAAATGCGTACATCTAAAAAACACACACACACAGGAATTAATTTTAAACCAATAATTATATTTATATACATTTTTGAAATTATGCAACACAAACAACAAAAGACGGTGGGAGCTGGAGTCATACGCATGAGTCTAAAAATACTCTGACTATTAAAGGGATAGAAATGCGTATATACAAGGCTATTTTATTTACATTCACACATAAATCGTTTTTGAAAACCGCAAAATACATTTTCCATTACATTTTATGTACATAAATATATGTATAGGGTGCCTAATGACGTATAAATATCCCGAGTATCATGCGTATATATTTTTATCCGAACAAATATTCATAGTCTGAGTATAAGTATACTCCACCTGTAATTATAAGAGAGACTCAATGCGGTTTTTTTTCTAAACGAAGTAGAGATACTCTTGTATATATATATATATATAT
Organism: Tachina lurida; assembly: GCA_944452675.1. Classification (NCBI taxonomy): domain Eukaryota; kingdom Metazoa; phylum Arthropoda; class Insecta; order Diptera; family Tachinidae; genus Tachina; species Tachina lurida. Next base: position 186,776,707 of record OX101752.1, on the reverse strand, counting down.
ATATATATATAACATTTTTTATATGTTTAGCACTCATTGTCATTCTATGATGTGCACCCTTGCATTGTCCTGCTGGATAAGAAAGTTTTTCTTTATTAAATGCGGTCTTTTTTTCAAACCCGTGATTAAATCGTTACAATAAGTTTGCAATTTATGCGGCACTGACTGGTTTACCCTTCTGATTATTCCGCGTGCATCTCAAATAAAGTTTGTCATGACTCTATTTGCTGGCAAAACTACCTTGGTATTCTCTGGCACCAACTCACCTCCAGGAACCTATTGTTTTGATTCGTCCTTACATTTTCGCAATCTTTCCTACTTTCAATATCTGATCAGAAACACCTTTTCGTGAATTTTTACAATTTTTTCCGCGTAAAGAACATACGACAACTTCCTTGCTTGTACGGCCACAATGAAATTCATTATTTCACTATTTCCTAATTGGAATTGCTGGTAAAGAGTGGCCATAGCATTTAATAACCTAAGCCATTAAATCATGGATTTTTTCGGAAAAGAAAAAAATAACGCTTAATAAACTAAATTTTTCATTTTTACATTCTTCCATTTTAGTTTTTCAATCAGGCGGTAGGTAGTCTGCTATCAATGGCTGTCAAACACACACTTTATGACGCAGTTTATTTAAATTTTGGCAGCAGTCAACTGACAGTTTCCATGTGACAGAAGCAGTGCCGCTTTTTCAGTGAAGTTGCTTTAAATTAAAGAAGTCACGGACTTCTTGCCTCGCACTTACTTATGGTTATTGTAGAATGTGGAATGTGTTTAATTTTCTTACGTATTTAAATACTTGTTTATCTTTTACACAAATCTTGCAAACCTTAAAAAATAACAAGGAAAATTGAAATTTTAATTAATTTTGTGTATGTATGCTGTCTTACCTCTTACCACAAATAGATTTAACATACCTATTGTAAACAATAGAAAAAGAAATTTTGTATGTGATGGAAACGCAGCAGGAGATTTCTATTTGATATTCATTTTTCTTTAGTCCCTACGAAACATAGAAACAATCATTACAGAAGTGAAACAAAAATTTGAAAATAAATATTGTATATTTTCATATACAGATATATTCAAATGAAACTCAATTGAACATTTGCATACCCGGGTTTGTATCTCAAAAATAGCCTAGCAAACATATTGATGTGAAAGCATAACTAGGTGGTGTCACAACAAATAATTCCTTATAAATTAGTCTACAATTGACCGTGATAAAGTCAAACATTTAAATAAAAGTCCAGTTATAGAGTATATACAAGAAATAAAAAAGTTATATAGGTAGAAAATTAGGTCCTTAACTTACAAATAAACTACATATTATTGTACAAAGCCTGAAAGAAACATTTAAAAGTTCTTAAACGGTTTAATATTTATTTAGCTATTTAAAAATGATAAATTTACAAGAAATATACGTATATTCCACTGGTTACATTTTAACAATATTTATATAAATATGTTTTTAACTCACGAAGGCCTTTTTAGTTTTGTTGAATTTCGTAAACTATAGACCCATGTCGTTTTGATTGCTGGGTTGCTAATATTGTAACATTTTCTATCACGTGGTTATATTAATATTTGAAAGTGTCTATTTGTAACAAACTACTGTTTCAACTATTTCTTTGCCTTTCTCTTGTGCTTGCATTTTAATTTCCGTTTGCTTTACAATATTTGTGGCTTCTGTGCCGGTGAGTGCTTTAAGGAATTAGCCACAAATAGAAAACTAATGGCCTAAGAAATTATGTGTTTTGATGGTTTTGTAAAGACATCTGGGTAGACTCAATGGCATACACATGCAAAAGCACCAACAAAATAATTGAAATATTGATAAAATAATAATTTCATTTTGTAAAATTGAAACTTTGTATGTATGTATGCATATTCTTTGACTTACGAAGAATTTCTATATGATTTAAAAGCAATTACAAAGTTCTTTAAACTCGAAATAATAAAACAATTTAAATAAATTAAATAAAAAAGTAGTTTTGATAACAATGGAGTGGTTGATAAGCCATTGTCATTGACATTGATAAATGTCGACAATGTTCGACTTGTCACACACTAGGTTAGGTTAGGTTAAGTTAGCAGGCTGCTGGTAAGGAAATTTGCAGTCCAGCTCATTTGGGTCCAATACAATGATCCCTTTGTGGTACCTGTATGGTGAAGAGAATATAGTGAGAGAGGGTGATAGGGAAGAACGGATAGTGATAGCGAAGACAGGTGGTGAAGGAAGAGATAGAAGAAAGCTTCATTCTTTTACAACTCTGCTTTTCTGCATGCTTTCTTGCAGTGTTGCAGCGCCTCTGGTGGTGAATGAGGCGTATTAAATTTTGAAGCTGTGTTTAGTATCCATTTTATTGTTACAATACAGACGAAGGAGGGCGCTCTGATGCTACATTAGGATTAGCATCCGCTGAACCCGGTGTAGTTTGCATATTCTTTGACTTACGAAGAATTTCTTTATGATTTAAAAGCAATTACAAAGTTCTTTAAACTCGAAATAATAAAACAATTTAAATAAATTAAATAAAAAAGTAGTTTTGATAACAATGGACTGGTTGATAATAATTCTGCAGTTCAATTCTTATTAAATTTCATACAGCCTTTGAGGAGGTGTCACAGATTTTAAATCTGAGATTTAAACTATATGGGTCCTATGCAAAAAAAAACTTAACAAAGCTTTGCCAAGCAATGTTAAGTAAAGTTGTATTCTAAAAAAATTATTATATCAAAATTCTAAAGTAGGCACCCACGTTTGTTAAGACTACTTTAAGTTGATATTTGCAAAAGGTTTATTTTGTACCTTTATTATTTTTTGTTAATAAAGCACATATTGATTAATGTTGCATCTGAAAATGAAGCTAGAAGTGTTAGCTCTTATCTTAATTTTATTATTTCTGTCATGTGATGGAAAATATCACCAAATTATCCCACTGAATCGAAATATATAGCAAAATCCATAAAAAAATATTAAAATTAATACAATTATACAAAAATGTTTTAGTGATGTACATACAATCAAAATGAATCGAATAAATCAGGATATTCAAATACTCATTTCATTCGAATAAAATAAATTGTGATAGTTTTTCTTTGTTCATCATATAATTTTTACTTTTACTTCATAGAAATGTTTATCTGTTTTCCTACCATGTCGTCAGAAGCTCATATTTTTAAATTAAGTTGCTTTACTTCAAGATAATAAAAATTTATTTAATAAAATAAAAAATTATTTGAATACTCGAATGAAATTATATTCGATGTTGTACATCATAAGCTGTGAAGTGTGGTTGTTGAACACGGTGGTGTTATCAGTATTTATTATTAAATTAAAAAATAATTAAAGTTGTCTTTTGAATACAATTTCTTAACAAAGCAATGTTAGCCTTAAAGCGTTTGGTAACTACTACGAATTTTAAAGCTTATGTAAAATATTTTTTTGCATAAGGGGATTGGGGTTTTAAAACAAATTTTTAAATAAAAAACAAATACTTTTTTTATTCATAGTACCCAATGTCTCTTAAATGACCACTATTTTCAGCTTCGCTCGTTTTAAAGCATTTTCCATAACATCTTTCAAAATTTGTAGCTGTAGCATTTTCATTTCTGCTTCGAAATCAAGGATTGTCTCTGGTTTGTTCACATACGCTCGCTCCTTTAAATAGCCCCAAAGAAAATAGTCAAGTGCTGTCAAATCTGGCGATCGCGCTGGCCAAATAATTTCCGAATTTCTGGAAATTATTCGCTCTCCAAGAATTTGACTTAAAAGTGCCATTGTGTCTCGGGCAGTGTGGGCAGTGGCTCCGTCCTACTGAAACCACATACGAGGTCTGTCTTCAAGAGCAGGACGTAAAGAAATTTCTATCATAAACCGATACCGCTCTCTATTTGCGGTTACAGCTTTTCCATCTTCATTCTCGAAGAAGTAAAGCCCAATGATATTTTCAGATGTGATCCCACACCATATTGTACACCTAATGGGGTGCAATTGGCGTTGATGAATGACTCTTGGATTTTCAGGACCCCAGAACCTACAGTTCTGCTTATTAACAAAGCCATTCAAATGAAAATGAGCTTCATCACTCATAATGAAATTTTCAATAAAGTTGATTTCATTTCTGGCCATCTGTTTTAATTAAACTGCAAAATTTAGACGTTGCCGATGATCTCCGGGTTTTAATTCTTGTACCAATTGCACCTTATATGGGTATAAATGTAATTGTTTTTAAATGCGCCGTAGTGATGTACGAGACATTCCTAGCTGCGTGGAACGCCTTCTGGCAGATGTTTCTGGTGTTTCGTTAACACTTTGTTGTACTCGTTCAATATTTTCCGAAGTGCGACTTAAACGTGGTCTACCGGTTCAGGGCAAATCTGACGCGGTGCCATGTTGGTGGTGACGATCAACTAAGCAATGAATCATTGCTTCAGAGGACGAAATTCTTTTGTAAAAATGTCGATGATAACTCTTTGCGTTAAAATAATTGATCTCTCATTTAAATAATAAAATTATATTATTCTGGTTCTTTGTTCAGTTGTGAATATCTTAATTATTTATTCTCCAAGTGTTATTTATATAATCTGAAAAAAAAAAATTTAAACACCATGGTAACTTTTGGCCCACCCTTATCGTATATCGAGCTTTTCAAAGCTTTTGAAAATTTCATTGATTTTTTAAATATTTAGCAACATTTTGTATCACCTTTTTTCAATATAACCCCCGATATATCTAGAAAATATGTGATATCTACTAAACGGCTGGACCAATTTTCTTCAAACATAGCTAAGAACCCTCTCGATCAAGTCGCCTTCCAAACAAAACTAAATCAAAATCGGTCAACCAGTCTGTCCGTGTCCACGTACAGACACACACTACAAACTTATAACACCCCCTTTTTTGGTCGTAGATTAAAAATAGTAATTTTCGTTAAATTGGATTTTTTCTTAAAGCCATATTCGTGGATAAATTATGATTCTCACTTAAAAACTTTCAAGAATTTATATCCATATAAAAATAATCGTGTACAATAATATTGTGTATGCAAAATTTAAAACATTGTATTCTTATAGTTAAGTAAATGCCAACGTTCACTATTCATTTAAAAATATTCCTTTTAGACACGGAAAGTTTACTTTGCAAAGTCTTGAGCTAAATTTAGACGAATGAAATTTTCTTCAAAATTGCTCTTCAAAATGCTTTAAACTCGTGTAAACAGAAAAATTTCTTAAAAATGTTGCTGTTTACACGAGTTTAAAGCATTTTGAAGAGCAATTTTGAAGAAAATTGCAATCGTGTAAGCTTAGCTTTACTTCAGCTGTGTAAAAGACAGAGGGAGAAATACTATCTCTTTCTGTCTGTCTCCCAACTGAATTAAGACAATGCAAAGTAAACTTTCCGTGTCTAAAAGGAGTAATAGCTTATCTGTTATAATAATTATTTATATCTGTGCCTTTATGTAGAATTTGACAAGCAACATTAATGTTTATTTCTGGCAAATAATAATTCCATGGTTGCTTGAACGTAATATAAATTTTAATACTTTTATGAACTCAAACAACAAAGCTTTTTTTCAAATTTGTTAAGAAACCATTCAAAATAAGATTCATATATGGATAATCTTCAAAATTCTCGGCAGCTCGTTGGCATTATTATTTCTTAACGTTCTCCATAATTTTCTGCTTATTTACCACTACAAAAGTTGCACTTCATTTGAATGAATTTTCACAGCAAAAAGATTTCTTGAACTAACACATATACATACATACATATACATATATATTTATACATATGGATGTACGTCTAAAATGCATATAGACTTACGTTTAGTGCATGGACACAGTTTTGATAATTACTTTCCCATTAGAATGTGATTAGTTGGAAAATTACAATAAAAGTTTTTGTTGCTATTGTGTTGTATAAAAACCACAGATACTCTATTAATGTGTGCATGTTGTTGCAGAAATTGTTGTTGATTTTGTTTTTCATTTGTTTGTGTAAACAACCAGCCAAGAATATTGAACCAAATAAACACTCACTATGAGATTAGACCATTAAGTGCAACCAAACGTTGCAAACGAATGAACAAACAAACGTTTATTGATTAGAAAATTTTATGTGAAGTGCAATCGATACAATATGTGTTTCAGTTTGTGAATTGCTTGACGTTGTTGTGTGTAGTTGCAAGTGTTTACAAGTGTTTTTTTTGCAATGACATAAAATGAAATAACTGACATAAAATTTGCAACATATGCACGATGACACAAGTTTATAACCATTATTTATGATCTTAGCTACGATAAAAATTGCCAGAAAAAAGCTTAGAAGCAATTTGTAATTTCGAAAAATTTTAAAAAATTATAATGAAATTAAATATATTCTTCATTATAATATAGTGCAATACAAAACTTCGAAAGAAAGACGGAAATCTTAAACAAATTCGGTTTTTCGATTGTGAAATTTTGTGTTCAAAAATCAATTTATATCAATATTTTCAAAAGGGGTTTTTTAATTTCCTGATAACAATTATAGAATAGGGTAAAGAAAGGAATGGAGGAACTATGATCTCTATAACATCAATGGGAACATTTGAAGATGTTAGCGATGAGCTAACTATGACAAATAAAATGTAAACATATTTCCATGTTACTCTGTTTTAAAGTTGCAAAGGAAAGTCAGTGATAGTAAAATTATAATAGATAAGGCTGTTATTATCAAGCTTATAATTATCTTAGGAAGATATCTGATATTCTGATTAATTAATGCTTTAAGCCTGGTACTCTGTTCGAAGTTGTGAAAACATTTCAGCAGCATAGATTATTTCGCGTGAAAAATTCAACAAGTACTAAATGTAGCCCAACTCGCGTTTTTTTTTTATAAATTTCTCGCTTTTATTGCTTGAAAGTATGCAACATTGTTAAAATTCTGTGCGAAAAAAGTACTGCTCATGTTGTTTCGCCGTCGAAACTAAAATAATACCAGAGTCATTTTGCATTGAAAAACATGCTGCCAGAGAGATTTAACGTGTTTTTCGCAATAAGAACAGAGTACTACTTTTGCGAATTTAGTTCGCAATTATTTCATAGCAAATACTTTTACGTATAGTTTGACATAATTTCGCACGAAATTGTGAAAAGAGTATTAAACTCTAAAGAGCAATATTTTTTTATTTTTAAATATAAAGTATAATGGGAATAACTTTTCCAAAAACTTCCCTATAGAGATCAGAGAATGCCAATGAGCACTCAAAAAAAATATACTAAGTAAATAGTCTTAATTTGAGTAACTGCATATAATCATAATTGTAGCCCAAACAATGCTTACACTCACATTTTTTTCTCTCAAGCAACTATAACTATAGCCGATTCCAACATACAAGAGCATTTCTACTTCTATGACTCTCTGTCATACTTGTAGTTGGAGTATGCTTATACCCAGACTATAGATATATATTCGGACAAAAAAATATACGCACGATACTCAGGATATTTATTCATCATTACCCACCGTAGACATGCACTTGTGTATATAAAATGTAACGAAAAATTATTCTGCCAAAACAAACCGACTTCAATGCCAATAACATATAGATTAAGATAAGAAGTACGTGAAATATAAAATAAAATTTTAATGGGCGTGCCTCCGCCCGCTTTTTAAATGCAAGATTGTGTGTTTTTGAGAGCTAAGGGTGCGTGTCAAATCTTGTAAAAATCACTAAAGTGGAACCACTTAAAATAAAATATTAAATTTTAATGGGCGTGACTTCGCTCATTTTTTTAAATGGAAAATTGTGTCTATTGTAGACCTCAAAATGTGTGGCAAGTTTCGGAAAAATCGGTTAAGTAGAAATGCGTAAAAACTATAATTTTTAATGGGCGTAACCTTCCCCCCCCCCGCCTATTTTTCAACTTTTAATTGTGTCATTACAAGAACCAAAGGTGTTTGATAGGTTTGGCAGCAATCGAATAATATAATACCATAAAATTAAATTAAAAAAATTTGTGGGCGTGTCCTATTGTTTTGCAATGGGAATTAATACCCTCTCAGACAAAAGAAGTTTTACAATCGGTCTAAAATGTAGCGAGTTATGAAATAACATTCAAAAAGAAAAACAGAGACGAATTGTTAACCTCCTCCTATTTTTGAGGTCGGTTAATGAATAATGAATGACTTATGTGTGTGTGTGTGTGTGTGTGTGTGTGTAAATAAAATAGTCCTGTATATACGCATTTGTAACCGATTAATAGTCAGAATATTTTGGTACTCCCACGTATGATTGTATCTCATACAGTTTGTTAATTTTTGTTGCTGTCATTTGTGCTGCGTAATTTTGAAATCTGTATGAACATAGTTGTTGGTTGTTTGAAGTTATACGTATTCGGTGTAAAATTAATACGTGTGTTTCTTATTTTAAACTGTACGCATTCATATTTGTTTGACGGCAAATACACAAAGAGTACTTAAAACGATACTTTTGGCATTCTCTAGTAGAGAAATCAAAAATACCTATAAGCTGTTCAAATTATTTATTCATTGACCTATATTAATAAATATTTATTAATTTCTAAAATTGTGTAACACACCAGTTATAACAAATTCTAATTTTATCTATTCCTTAAGCATTGTATCTTTAAAATACATTGAAATTGATTATTGGAGCGTTAGCTACTTACTAAACACATCACCAGGGAACTTTCATTCAAAATTTTTTTAAAACAACAAAAGAATAAATATAAAATATAACAGCCTCATTTATAATAACAAAAATTAAATATTTTAAAAACCCTCGATATATCTAGAAAATATGTGATATCTTATAAACGGCTGGACCGATTTTCTTCAAACATCAAACATCAAACAAATCAAAATCGGTCCAGCCGTTTGGTCTGTACGTGGACACGGCCAGACACACAGACACACAGACACACAGATACACAGACACACAGACACACACTACAAACTTATAACACCATTCCATTTTGTATGGAAAGTTCTTTGTTACACGTTTTGTAAACCTTAATAAGTTTTTTCCTGAATAAAAATGAGTTCAAAATTTTGCATACAAAATGTTCCCAAAATTGATTTCAAATATATTTTCTACTTTTATGAATATGGGGGGAAAATGTTTGCATTTTAAACTTTATTTAATGCTTTGTATATAATTTTTCCCAATTTTACATTTAAAATTATGTATAAACAAATGTCGTAAATGTTTTAAATATTCATACACATGTTTTCACATATTTTTTATATGTCAAATATGAATAAAATATTTAGTCATACAAGTGTTTATATTATTTAATATCTTGTACAAATTTATTGCAACATAAATATATGTATGTATATACAGCATCTCAAAAGAAGAAATAAATTTATATGTTTAGTTTTGTGAAGTTTTTTTTTGCTACTTCCTAACATTTTCCTGTGCAATTTGTGTAATTATTTTAATTGAGTTAAAAGTAACTCATTTTTTATATGTGTGAGTATATGTAACTGAGTAATTTAAGTTTGTGCAGGAAAAAGACTTATACATTTCTGTATTTACACATTTAAAGCTATAAATATTTGTTTGAACATAAAGACCTTAACTCAAAGGACTGTTTACATATAGTTTTTATACTTAAGTATTCATACAAAAAATTATTTTATACTATTTAAGAAGTTCCTTGTATCAGATGTGTTAATAGATTTTTCATTATTTTTAAATCAAATTTGGAACCTGAAATAAGGGTCTTTCGTTGGGCGCTTTATGAGATAGAGTCGAAATTTTTTATTCGTATGGAAGGCCTATCGATGTCAATATGTATGGAATATATCATTATGTATGAAGTATAACATCGTAAATAAAACAGCTTCAATTTGACAGATACCATGTCTCGTGTTCGATTTAAGGTCTTCTCGGGTTTTTGGGTTATTCGAATAGACCCGATATTATCTTCATTACAGGTCATATGGTCAACTTGCTCGTGCAGAATGTTCAATTTGTAGTGAGTTGAGTGACACGATTTACGTCCTATGATGCTGGTATTCACATAACTTAATTGTGCACAAAAAAAGTTGGTAATCATCTATAATGCTAGGCACTGACGTTGATAGCCTGGCCATTTCAATCAAATATAGATCAAAATCCACACCCAAACAGTAAATTTTTTGGGATGCATTGGCCTCTCTCGAATCTTATGTAAATTGCTATCATCCTGAATTCTACAATTTTGTTTTATCAGAAAATGGGCTTTTTTAGTGCTGACTATAATTTTTGTTGAAAATTTGGAATGAGTTTCCTATTGCACCAAGACCTATTGAAACATACATTTATGCCTTCATTTCGTAGGTCACGACGCCAAATTCATTGTAAAAGGTGTTTTTTATAGAATGACGCAAGCTTAAATCATCATAAAACAGACAAATATATTTTAAATATCAAAGAAACGGGCTTTATTGGAAAGAAAATTTTATGAAATTAATGTTTCAATATGATTTCTGCCATGTGGGCGCCACGGCAGGCGCGTAGAAGGCGCAATATGAAACACCAATTTTCAACAACTTTTCGCAGCATTTGCGGCCGTATTTCGCCTATAACTCTTCGAGTGTTGATTTGCAGCTGTTAAATTATTTGTGGTTTATTGACGTGCAGAAGTGATTTAATATAACCTCAAAGAAAGTAATCCAATGGGGTTAAATCACTCGATCTTGGTGGCCAATTAATTGGGCCATTACGTGAAATAATTTTTTCATCAAAAGTTTCTTTGAGTAAATAAATTGTAGCGCCCACTGTGTTCCATTTGGCTCCGTCCTTTTGTAACCACATATCAGCAAGATTAGTGCCACGTAATTGAGTTACGAAACAATTTAGAATCATGTTCCTATAACGTTCACCATTGAAAGTAACATAAGACATATGGGCCAATGACTCCGCCAGCCCATAAAGCGCACCAAACAGTTATTGTTGAAAACCACTTTAATTTTATGGCTAACTGAAAAATAAAAAATTTAGTTAACTTTGCTTAATTACTAATCTACACAAAGAAAATTTTCAACGTAAAATCTACTTAAACAAGGTGAATCTAATATTTTTCGGCAATGATTTTGCTTCATATCTGTTTCATGTAAATCCTACATGATTTATAGTAATTGTAAAAGAAAAATTTTCCTTTTGAAATAATTTTATTTCACTTTGATTTAACATTTACGTACTATTAAAATCAAAATGAAGAATGATGTTGAATCAAAGTTATTTCAAGTTGGAACAACATGAATTTAATTTAATGTAGTAATTATACTTTATTAATTATTTAACATAAGTGCGGTTGACATAGATATCAGCAAAATGTTTGTATATGAATTAAATTTAAATTGGCTTCCCCGGCCAAGATTTGAACTCGAAACTCATCGCGTGGTAGTCAACGTGCTTACCCCTGCCACAACAACTATAAATATTCTTAAGATACACACTAATGTGTATCAGCTAGAATTACATTTAAATTTAACATTATTTCATTGATTATTCAACATACAATTTATTTTAAATGTTTTACTGCCTATTTCACAATATCGATTGAATTCTTTCTTTCGTGGAAATACATTTGAAACAAAAACAAAATTTTAAAATTTGTTTTTGTTTTAAATGCATTTGAACTAAAGAAAGAACTCATTCGACATCGTGAAATAGGCAGTTAGTTTTAGTTAAAAAAAAAACAAAATGCTTTCACTTGAAAAGTTTTAGGTAAAAAAAAATACAAAATACTTTGACTTGATTACAGGATTCGAACCTGTGATCCTCCGACTGCAAGACTAGTACACTGCCTACCAGCCAGCAGCAACAATACAATAATACAAAAACAACCTACACAACTAAGCACAAAAGTGTATTGCAGCTATGAACAAAGCAAACAAACACCAACACACTCAAACAACATATTATTTCTTGTAAATTTAATGTGATTTGAAGGAGTTTGAATCAACCTTTTTGCATGTTGATTTTACATTGGTATTTTTTTCTGTGTGTACTAATCATGGAAATAGACATCAATTGTAGTCAAGATAACATTTTTTTTTTTTTCATATACATATTTATTTATCTTATCTTCAAAAATGAACTAACAATAAGTAATCAAATCTTAAATCTAAATATAATTATTAGGCCCGACCAATACCGGACATAAGCTTAGTGATAGTTATAAATAATACATAAGTAGTGATAACCAAAAAGAAGTATTTTTAAGCAGTCCCATCTGGAGTGTTGGGTATAAGAGCCCTTGTGTCCCTCTTTTTTAGCGGATGTGTCCAGTAAAGCTCAAAATATTACGGGCAAGCGGATTAGGATGTGACTCGAGTTTAGTTAAATATTTGCCTGCGTATTTTGCAATTTCTTCACTCACTAGTGGCATATTTAAATCACGATGAATATTTGAATTTTTAACGTACCATGGAGCAGATGTTATCAAACGTAAAATTTTGTTTTGCCTTCGTTGGATTCTCTCGACATTTGAAGCTGAAGCAGTGCCCCACAGCTGAATTCCATAGCACCATATTGGCTTCAAAAGCGACTTGTATATCAAAAGCTTGCAGTCTAGGCTGAGTGTTGAATTTCTGCCAATTAACCAATATATTTGAGTCAATTTAAGTTTCATTTGGGTTAACTTAGAGTCAATATGATATTTCCATGTAAGCCTTCGATCAAGGTGTATGCCAAGGTATTTCACTTGAGAATGTTGAGGAATATTTTGATTGTTGATTCGAATGGGGGAACAGGTATCTTTTCTTAGGGTAAACGTTATATGAACACACTTTTGTTCATTGACTTTAATTCTCCATAAGTTCAACCATATTTCAAGCTGGGTAATGTGTGCTTGGAGATTGCGGGATGCCTCATCAGGATTTTTGTGAATACTAAAACAGGCTGTATCATCGGCAAATGTAGAAGTGTGGATGTTATTGCTCACAGGCATATCACAAGTATATATTAGATACAAGACTGGCCCCAGAATACTACCCTGTGGCACACCAGAAGATATAGATTCGGGCACACTCATGAAGTCTCCTTCCACAACAGTAAACTTTCTATCAAGAATATAACTTTCCAAAAGCTTTTGTATATTTATTGGTAGGTATGTCTTCAATTTTAAAACTAGGCCTTTGTGCCATACTTTGTCAAATACCTGAGAAACATCAATAAAAAGGGCAGAACAATACTTCTTTTCTTCAAAAGTCCTCCTTATAATTTGAACCAATCTATGCGTTTGCTCAATAGTGCTATGCTGACTTCTAAAGCCAAATTGATGGTCCGGGATGCACCCAGTATCACCTAAAATTGTGGACAATTTAGTCATGAGCAGCTTTTCGAAAAGCTTTGAAATTGTTGAAAGTAAGCTTATAGGCCTATATGACTCAGCCTTGGTAAGATCTTTGCCTGGCTTTGGAATCATTTTAATCTTGGCAAGTTTCCAGTTATGTGGAAAATACTGTATTCGTAAAATGGCATTAAAAATAAATAGCAAAATTCTTATTGCAATATGAGGCAAGTTCATCAGCATCTTGTTACTAATGCCATCAATACCTGGAGCTTTCTTAGGGTCGAGTTCAGCAACTATTTTTTGTAATTCACGCATCTTAAACCTTAAGGGACGAGGGGGTAGAGAGACTACACTCGGTAAATCGGCAGCACCCGTACATGAATTGGGAGTGAACACAGATTTTAAATGCTCAGAAAATAAGTTACCTTTCTCACTATCGCTTCTTGCCCAGAACATATGATTATTTAAAGTTATTAACTCTAAAATAGGATTTTGTGATAACTGTTGCAATAAAGTACGATATATGCATATTAAACCGTAAACAATAAAATGCAGTGACTCTCATTGGGAGTAAAATACGATCTATTGTTCAAGTGACACTTTTATATTTTGTATGGAAAAAAGTTAAGTTTCCCGATAATGGAAAATATTCGCTTTGTTTAGTTGCTGCTGAACAAAGTTTTTGTACTTATAAATGACAAAAAATCCATTTAATGAATAATTTCTAAAGTTAGGAAGATATATATGTACATATCTTTTTGCATAACCCTTTTAATACATTTTAAACACACATACCTGCTCAAAAATATTTACAAAATGCTTATTTTATCATTTAAGTGTTTGTTATTTATTTCTAGAACTTTTTGTTGTTGTTGTTGTTGTTGTTGTTGTTGTTGTTGTTGTTTTGTTCTGTTTAATTTAAGGTATGTTTTTTGTTTGCCTGTTTGCAGTTGTTCTTTTTTTTTGTAACAAATTATAATGTTGTAATAAATGGCTTACAATTTCTCAAAATGTTATACTCGCCAACCACGACAACCACTAACGTAGCACATAAATTTAATTCTACAACGAAAAATGCAATTTAACAAATGTGTAAAATGTGCAGGAAGTTTTTGTTTTTGTTTTTGTTTTTATTTTCATTTGGTTACTGACTGCATGGCTGCATGCCACGCGTTCATATGGGTATTTTCATAGAAAATTTATAGGATAGTTGCTAAGAAAAAATACATATACATATGAACATATGTGTGCAAAACATCATAAAAATGCCAGAAAGTAATCTGTGAAATTTAGTTTTTATACTTTTGTGAACAAATTTAATATATGTGCATATTGCAGTATTTATGAAGCGGAAATGTAGAGAGATTAAAATGATAAAAATCTGTACTGCTGTGTAGGTAGCCAATGTATGTTATTATGTTATTAATATTGAATATAAATATAAGCTGAGGTTAGTTTTAACAAAGGGAAGTATTAAGTCTTTGTAAACCCCAACCAATTAATACTCCCCATAGTTGTCTTTATTTGGTGGAAACATAAAACTTCCTTGACATTTTCATATAACGAATCTTAAGCAGGCCACCCACTTGCAATATAGTTGTGCAATTTTTCGTATTGTACAATAATATCGCTAATGTGTATGTCATATTCGAAGGTGCCACAATATATTGGCAAATATCAAAAGAATTTTGATTTTTATTGTACAACCGGCACAATTGTGTAATGTGATTGCCAACATTGGTGCAATGTTTTGTTGTGTTATATAATTCAGCTATTAGGCCTACCATCTTTTATGTAAATAAGAATGCAAATATTTATTCCATATTTCCCGATGTTTTGTTAATGTTGTTTACCTTTTACCTGTCAAAAAAATTGGGCAATATTTTCTTTTAAAATATTGTGCCATTTATTGCATAGTATAAGTCAAAACGACAATAATATGAACAACAACAACATATACAATAATATTCTATAATGGATGGACCGTTTTAGAGCTGAGCTGCCCAAAGTAGCACCAGAGTGCCAAACATCAATCGGCTTCTTATACAAATGAATACACATACGCAAATACATTACTCTCGTGTTTCGCTCTGTGGGCAGCTTTGCTTTACAGGAAGGATCATTTAGATCATCACGTAACATTTTGTTCTAGGTTTTTTACAATAGAATTATTCATAGAAAATATTTTTATTTTATAAAAGTTTTATAAAACAAATTTTGTATGGAAATTTGATTGTTAAACGTTTTATAAAACCAAATTACTTTTTATGAATAAGGCCATTAATTTTTAAAACTATTTAGCCAGTGCAAGATCTTCTTTCATAGATTATAGAAAAAATATTATTCAGAAATAATCTATTAATCAGGCTTAAGTTCAGTAATTTCAATTCTTATTGAATGAAAGATTTGTTATTAATTAATGTGAGTTTCTAAAGAAGAGAAGAAAAATTAAAGTAGACTTTATTAGCTGGGGGAAATATCGATATTTTTCTGTGCAGCGACGCACTTCATCAGCACCCATGTCTATCTACTGGGGTATCGGTATTTCCCCCAGCTAATAAAGTCTAGTTTAATTATTCTTCTCTTTTTTAGAAACTAACATTAATTAATGACAAATATTTCATTCAATAAGAATTACAATTACTGAACTTAAGCCTGATTAATAAATTACTTCTGATCAAAATTCACTACAGTTTAATTAAATCTAAAAATGATTCACGAAAAAATATTATTTTTTTTTTGCAATTTTTTTCATAAAATTTTTTATTAGAAATTTAATTAAATTTCAACCAAAATTCTTTTCGTTGTGCACCATTCAATTTATTTAATTTAATACCAAGCAATAATTTGGTCTTTATTTTTATTTCCGTACTTTTAGTGGTTAAAGCTTTTGAACAGGAACCTTGATCTTATTTTCAAATATATTTTATGTAAATATATTATATTACATCGTAACAGGGCTGCGTTCACCTATTTGTTAGGTGTGGCTTTTTTCACTTTTATAGCTCAATATTGTGTCATTGAAAGACGCACAAGTAAGTGAACACATTTTTAATTTAAGTACTACAAGATTAATCCACTGCAACCAACTAAGGGAATATACACAATTTTGAAAGAATCTTTTAGATAGAAGTTACTAAAATTAGTATATTTATGGCGGTGCGGACGTAAGTGTATGTATGTAGGTGTTAAATGGTGTTAAAATGTGTGCAAACGAATGTATATTTCAAATATTGTACTGAAATATCCAGCCCTGCATATATATGTGATATTTTATCTAATACTTCATCTGATACCTGGTTTGATAGCCGGTCAGATATTACATTAGCTATTAGCAACTAGATTAGCTATGAGATCAGATCAGGTAACTTATCAATGTTCAGGGATGGAAATGCCATGAAATTGTAATATAGCCCTCAGAACACATCTCAGTCCAACTTTTATACCAGAAATAAGCAAAAGTAAAAAATCTATATAAATAAAAATGTAATGTTGTCCGTTGCATAACTTGAAAATGGCTTGACCTATTTCGCTAATTTTTTTTTGAAATATGTGAACAGTCTGAAAAAGATTTTTATGGAAAGATACGTTGGAAAATTTAAAATTTCTTAAAAAACTAAAATTGTGTTTTTCTATGGGATTTTTAATTTTTTTTTTTCCGATTCCCTATAAACTTCGTACAAATGATCGCAATGTGCAACTCCGGAAGTGTTTAAGGGTATTACCTTTCTTAAAACTAGGACCAGGAAAGCGATAGGGGGGACATTACTGCCCCTCCGAAACGTCCAAACCGATTTTAATGAAACTTAGAACACAGAAAGATCTGCATCCAAAAAGTCACATAGATTACATTTATATATTTAAAACTAGGACTGGGAGGGTGATAGGGGGAATTTGTGCCCCTCCGAAACGTTCAAACCGATTGTAATGAAATTTTGAACAAAGAAAGATCTGCGTTTAAAAAGTCACATATATGTATATGGCCTATTTTCAAAACTAGGACCAGGAGGGCTTATAGAGGGAAAATTGTGCCCCTTGGAAACGTTCGAACCGATTTTAATGACATTCAGAACATAGATAAGTCTGCGTCTAAGAGGCCACGTAGGCTATGTAAATTTTCAAAACATGAAAACCGATTTTAATTAAATTTATAACATCTAGAAAGTCACATAGGCTCTGTACATTTTTAAAACTAGGACCAGGAGGGTGAAACGTTAAAACCAATTTTATCAAAATTTATAACATAGATAGATCTGCGTCTAAAGAGTAACAGTGGCTATCTAAATTAAAAAAAAAACTAAGAAAATGAGGGCGTTTGGGAGGAAATTTCTGCCCCTCCGAAACGTTGCAACCGATTTTAATGACATTTAGTACATAGATATATCTGTATCTTAAAAGTCAGAAAGGCTATAAAAACTTTTAAAACTAGGACCAGGAGAGCGATAGGGGGAAATTTCTGCCCCTCCGAAACGTTCGAACCAATTTTAATGAAATAGCAAGTCACATAGGCTATGTCAATTTTGAAAACTTGAACCAGGAAGCCAAAAGGGGGAAATTTATGCCCCTCCGAAACATTCCAACCGATTTTGATGAAATTTAGAACGTCAATCCGCATCTAGAAAGTCACAAAATGACCTTAGACATTATCTAAAGTAGGACCATGAGGAAGTAGAGGGACAATTTTGAGTCTTAAATTTAAAATATAGATACCACTTCATTTAGAAGGAGACATACTCTATGTACCTTCTCGAAAGTAAAAACAGCAAGGGGCCAAGGGATGAGTCCTGCTCCTCCGAAATGTTGAAATCGATTTTAATGAAATCTAAAGCATAGAAGAATACATAGTCTATGTACATAAGTTCTGCTCGTCCGACACTTTCAAATCGATGTAAATGAAATTTAAAAGACGATGGGGGTAAATTTTAAAGCCGATCGGGTTAGCGAAGCACACCGGGTGTAGCTAGTATTATATAATTATTGGAATTGTTTTTTTAGGGTTGTCAAGACTATAACTATATTAACCCTTAAACCACCTTCTAAGTATTTGGTTATTTCTGGTATTAAAGTTGATTTTCGACTTAGGTGTGGTCTGACACCTACAGTAGAATTTGATGAAAAATATTATCGCAGAATACTTCAACTATATACATCGCTGTGTTACAGGTGATTTAAGGTTTTCTTTTAAAAATTTTCAAAAAAAGGCCCATTTCCGGAAAAGTAAGAGTATAGCTTGTATAAACCTGAGTATCACACGATTTTCTAAATTTTTTATACTAAACAAGAGTGCAATTTTAAACAGGCCGTAAAATGAGTTTCAGATATAAACTTGTAAAACACCGATACACGTATATCTTTTTTAGTTCCCCCTACAAGAATAAGTTGGCAGAACATTGTTATTTTTTATGTGTGTTGGACAAGGGTAATATATGCAAAAAAATAAAATTTTTATTTTCAATGAATAAAAGAACATATTTAGAATAAATGTTTATTAACATCCGTAACGTGTCTTTAGATCGACTGAAGAAAATAAAACATGTTGTTATTATGAATATATGGTTAAATCATAGGAAATCATTTGGATTATAACTACTTAGATATGACAAGATTTTGATATTTTTTGACTTCTTTTGTAAATGATCTAATTGATTTTAAGACAGACTCGGGCGTTTCTTGGCACAATTGTGAAGAGAACATTCACACGTATTCTTACCCTCTTTAATTTAGTCGTCGATGAGACAGCGATGAATGCACATCAGGCGGATGCTTACATATATTTTTATATTTTTTTCAAGAATATTTGTCCAGCAAACATACGTATTCCATTTCAAATTGATGATCACATGCGAAAAATATTTTGTTATAAATAATGCATTTGGTAACATACAATGCCTTTTATGTTATCAAAGCTTAAGGAAAAAAAGGAATATGTCATTAAAAGACATTATGATGCTTTTCATATTAATATGAATAAGTTTAATGCTAAGGAAAGGGAAAACCTTTTAAATAAAAATCAAAAATATTTTTAATATGTTTCCCATATGAAAATGATCTTCCATGCCGACAAATATCAAAGCTTATTAAGTTTGATACATCCAACCACATAATTTTATTTGGTGAATTTGCACCTTTGTGCTCCACCAAGCAACCATTCTTTTATTTATTTATTTTTTTTTTGAATGGAAAACATGATAAATTATTGTGCTATCTTTTTTAATTTTTTTTATTTGACTGTTTATTTAGAAAAAGTTTTATTTGCAATTAATAATTTTACTTAATCAACGTTTTTTTTTTCAAGACAGAAAATATGTCTATTTATGTATAAATATATAATGCACCATTATCTTTCAAACGCTTGACTTTGTGTTTGGTGGGTAGCTCGCAACCTCAATACTTAAAAAATTTACCAATACATTGACAGTGCCCACCAGTGTTTTAAGAGGAGTCCTTCATATAGGTACCTTGAAAGTTAACATGAAAGAATGTCTTTACTTTTTTTTAATAAACAAACGAATAAAAAAAAAATAAGAACAAAGAAGTGGCACTCATTAAAAACTTAATTTAACTACATACAACTATATACGCGAAAACATACATGCTACAAATACATAAATACATATGTACATACATGCATGCTTGGAACGCCCCTACAAATGCACTTCATTTTGATATATAAACCCATTTTATTTAAATCTACACAATTATTTAAAAAAAATACGAAAGGAAAAATACTGAACATGCAACACAAATAAAATATAGAGAAAGGTATGAATAGCAAAAATTACTCACATTTCTTGCATATTTTATACCTGTAGCAATTAGAAAAAGGAAAAACTTCTCAAAGGGGTTAAAACTAATATAAAATTAAGCAAGTTAATAATAATAAAAAAAAAGATGAGTTTTTAAGTTTAACGTATAGCAGGAAAGAATTAAAATATTTTACTAAACTGTAAACTTTTAAAATTAATTGCAGTTTTTTTTGTTGTTAGAAAACTTAGTCAATTACAAAATAACTCACATATATACACACACAAACACACACACACATCCAGACTATAAAAACATTTCAGTTTGTAAGTGAACTATAAAACGAAACTTTAGAAATTATACAAATAAGTCTCAAACATGTGTTATTGCCATTTAAGTAAAAGTTTTAGCGATTAAAATTAATTAATTTTAAAACGTACTCGCATTATTCATTATGGCTTTTTATATTAAAAAAAGTAAATACATTTGTGCGTTTTGTAAGTAATTTAAATAATGTTATAAAAGCAGGAACATATGTGTAAAATTTGAAGAAAAATTAGTAAGAAATAAGTTTTTAGTGGGTTTTTGTTTTTATACGCAAATATTATGAGTTAAATATTATGCGTTTAAAAGTTTTAAGTAATTGCTGAGTATTACTTCTAAATGGTAGAAGGAAAATCTTTTCTATAAGAATGCTTTAAAAAAGAAAAGCACCCGGCAACATATACATTATGCTCCAAAATTTTGTCTTGCAGATGAACATTTTTCAACTGAAACAACTTTAAGAGACGCAACCTCAAGAAAGAATTTTAAAATATATGAATAATAAATTTAAAGAATTACTACCTGACTCACGATGTCGACAAGAAAATTTCTTTCGCTTATTTATATCGAAAACAAAAACAAATTTTCTTATTTTGTTTCTGTTTTCAATTAAAATAAGCGACAGAAATTTTCTTGACGACATCGTGAGCCAGGCCGTTAATAAACAAAACTTATAAAAACTTAAGCAGCAATATAAAAATATACGAATAACAGAAAGAATAAAACAGGGTGCCCCTATCGCTGAGCGGTAGCGATGCTGGCTTCTCAGTCCAGAGTTCGGGGGTTCGATTCCCGCCATAGACCCTGGGTGTTTTCCGCAGACAAGATAATCGCTTCGCGGGCTGTGTTGTGTTATTTTCAAAGGATGAAATAATAAAAAAAAAAAAAATTTAATAAGGCTAAAGTTATTAATGAACAAATTACATCAAAGTTAATTGTAAATATTCTGACAGACAATTAGTAGAACGGAACAACTAGCTGTTGTTCGACTACACCTTCATCATTAGCGTTCTTTTGTGTTTGGTCTGCTGTATGTGATGTCAGTTGATGTTAATTTCAGTTTTATATACTCAGCCGTCATTGCAAATGGAATATGTGAATTGTTTTGATTCATCGTAATGCAATTTGCTGAAAGCTTTTTTGTAATGAAAGCTCAATTTTACCATTTCAAGAGCAACAATGTTGTTAAATATTTATTGAGTGTTTTTTAAAGATTTGTTTAAATACATAGGACTTAGACCACTATGATATGTCTACTACTATTATTAGGTGCTATTGTCTGTAGGAAAGAGGGATAGTGATAAAGAAGACATGATGAAAGAAGAGATAGAGATAGACACCTCTGGTGTCAATGAGGCGTATTAAATTTTCAAAGCTGTCCATTTTATTGGTTATTTTTCTTCGACAATCACTCTGCTACATAATACCCATAAAGGAGGGCGCTCTGATGATATATCCTCGCTATTTTAACTAACTGATCTAACTGACATTTTGTAAATTTTACAGGAGAGGAGCTTTTATGATTGTTTTCTACATGTATTCTTATGGAAACGTCTGAAATATTTTTACTGTTATACATTAATGTTTACAGTCATAAAAATTGTGCACAAGGTCTATTATGACTCATACAGTCTAATAGTGGACTTAACTTATTTTTCAAAATGATGTCAGTTAGGTCAGTTAGTTAAAACAGCGACGATATTGAGGTCAGTATCCGCTGAAGTCGGTATAGTTCAGTGAGCAGTGTCTGTGCCTTGTAGAATAGAGTGGTTCGCCTTCCATACAAAAACAAAAAATTGTGCCAGTCACCCCCCTAGGATTAAAGATAATGTAAAAACAATTTCAAGAATATTTTTATTTATTTTTTTGCCACGCCTTTTTAGTATTTTGCTCACTGTGGCGCCATTTTTAGTCCAATCTTAACATTTTGTATACCGGTGTTTACTGTTCTGTATGGGCTACATTTCTGTATTTAACACTTTTTTTCTAACAAGTCATGTTCCAATCATGACTCTCGTTCAAAAATCTTTAGCAACCAACATTTCTTGAAAAGCTGGCCCATAAGGCGCCTCGGCAAAAACAGCCGCGGTGGCCATATTCAAATCATTATTTACAAATGTTAATGATATGTATAAAAAACTGTTTTGATCAAAATTAAATTTCCTGAAACTTTTTTGGGAATTGTTACAATTAAGCTTAGCATTTGTAAAAACACTAATGATCTGAATTTATTATTTTACTAATTGAGTAAAGTATTTTTTTTATTTAAAATACATTTAAATTGATTATTGAGGGGTTAGCTGAGTTCTATGGGCATTTCAGTGTTGCTAATGCAGATCATCAGGGAAACTTTATCCAAACATTTAATAGAACAACTAGAGATATTCTGTTAAACTTCCATTTAAACAAATAGGAACTTCAACCAACATCAAAATTTAAACAATAGCTCAATACTCAGCTTTGCCATTAGTGTGTTAGCAAATGTTAAACTTTATAGTAAAAATTCAAAAAAAAAGTTGTTAACTTGACTGCACTTGTTCAAAAATACTTGTGCGGCAACACTCCCTTCTTGCGATAACAATGAATAGTTGTTGTTGTTTTTTATAGTTGTTTTCGTAACATACTTCTCACAACTGCAATTCGAGCTGAAAAAATATTACATTTTTGTATTATTTTAAAAAATTTAATTTTTTATCGATCCTTGAAAAAATTTAACTCAAGACCTATTTAAAGTTACTCAGTATTAATTTTTTTTATGTACTGAATTGCTTTCTTTTTTAACTATTTAAAGTTTAATAAAACCTCTCGAAAATAAGCATTTCTTGGCCAAATTGTAATTAATATCTAAAGCGAAATGTGCTTTTCTGCCCTATTGTTGTGTTACCAATCGTTAACTTCATTCAATATTCATTTATACATGTATAGCGTCGAGGTAAATACTTTGAATAATTTATTATCATAATTTAAGTTGCAGTTTCAATACATGAAATGAAATTACAGTATCATGCATCGCGATAGCAGCATTTGCATAGATTTTAAGAATAAATGAGTAGCAAGCCAAAATTTAATAGAATTTTTGTCATAAAATAATATAATGGCATGTCCTGCAAATCCTATTCTTCACATCACATGTGATGTAAAATGTAATAATGGTTATGCAGACCATCAAATATGGTTTATGAAAGAAACTTATCGTTTTTAAAACGACTGCAATTAAAATAATTTGATTTTCAGAACATGCCTGATAGTATAATAATTTTAAAATAAAAAATATTATTGATAAAAAAAAACTATAAAAAAAATCTTAATTTTGGAGAAGTGTGCAGCAAATTCCTGCAAATTATTTACAATGCTCGTACATAAAATGACTTTGTAGTTTAACGATTTACAACCAATTCATATTATTATTTTTAAAATATTGACAGAATTACAAGAGCTATAGCTGTGTGTGAAATTGTTATTAATCTTGCAGATTAAAAAAAAATTTAAATTTTTATTGTATCTTAAATCCTGCTATTATTTCCCCCATCACCATAATTTTCAATATGAAATTGCAAATTTCTTGCACACATTCTTGTACACGTCTTTCCCTAAATATCTTTTACCAGATGATATCAAATAAATACACATGGAAAAATGTTACATTTATTTCAAATGAATATAAAAACTTAGATATAAAAATATGTACATCTTATTTAAATACAAAATGTTATTTAAAGCAGCCTTGTGACGTAATTTTTTTTTTATCAAAAGCACGTCTTATAACTTTTATATATTTCTGTGGGAAAAAGGAAAAATGATTTTCAGTCGAGATAAGCTGATTTTGAGTTAATAGCACGCCCTGTAATCTCCATATTTGAAAGTACCCCTGCCTAAATACCAATTATTTTGGCTGATAATCCAGGAAGTTATAGCGCAATGACTTGTGTGATGAATTTGTATAATGATGTTTTTTAACACAAATACTGAGTAACGAATTTCCCAATTTAGCTATACTGCAAAACAGTAAAATGTAACTTAAGCAGTTTTTTTCCTTATTGCCACAGAGTTATTGCTAATTATATACATATACATATATATAGTCGTATACAATATTTTACATAACAAAAATTAAAAATTTTAAGAACCCCCGATATATCTAGAAAAGATGTGATATCTTCTAAACTGCTGAACCGATTTTCTTCAAAAATATTGAAGAACCTTCTCGATCAAGTCACCTTTGAAACAGAAAAAACTAAATCAAAATCGGTCCAGCTGTTTGGGCTGTACGTGGAAACGAACAGACACACAGATACACAGACACAAACTACAAACTTATAACCCTTTTTTTAGTCGGGGGTTAAAAAAGGAACTCTTAAAACTTGTGTAATATAAAAAAGTTTAGCTAAATATAAAGTGAATTTCTGAGTTAATTTGATAGTGCTAAGCATGAATATCATATTCATAAAAAAACACACACATACATGTTAATACACATTTTTTAAATTATGCAAAACAATCAACTATAACTAGAATTTATAGACCGTGTGCGGTTCAATCATACACAAGAATATAAAAATACTCTGACTATTAATCGGCTACACATGCGTATATACGGAACTTTTTTATTTACACATACTATAAGCATGTTTTCAAATAACTACATGTACACCCACACATTTCTTATTACATTTTATATAGAGAAATGTATGCGGTGGCGAATAATGAATGATGCGTCTATTTTTTTTTTGTCCGATTAAATATCCATAGCCTGAGTATAAACATACTAAGTTTGTAAATATCAGAGAGAGTCAATGTTTTAATTTGTTTTAATTTGTAGCGAGTGTTAGTTGTTCAGATAAGTGAAGTATAGATGCGTATGTATGTTGGAATCGGTTAAAGTTATAGTATCGTTAGAGAAAATATGTAATACAATTAGGATTATGCGCAGTTACAAAAATTAAGTCTACTTATGTATATATTTTTTTAAGTAATAATTTCATTCTCTAATCTGCACCAGTAACGATTAAAAATCTTTACAAAATGGCATCTGATAACCGTTGGCTGAACATTTTAAAATTTTTCTTAACAATTGGTAAGAAAGTTGTTAATTTGCTTGGACTAAACATTATTGTAAATTAATTAATATCTCCTTATTATATATATTTTATTTTTTGATATTAAGATATTGTGCGGTTTTCTCCCTGTGTATAAATAGACGTTATTTTAATCTGCATTTATTTGAATGCATAATAGATTATTAAATTTTTGTGTGTAACCGCAATTATTTAACTATTGAAAATATCTTGGATTGTGTTATGGAATATCTTAGTGTGTTTCAGCATTTAACCATTATTGCCAGAAATAAGTGTTCATTGTGTTTCCAATATGAAGAGTGAAAAGCCCCAAAAATATCAAAAATATCATAAAAACATATGTATAAAAATTGTGTATTAAAATCATTGACCTAGATTTCTAAAGATTAAAAAAATGTGTTTAACATTAGATCATCTTTTTTAATTGATACTTAGGGAATTCACAATGAGGTTCTTAAAAAAATACACGCACACAACATATATTACTTAAATATACCACCAGTGCATACCACTAAGTCTACCTCACTGTACAGCATTCGTTATCGAACGAAATTATGAAATATTTCAATAGAGTTTATACGAAAATATTTTGAAATATCGCATGACACTATGTATTTGTACAACAACAATAACTCACTGCGTTACTAAAACTTAACTTATACACGAATATCATCAGCGTCGTTCACATTACTCTTCACTCGAGACAACAAAACTTCACAACTTTATGATGGAGTACTAGACAACTGAATTAACTTATAGTTGACCATAAGATCATAAAATCATAGACTGATCTGCCAGCAGATGCGTCGCACTTTTTATTCTTCACACAAGGCTTCTAGAATGTGACAACAATTTCTAGACATTCTCAGCAGCACTGCAAGCATTGCAACTTGTTTTCAATCGCGCAATTAGTTCATACACACATACATCATTAAAAAAGCCTGAAGGTTTTTTTACTTTATTTTTGTGTTTCGCTAAATTACCATATATTTATGTATGTATGTATATATATATATCAGAGAACAGCAAGGAGTAGTGAAAAAGAAAGTATGTTGAATCATAACTTATAATTTCTTGTACTTATGCACTCTCATACTTATTGCAATGTTGTCTATGATTCGAAAGTTTGAAGTGCGCAGCGGACTCATACTTAGCAACATTTATGACGTTGTTGATTTCGACTCTCCTTAACTCAATGCTTATGGACGATGCAAAATAAGTATGATTCACAATGCGAACTTCGTATACGAACATTAAAGTTCTCATTATGAGGTTATGTGTTTCTCTGTTGTTTTTTTTTGCACGAATTGAAAAACAACTACTACTACTTGCAAACTGTTTAATGACTAAAGTTTTAAATAAACATTCATTCATGAGTTGAGTGAGCTGAATCAATGTGAGTAGTATAAGTAAATTTCTGAAATTTTAAATCAAACTGAGGTAATTTATGAGTGTGAGTGGGAGTGTGGTATGACTACGATGTCGACGTCGCATTCATAATTATTTTAACCTATACTTATAAGTCAATGTCATCGCGAGTAGGCGTAAATCAGAGAAGTTGAGTTTAAATGATGTCTACTCACTTATATTTAAAATTTCATGAGTCAGTATGAATATCGAAAAAACGATTCATTGCCGATTACTGATATGTACTATATCTTCTTAATAAACAGAAGTTGTATTTACGAATGTATGTGCTGCGCTTGTGTATCTAGTTCTGGATAATTCGTTTTATTTACCAAAGGTTTTCTTAATAAAAACATTTGCATTGTATAACAATATTATATAGAATGAATATAGATTTAATTATCTTTAAATTTTCCGTGACATTATGAAATTTAAGTTTAGGTTATATTATGAGGTAAATAAAATAATATAATAATAATAAATAAATAAAAAAATAGAGACAAGTTTCGGTGTTATAATTATCACTGATACTTCAACAACAAGCTTTCATTGTTATAATATTAATACTCAAATGCAAGCGATTTAACATTACAAGGCACTTGAGAATTGAATAATTGCTTATAAGATATTTTTATAACCATTTTACATTCACAAATTGTTTTAAAATAATGCAAACGATACCACATTACAATAGACTTGTGTCCAACAGTTCTTTTTGAACTAGTTTGAGAGCGTTTGAATTAAAAGTTGTTTCAAACCCATTTATTTTACATTGATATTTTTGATCGAACTTGTGTCCAACTGAACGAACTAGTTCAAAAAGAACTGTTGGACACAAGTCTACATTACAAAGACTAGTTATGAATCCTTCCTTTAAAATTTTATTGTTTGTTACATTGCTCCAAAAAAAAGCCCGAAATTAATATCCTTAACTAAACGACTAATCTGGTAACACTGCTTGTGACAGCTGGTGCTCATAGTGTGCATTGGTTTTATTGTATTTGCCTTAACATTAACATATTTAAACACACAATCATACTCATTCAAACGTTTGCTTTTAGCACACATGCTTATTTAGATACATATACGGTGGAATTTCCCTTAACGGACACTTCCTATAGGCGGACACCCCCTTTAGACGGACACTTTTGACAGGTCTCGGTAGCGCTCCATTTAAATGTTTAGTTTTCTCTTGACCGGACAGTCCCCTTGTACGGACACATTTCAATGGTCCCTTCAGTGTCCGCTCAAGTGAGATTCCACTGTACAATGTATATTATACATATATGAATGTATGAATTTTTGGTCTTAAGTTTCGAATGGTCTCATTATAACTGTTGGCATTTTGGTTTTTAATCTAAAAGTGGAATATTAACAAAAACAGTTTTAGGTTTTGGCTAAAAGCACTTTTAACTATTCACGAACCACTAAATGCGCATTTAATGTTTTTCCTTCTTTCGGTTGTATGAAGATATTAACAAGTTTGTAATATATTAAATAAATTGCAAATGTGCATATTTTATGCACATATTTGTTTTTGTAAGACCTGATAAAACCAATATATATGTAAGTAAATGAAAAGCTGTGTGTAAAAGTAAACGAAAAGCTGTGTGTAATTATGTAAGAATTGTTATTGAGATAATTCAGACAAAACAAGTTTCAAAAGGAACTTAACTTTAAGATACACCGTTATATATGTACGAGTATCTTGTAAAGCGTTCATTTGTAGAGTTATTTTTTTTTTTTGCTAAATCATCATGCATGGATAAAGCATTCAACACATCGTCGCTTGGTTTCTGGTTTGCGTCAAAGTATATTCAAAATAAATTATGTCTGCAGCAAACCAGAAAGCAACCGACGACATGTTGCTGATAGTGATAAAATTATTTATAAAAAAGTGGGTGTTTGTTGGAGTTACGTTCCGTTAACTTGGCCTATTTTACGGCCGCGAATGCTATAAGTCGATGATTACAAATTCTTCTAGAAATAGTTGACTTAATAACCCTACATGTCGCATACTACATTTTGCATTGAACATTCTGCACGAACAATTTGAAGATTTTGGACGCGTGCTACCCAGCGAAGACTAGACCGAAATTGCACATCAATTGCCAGAGATAAAGCCACTGGTAGGGCTTTCAGATGAATAAAAAATTAATACACTTATACGTCGATTTACACTATACTTTTTTACACGATTATTTTGGTTTTCGTGTAAATTGATAGATCTATGAAATACCTCGATTTTCACGATTTTTTATGAGTTTTATTGAATTTTTATGAATTACATTAATTTTGTTTTTGTTTTTATGAATAGCATTTATATTGTTGAATGAATAAAGGTTTATTTTTATGTGTTTTGAGTAAACGCTTCTGATATTTTAAAAACTAACTTGAAATACCTATATAATTTCTTAATAAAATCAACTTATTACGCGATTCTGCCTTTATTTTCGATTTACACGATTTTTCATACAAAAACTAAAAATTTCAATTTATACGACTTTCTCAGAAACGTATCTATCACGTAAATCGAGGCATAGGTGTGCTACATTTCACAAACTCTTTTTTCTTATAGAAATTTAAAGAAAGAAGCGCTTAATAACAAATTATTCATCTGTCCTAATGATTGAGAAAAATAAAAACACAAAATAATATCGGGTGTTTTTTTTAGAGGTATAGAACTTCAAATTGAAATAAAACACAAGAAAATCGTTTTAATGTCCATCAATTTGGCTTTATTGGAAGGATAATTTTATGCCATTAATGTTTAAATATGATTTCGGGCATGTGGCCGCCGCGGCTGGCTCGAATAAAGCCAATTCTACAGGTCCAATTTTCAACCACTTTTTCGAGCATATGGGGCCGTATGTTGGCAATAACGCCACGAATGTTGGCTTCCAAGTCCCCTAACGTTTCTGGTTTGTTGGCGTAGACGAACGACTTCACATATCCCCAAAGAAAATAATCCAATGGTGTCAAATCACACGATCTTGGTGGCCAATTGACAGGTCTATTCGGCGAAATTATGCGCTCATCGAATGTTTCCTTCAATAAATCGATTGTGACGTGCGCTGTGTGGCATGTAGCGCCGTCTTGTTGGAACCACAATTCATCCACATTCAAAATCTTCAAAATCTTCCATAAAGTTGATGGACAAAGCTCCAATTGCTGTGCACGGTGGCGAATCGATTCATTCGGGTCCTCTTCAACACTTTGCTCTACAGCGGCAATTGTTTCTTCGGTGCGCACTGTTCGACGTCTCTGCGGATGCATATTATCACATAGAGTAAACGTAGTGCGAAAACGATCCATGGTTAACCGAATTAATTGCTCTGATGGACGATTATGTCGACCATAAAATGGACGGAGCTTGCGGTAAACTTCGCGAACTGAACCATTATTTTCGAAATAAATTTGCACGATTTGCAAGCGTTGTTCTTTTGTCAACCTGTTCATGATGAAATGGCAAACCAAACTAAATATTAATCACTTGACAGCTGACAAAATGGCCGCCAGTTAAAAAAGTGATGCCAACTTAAAGTTCTATACCTCAATAAAAAACACCCTTTAGTTTTGGATTTTGAAAATTTTAAAATCGCAGTTTTAAAAATTGTTAAAAACAATAGGGGTATTCAAACTCTAATCATAAAGGTCATAGTATCAAAATGTTTTAACATTTTTGTTTGAAAGAAAAATAAACTAAAGATTTAAGAAATAGTTATTTTTTTATATTTATTTAAAGTATTAATAATTATAATTAAATTATAATAACTAATAACAAAAAGAAAATATCCATTTAAATAAGATTTTGTAAACAATTTGTAGTTATAAATTTGTACATTAATTTAATATTTTTATCACATGTGTGTTTAAGGCAGCTACCCTCCAGTTTTAAAAGTAGAAATTGACTCAAAATCGTTAGTGATTTCCCTAACGAAAAATCGACTAACTATTACACTAGGCACAAGTAATGCAAAAGTGCGCCTTTTGACTCTCTCACTCATGGATATGTTAATGACAAATACAAAAAAAATTTGTTTGCCAGAAAAAATGCATTTTAAGTATTTTAATTATTTTGTTGGCGACAGTTACAATTGCAAGTTCGTGGTCAGTGAACGTGTAAGTTTTAGTGAAAAAAGTGGTTTTCTTTTAGAAAGTTAAAATCAGCAGCAGAAGTCAATTAAAATGTTGAATAAAAAATAAAGAGAACGTTTTATTGAAAAATGTATTAATAATTAAACCCCATATTCACAAAAAATAAATAAAATATGTTTGAAATCCATTTTAAGAACATTTTGCAAGAAAAATTGAAATAAAATACATTTCAATCTCATTTTATGTTTTATGAATATGGGGGCAATTGTTTTATCAGTAGAAAAATTAATTGTATTGATTAGCGAAATCACTGACACATGTTAAAATCGTAAGTCTTTTGTATTGCTAG
Source organism: Tachina lurida (assembly GCA_944452675.1). NCBI lineage: Eukaryota > Metazoa > Arthropoda > Insecta > Diptera > Tachinidae > Tachina > Tachina lurida. The sequence continues at coordinate 186,745,405 of OX101752.1, read as the reverse complement.
TAGTTAGGCTGGTAGTTAATGGTAACGATAGGTAGCTATCGAAATAGCTAGGCATTCGCTAGCTACGCGGACTGCCGGGTACGTCCAATTACACAAACATTGATATTTGCAATTGTGGTAAACAGCTTTGATAGCTCTGAAATTTGTTCTTGTTTCTTTGCAAAGTAAAAGCAATCATTGCTGTCTGTTGTGTTGTTGTTGTTGCACAACATCGCTCTCGTCGGTGTGAAAGCACAAAAAGTTCTTTATAAAAGTTTGCACAGTGTGCATATGGCTTGGAAGTAGCTGGTCTAAGGAGATCACTTGGCGTATTCAATCCGAAGATGCTTATTCTGAATGAATTGTAGTTAGGGCACTTGTCAAGTATATGGGCTACATTGAGGTGGGTGTTACAGGTAGGATAAACAGGTGCATGAGTTCTAAAAAAGAGATGTTGATGAGATAGTTTGCAATGGCTGATTCTAAGGCGAACGAATAAACTAAGTTCACTCCTGGAACAGTTTTTGGGGTGTAGTGGTGGTTCTCCCATTGGATTGATGCCTTTCTAACTGTGCTGATAATCGGACCATTTTTTGGGCTTTTGTAGACGTGAGAGAGATATCAATGGTATTCAGAATATCACGAGTCTCCCGTGTCGAATATTTTTTCAACGGTCGTCGCTTTGCTTCCACAGCAGTTGACTCCGCGTATTCATTGCCTATAATGCCTAAATGATTTTGATTTGTTTTGAGTTTTGGGTTACAGATGTTTCTTATTTGATTAATTATTGGAGATTCGTAATGTGAGTTTTTGATGGCGAGAATAGAAGGGAGGCTATTGGAACAGATTACATACTTCGATGTCTGTTTTGTAGCGTAAATTTAAGAAATATATAAAGCAATTATATTAAAATATATTTTTCAATATTGTTTAGCTTCTTTTTATCCCTTAGAAAATCTTTCTTGATTATTAATTTTTAGACAATAATAATCAATAAAGATCCTGAAGATGAACCAATCGGGTTCGAAATATATAGATTAAAAAACAAATTTCCATTGTTTTTTATTTTCTAAGGGATAAAAAGAAGCTAAACAATATTGAAAAATATAATTAAAAATATCCAGCAAAACAAAGTTTGATTATACAACATTAAAATATATATATATTTTTTTTTTTTTTTGAAAGAGAAGTAACACTCAGGCAATTAATGCCTACTACTATTACTAGATGTTACCTTCTTTAGGAAAGGGATAGTGATAGAGAAGACAGGTGGTGAAGGGAGAGATAGAGGAAAGCTTCATTCTTTTACAACTCTGCTTTTTTGCACGTTTTTTGATAATGCAGTGTTGCAGCGCCATCTGGTGTCAAATGAGGCGTATTACATTTTTGAAGCTGTGTTTTGTAGCCATTTTATTGATTATTTTACTTCGCCGATGATTTTGCTACACAACGAAGGAGGGCGCTCCGATGTTACATTAGGACTAGTATCTTCTGAAGTCGGTATAGTTAAGTGACCAGTGACTATGCCTTCATCACTTGAACTTTCCTACAACAACTGATACAAAGGGACACTAATACACATCAGAAAAATGCGTGGTGTTGTTATTCAATGACTGTTGGATACAGGGATTGAACCCAGGACCTTCGATTTTGTAGTCAACGTGCTAACTACTTCAGCCAACGCCACCCTCGTATTAAAATATATTAAACTACTATGACACTACTATCTTTATGACTACCGTTTGAATCCACCAAATATATTTAATAAAAACTCAATGATTTTTTTAAACTTGGTTTAAATATTTATAAAAATAATGCTTTAGAAATCATAAAGAAATATTTAAGATAAATTTCACTTCTAAGGCACTAAAAATTTTTAAAACTGGTCCACATTTGTTGTTGCTTTTAGTTGTAAAGGGGTATCGAAAAAGAATTGCTTCTAGTTTGAGTTCAAAGGATATTATTCATTATAATTTTGGCGCCTTAAGAACTATTGTGTGTTACTCAAATCGTCAAATAATAGTGTTCGATGATAATATTTTTATTTGAAACTTAATATATAAATAAATTTTTTTGCAATATATTCTCATTCATATACATATGCATGAAAATACAATTTTTGTCTTATAAATCTTATAAATCTGCTTCATTTTATAAAAATCTAAAGAAATCGTTCCGAAGTCTATTAAATTAAACTAATTTATGCACATTAATCATGCCAAACTAATACTTAAACGAAAAAAAAATCAAGAGCAAAATAATGATATTAATGGCAAAGAATAGCAAATCCTTAGAAAAAAAAAACTTAGCGCAACACATACACTTCAATACAAGCACTCTCATGTATACACAAAAAAAAAAATAAAATAAAAATGAAAATAAAACGTATTGAAAGCAGAGAAAAAAAAAAGAAAAAATCTGCAATTAGGATAACAAACAATACATAAAAAAAAATGTTCAATGTTCTTGAATATCCTTGTATTTTTATGTTTGCTCTTTTATACAATTTTAGTTTGGTGTTATTGTACACGTTTGAGCAAAGTGCACTTGTATGTGTGTGAGTATGTGTTTTATTTTCCATACATGTGTATGTGTGAGTGCTTTAGATGCCTGCACTAATTACCACATTAATTCAATTTAGTTTCTAAAAAGAAAACAAAACTTGAAGAAAAAAAGGTATGTACGTTTTCGCAAAGAAATAAAATCAGAACAGCTCAAGTTTTTTTTTCCGCTTACGCATGAGAGTAACTTTTTGTATATAAAAAAGAAATTAAGATATAAAAAGAGCCGTGGCATGAAAAATAAGATAATGATGAGGGGAAGGCACTTCTTAGAAAGAAGTTAAAGTACAGTAGAAATTGTTATAACTCGACGTTTTTTCTCTCTCAGGTGATGGTTTAAGTGATTTATTTAAAAATCACCAGGATTCAATATCCTTTAGGCTTAAATTTAACCAGTTTTTTAATTTTTTTAGTGGTAGACTTAATTCATTTAGCTAAGAGCTCCTAACGAATAATGGAATTGAAAAATAATATGGAACACTTACATATCAAATTAAATATTTGTTAATTTTTTAAGAAATTTATTATTCGACATATTGTCAGAAGTTAATTTTAAATTGAAATTTATTTGCTGATGATTCAGCGATGTCTATATGCATTTCATTGTTGCTGTAACAAATCATCAGTGGTCTTCAACCACACATTTTGAACAATCACAAACTTTGTATCTTATGCACAGACTTTTAAAAATATTATTATTTGTGAATTCTCAAATAGTTTTTGAAAGTCTGTGCAGAAGATAAGTCAATAAGTCGGAATGAAACACAGTTTTTTTGCAAAACAAAAAACTATTTTTCAAAATAGTCTCCTTTTAACACAATACATTTAGTCCAATGTTTTTTTGAGGTCCTTAAAATAGGCCATTGTTTGTAGAATGATTGGAGTAAAATTTTTTTCCGACGAGCCATTTCTTCAAGTTTGGAAATAAGAAATTGTATCTCGGGACTAAATCTGAAGAATAGAGCGGATGAGGGAGCAATTCGTAGCCCAATTCATGGATTTTTGTCTTGAAAGCTGCACATGCACATTGCCATATGAAATCCCTATGGCATCAACAATCTCACGCACTTTTACTCTTCGACCGGCCAACACCATATCGTGGATTTTTTCGACATTTTCGGGTGAACTGACCTTAATTGGGCGTCCAGAACGTTCAGCGTCATTTGTACTTGTACGACCACAACGAAGTCAGTAAACCACTTTTTTAACATTGAAATCGATGGTGCAGAGTCCCCATATTATTTATCGAGCTTTTCCTTGGTTTGATGCACGGATTTTTTTTCGCAAAAAATTATGTTTAATGATCACTCAAAATTCATTTGCTTCCATTTTTACAAAAATACACGAGGTTGTATGTTTTGAACAGCTGATAAACGCAAAGTAAATGGCCACACTTGCTCAAAATTTGACAGTAGTCTATTAACATTTGGGTACATGGGAATTATATTTGATATAACTACGAGGGGAGTTCGAAAAGTCACGAAATTATTGATCCACCGTCGTATAATGACCTAAAGCCTAAAAAGTAGTTTAATTGTATAAGAAATATTTTGGAATTTCGGGATTCGGGATTTGGCGCTTGGCGTCTGTAGTCTATTCACAGTCGGCTATGATTTTCTTACATAATTAAAAGGTTGAAATATAAATATTTGATTCTATCTATACTCGAAACAAATCTAAGTATAATCCATGCTTGAATGTCTTTATAGAATTTTTTTTGCAGATTGTATTATCCAATATATTAATAGAATTATTTCTCAAGGCTAAATGCATTTTCACGAATACAAAACATAATAATATATTTAATAGCAGCCATCCATTCAATAAGTGCTTAGAAATCTACACAAAAAGAGCATTTTCTTTTGCACTCATTCAATTAATTTTGTTTTGCTGGGTAATTGACAAAAACTTTATATTAAAGACCAGTCTCTTTCCCCCAATATGTTTAAAGTATTTTCAAAACGTATGAATACATACATATCGACGGATTAGAGTGTAAACCTACTAAATCCACTTTTTGAATAACTAGCATATGACATTTTAATGCCATTGGAAAGAGAAAGAGACGCCTTATCGAATTGTGAAAATATTTATATTAATTTTAATTCCTATCGGCCATTTTCTGTAAACCGAATCCGAGTAAATTTCTCGTTTTCCAAATATAAACAATGACCCCATTGGTGAGCTTTAAATCATACACACGTACTAAATTTATTTAAAGTATAATATTTCGAATTCTAAAAAACAGAAAACTACAAAAAAGTCTGAAAAAAATTCGCTATTAGTGGATTTAATTTTTCTAAATCGAACGTTTTTAAATCTACTCGATTTACAGAACAGGCAACTATCGGCCATGTCACAGAGTTCAATTCCGTTCGAAATCGGAATTCAATACACCCCATTTTTGTAGGAGATGGTGTCTAACAAATAAAACTAAAATACAGAAATTTGTCAGGTGTGTCCATACTGTGGAAGGCGGTGGTATGCTGGGGTATGCTCCGGCTAGGGCTTGACATTTTGAGGTTTATTCAATTCCGAACGGAATTGAACTCTGTGACATGGCGGTATATGTCCAAGAAACTTTATGTATTATTAGGCTAATAGGCACAGCAAATGTTAACAGTATATTGCCTCTTCTGCAAAATTTGCTGGAAGTGAGTTAGGAGATTTACGCTCTAAGCCGACTATATGTATATCAGTCATTTATATAAAGTAGCAAATGTATGTATGTTAAGCATTTTTCTCAAATTTTCATTTAAACATACATACTCGTACATACATACATATATATATATTTATTTTAGAAATATTTTCTGTTTTTATGGAGCTTTAAAAAAAAAGAAAAGCATATAAACGCTAAGAGAAAACTTAAACACGTAACGACGCAATGTTGTAAAAACTTTTATTTCACAGATTTTTCTATTTCCTATTTTTGGTGGAAGACATACCTCCTAATACGTTTATTTCACATAATAATAAAAAAAAAGAAATAGAAATGAAAAACATCCATAAACTGTTGCTGAGGACATTCATGTAGTACCCTAAGAAAATAGTTTTGAGAGTTTATAAAAGCGACAACAAAAAAGTTTTAGCTTTTCTTTTTATTAAAGCTGCATTAGGGAACAATTCAAAAACTCATAAACTTTTGACATTATTTGTTAAAAAAAAATTATTAAAAATAATTTTATAACTTGTTTGTAAGTTTAGACAAATACTTCAGTGAAAAAAATGTGAAATTTTTCAGCAAAATATTGTCACATTATTATTACTTATTTTTTGTTTAACTATTATTTACTTTTTATTCAATTGTGCTTTTATTCCAAAACAAAGTTTCATGTTTAAATTATTTATAAAATTTTAAGATTTTACCAAAGAAGGCATGACTAGGAATTTCTGAATATACTCGTATGAACATTAGGGGTATAACCAATTTTTTTGGCACAGTACCATGAGGTCAACCATGTCCTAGTAACCACAAAAATCATAATCTTTTGTAATGTTTCTCAAAAAAGTTCACACACCAATTAGTTTTTCTAAACAGGTGTATAAAAAATTTGGAACACTTAAAGCACGGACTGTAACTAACAATAATATTATAATAACATAATCGAAAATTATTTCGAGGCCTTCTTAATGCAATTTTGAATATTCATAATTTAATACGTTGTTTTTTATTTATTTTTTGTTTTAAATAAACATATTATTAATTTTTCTTAACCAAAAAGAAAATTAAAAATTTTCAAAACTGCACCGCGATACGTTCCCTTATATTTTTTTTATGCTCTATCGGACTGTGCTACGAAAATTTTGATATTTTAAAAAATTGCTAAAAAGTTATATCCCTAATGTACATATGTATGTATGGGTGTATTAAGTTTTTCTTTCTTTCCATGTGACATTTTAATAACCTTTCAAATTCCAAAGGACAACAAAAAAATATTTCAATAGTGTGAACAAATATAATTAAAGTTTAAACAATTTGTTGTTGGTTAAGCACGTCTATATGCATTCTGTGTTTTTTTTTCTCATTATTTAACCCCATATCATGCAAAATCTCTGCAAGCAAGATGTTGAAATTAGCGAAAAACACAAAAAATTATAACAAAAATGAAGTTGAGGTTGTGATTTTACTTTATTTTACTTTAATCAAAAGTGAATGACGTTAAAATATATATTTATTTATATAAATGTTGATTAGTTTTCGTTTTTATTTGAGTGACAGGCTTATTGCAATAAGAGTTACAGAATCTCGGTACAAGTGTATAAAACTCAATTCGTTAAAATAGTAATTTGTATCCAGATCCCTCAACTATATCTATAGTCATAAAAAAAACTTTGTTAAGTTAAGGGTGCAATCACAGATCTCAAATACTATGAAATGAGATCAGAGAGAATGAAACTATCAATGGGCAAGTTTAAAATGGCACGAAAAATGGTTCAAAATGGCTAGAAAAATGGCATGAAAAAATATAAGAAATGGTACGAAAAATGGCACAAAATGACAAAACTGGTAAAAAAAAATATTATACGTTTTTATATTTATAATTTCATCAGGCTAAAGTTCGTATCGCTTTGTAAGCCAAACTACATGTGATAATTGAAGGTGAGCCGCGAATAACGTTTTAAGTGACAAAATAATGATTTTGCAGGAGAGCCACAAAACGTATTTTAAGGCAAGATTGTTTTTCTCGTTTACATTTTCTTAGCGTATCGAAAATAATGATAACTAGCATTATCTTTTCTTTTTGTATCTCTGCTATATTTATCAATTATTTTCGACAATTTTGTTTGCATGATTTATTAGTTACTTAAAAAGTTTTCCACTGACTGACTGATTGTAATTGTATTTTGACGGCGATCAGATGCATAATTTTGGATGGTTTGATGTTTGAAAAAACTGTTTTTTTTTTAAATTGTCATTTACAACGTTATTCGCGGCTGTGCTTCAATTGTTAATAAATAAATAACACCAAAGTTAATTGTAAATATTCTGACAAACACTTAGTAGAGCGGAACAACTGGCTGTTGTTCGAAGGCCCATCATCAGCGTTCTGTTGTGTTTGGTCCACTGTGTGTTGTGTCAGTTGCTGCAGATTTATGCTTTACCCTACGTCTCCACCAGTAATCGACTTTGATATGACATGAACATGACGCCGGCAGAGCAACTGTGAAAAAAAATTCATCAACTTCTTTGTTGTGGTGAATACGTGAGATGTCTGTCCATGTTCAGGCATATCAAAGTATTTTGCGTTAGTGCAATGGAGATGGAATTTTGTTTTGTCTCTTTTCTTTCTATTGCAAATGTTTGCAGACGGTGAATCTCATGGCGAACATTGTTGCTCAGACATATTTTCGGACATCCATGTCAGCGCATGGACGAAACATGAACATGAGCGGTCTCTATTAGCCATTTGCGATGTCTGACATGATGCCCATACCAACTTCATGCCTAGTGGAGACCGGTAGTTATATACTCAACGATTATTGCTAATGGAATATGTGTATTGTTTTGATTCATCGTCTTCAATTTGCTGAAAGCTTTTTTGCAATGAAAGCACAATTTTATCATTTCTAAATTAACAACAGTATTGCCATTGTCGTTTGTTCTTTACTACGAGTAATTATGCACATGTTAGTAAATTTGTTTATGGCTGAGTATATAAAGCAGAAATCTATATCAACTGACACCACACACAGTGGACCAAATACAAAAGAAAGCTGATGATGTGGAAGTAGTGGCCTTTGAAAACAGCTAGTTGTTCCATTCTACTAAATGTCATAATATTTACAATTAACTTTGATGTTATTTGTTCATTAATAATTATCACATGTAATTTGGCTTACAAAGTGATACGAACTTAAGCCTGATCAAATTATAAATATAGAAACAAATGAAGTTCGAACAATAATAATTAAAATTAACTAAAAGATGTTTCTTTGAAATTATTGATTTTCTTTTCCATATTGCTTAGTTAAAAGGTGTCAATATCTATTACGCATGCAGGAACTCCATAGGAAGTAACTAGGACCTGGAACCGAAGATAGTAAATTGGATTTAAACTTCGATTGGCAGACAGCTTTTTTCCCTAGATACACAGAGAAAACAGTGCCTACTAAATACCTCATAAAATATAACAAAATTGATAAGAAATCTCTATGGTTTTTTTCAATAAGGAAATCTTATTAATTTCATAGAGAAAACCTTTTTGAAAAAATCAAAAAGAAATATAGTAGTTTTTATGAGGTTATCTTATTGATTTTTTCAATAAAAAAATTAAAAAAAAAATGGCGTCTTTATTCTCTGTACTTATGTATTTTCATTTAAATTCTATACCATATACATATTTATGTATGTATGTAGTATATTGTGGATGTTATTTATTTATACATACATACATACATACACATTATGTTATATTCTTAACTAACTTGCTCACCAAGTATTGAACCAGCAAACTTCTACCTGATAGACAAGCACTCTAACCAATATTAGCATAAGCAGCTTGAATAACCATAGAAATTATTGTGCAAACATTCTTACACAAAAATGAAAAATGTCATGAAAAAATTGCCTGTATGTCTATTTATAGAAACGAAATAACAAGACACCTCATAAAATCAAGAAGATTTCCTTATTAAAAAAATCAATAAGATGCTTTACACATAATCATATAGGAACCTACTAAAATCAAGAAAAAAAAAACCTTATTGAAAAAATCAATAAAGCAATTTAATAAAATCAAGAAAAAAACCTTTTTAAAAAAATTAATATGGCAACCTAATAAAATCTATAAGAAATCCCTGTAGTTTACAATTTATAAGAAAACCTAATAGAATCAATGGATTTTATTTGGTGCCAAAGATAACGGAAATTGAGTAAAAAAAGTTGTGAATAATAAGATTTCTTCTTGATTTTATGTGGTTTTCTTCTTGATAAAATTAATAAGACTTACCACATAAAAGCAATCTATCTCTATGAAAAAATCTTCGCTTTTTTCTGCTGGGATACCCCTTAGCCTAAAAACGTTTCATAGAGAAAATCTTCTTGATTCTATGGGGCAGCATTGAGGATTGATAGTCATGCGACTCGCTGGGCATCACAGGTACGAAGAGGAGCTAACGTTCTACGTCGAAAGTTAGGCAAAGGCAAAAGCTGTGATGGGAGACAGCGCACTTTGCTTATTTGGTTAGAAATTCCTTGTACTTATTACACACAATAAAGTACTGAGAAATGAGGAATATCCTTTTAATATTTTCGGAAACTTATTTACCATTGGTAAATTTAATTCATTTGCATTTAAACATTTATTTTTATTTTGAATACATATAAAGGTGTATGAAAGCAAACGAATGGAATTATAACTTATTAATAATTTCAAAAGAGTAATTCTGGTGAAATAAAACTCTCCGCCTTATTGTGAATGGCGTCGTCGACGTCACATGAAGACGATAGTAAATATTGTTAATTGTCTTATCTTTATAGGCAACAATTGAATCGTATTGAAAATCTCTTACTAATCTGTAGGGCTTTGTAAATTAATGTAGCATGTTAATAGTAGTCAATTATTGTCCCCAAAGAGTAGATATTTGACAATTTTTAGCGTCGTCTTGATGTGACGTCGACTATGTTATTCGCAATAAGGGGGTCTGGCATATAAAAATGTCTTTTAGATTGCAAAAAAAATTGTATTTTATAGCAAGGTAGACTAAAACTGGCTTTTTCTATCAATAATTGAAGAAATGGCAAAAAATGGCATATAAAATAAAAACCTTGCCCTTATGATAAGTAATTATTTTAAATCCAATTTATTTTTATGATAAATACGAGAAGACCTTATAAGGCCTTAATTTTGCTTTAGACAAAATAAAGCTACATTTGTATATACTGACAGGTGCATCCGCATGTTTTACAAACTCAAGATAACCTTTTTTATATTTATTTAAGAAAAATGCGAAAAATACTGCTTTTAAAAATACGCTCTTGGCTGCAGATTGTTTTGTTAAGTTTAGTTTATTTTTTATTGAAATTGGTTTTATATTTCTTTTTCATAACTTATGGTTTTTTATATTTGTGTATATAAATTTACACATTATATATATATATATATATATATATATATATATATATATATAAGTACATAGTATATCGTCACCTTATATGCAAACGGACGTAACTACACTTTTATATTTTTTACAGGAGTAACAAAAAACCTTTCAAATTCAATAATATTAAAGTATTTTTGAAAATTTTCTGCGAAATTGTTCTTCTAGTATGGATACTAATATGTTTTTAGACATTTGTTTCCTTTTTTTTATATATATTTAAGCTTTTATGTTAGTTACGTTCTTTGCAACAAAAAATAGATGAATTCGTAATTATGTCCGTTTGAATTTCTTTAATAAAGTCGTCATTTTTGATCGCAGAGTTCTAAATATTTGCGTAAACATGTGGTTTGATAAAATGAACCATAATCAGTAAAAAACTCGATTTCGAATTTTTGGGTAGTTACGTCCGTTTGCTTTTTACGTATGACGATATGTATGTATATATATTTTTTTGGACAATTTTTTTATTTATTTAGTCGATGCCTTCTGCAGTAGAAATGGGTATTTAAAGCAAATATAATATAATAAAATCTCCTGAGATATGTGTTTTATGTTCCACATCTTTTGCTTTTATTTTATTTAATGTTGATTTAAAATTTAGCTCCCATATGGCCTAAAAGCAATCAATATCTTAAGTACCATTTTATAGATGTAAGCCTTAAAGCCATTTATTATTTATATATTGTAAAAAAAAATCATTAATTTTTCTCTTCTTATTTCTTCTTTTAGGTAAGTCATGTGAAACATTGTGTAAGTCTATACATATTTTATAATTTGGTAAATGTATTTGGTTGTTTGCAAGATTTATTTGATTAACATAAAATGTTTTAACATAAAACATTATTTAAAACCCTAACGAGCCAACCATGTCTAAAAGATGAGTTGAAAATATAAACTTTCACCAGTTCAATAACATTATTTTGCAAATGCAAACCTTTGACTGTGGAGTTGGAGGTAAACTCTGCCGTGACTTATAATTTTAATACCATTTCAAGTGCTCCCTGGTTACTTTGCTTTTCTTTAGTATCTTCTTATTTTTCAGTTGCATTTTGCCAGATGTAAGTAAAGTTTGACCCGAGGTATGTATGCATAAACAGTAGCAAAAATTACCATACATCCGTATATGGGCATTTCTCCGAGAAATTCCACTTTTTGTCTGTCGCACGCGACAAATAGCACGCAATTAACCTTGTATTTCTGAACAACGTGACTCGATTTTTCTTAAAATTTTACTTAACGTAGAGCTGCTGACGACCTACACAAATACATAAAGAAGTAAAAAAGTTAGTTTTCTTTGAAAAAAAAGCATATTTGCTTGGTGTCGCACGCTACAAAAAGTTGAAATTCCTGTGAAAATGCCCACATACGTGCTTTTTGTTTTCTTTAAGAAACCATATGAAAACTTTTTAAAATATATTTCTTTAGAATCAACATGTGCATTAGACCAGCCAAATTTCCAAAAGTATTTATTTCATTCGCTCTATCGGCAGTTTCTGCTAAATTAGCTAAAAAAATCATATGTGTGTAAAAATTGCACCGATAGCGTGCAAACCGGCCATTTGTTTTTTCATTTTTCCCCAAAAAATTAACTTTTATACTCTTTAAACACTTTTTGCACCATAACTTTTAAATGGTAAGTTTTTTGCGGAATATTTTGGTTTCGAATAAATAGCACAACATATTTTCTGAACATAATTTTCCACTAAGTATGGCCTATTATGGGTTCTTTAATGGGAAGAAACTAATTTTTTTTGAAAGGCTTTTTTCAGCTTATCTCGCTAAAAATTGATTATCGATAATTATAATCTGTTTTAATTAGTTTATAAAGTAAGATCTGTAGATAATATAGCCCCATTACATATGGACCACATAAGTAACATTTAATAATATAAGGCTCAAAACATTTATTTGTAAATTTGCGATCCATTAGACACAAAATATAGACACAAATATAGACGATCTAGAGAAATATATTTTTGTATAAAAAAAATCTGCGTAAATACTTGCATATATGTGACCTGCTTCACGAAAAGGGACCTCTGCCCCGAAAAAAACGCTCTTTCATATGCCGCGAACCGCAAGTTTCTATGTCTTTTAGTTTTTTTTACAAAGTACCTGTAAAGATGAACATAATTAATGAACATAATTATGAACATAATTATTGCAAAAACAATTCGTTGTTCCGGAATTACAGTATTGCATCGATTCGTACAGCAAGGTTTTTCTAAAAACTGAGATAAAGTTTGCTCTTCCTCAATATCTTGAGGAGATAATTGCAGCACTTCTGAAACTTCTGGCGATAAAAATGCATCCGAATCATCACTGACTATAGGTAAACATTCTTCCAAAAAATCGCTGAAGTATTGTTCTTCAACACTCTTAAATTCGTCTTCCAGACACATTTTCTTACGTTAATTAAGATTTATTATAACTAAAATTAATTAAATAATAGATAAATTAAATAATAATAAATAATAGATTCAATTCTATCGGCTTAAATCCAAAACATTGATAATTTGATAAGGAATAAAACAGCTATAGTAGTTTTGAAAACAAAATTAGCAAAAACAGGTTTTTAACTGTTAGAAATAATTTTCATAGAGGCAACACTGCATAGTGAACATCGTACCAAGTACCAGAGAGTCGAAATACATCGCCAGATGATCAGCTTGAAGGAAGAGTTGCATAACCATGTGTAAAACACGGAAAATCGAAGCGCCTTTTTTTAAACGCGTTTTTCTCAATAACTTCTTTTCGGCGCAGAGGTCCCTTTTCGTGGAGCAGGTCACATATTATGTAAATTCTCAAGCAAATCGTTAGCCCTCAAAAAATATTAAAATAATAGTAGAAACTACTTTAAATCAAATAAGATGAAAATGCTTATTCAAACAAAATTAATATAAATAAATTCACTAAATATTGTACATATCGTTACCTTAATATAGAAAGTCCCTAACTCAATATATTTTGTAATCGAAAATTTTGTATTTTTCGATACATTAGATGTTCTTCTATCGAAGTGTACAAAACACTGACCAGGTGTACCCCAGCCAATGTAATTATCTATTGACATTTAACATTAGCTTGTCATTGAAAATCCACCACTAGACTGTAGCAATACTGACTAAGTAGTTCTTTTGGGACCACATGGAGACATTGGCACCAAATATTCACTAGTAAATTTTAGGGGCTCTAGTCTACAATATCGATATTTCCTCGCTCGATGTCAATAGTAAAATAGTAGTGATTTACTAGTGACATTGTCAATAGTACAACTGAATAGGTGTACCGCAGCCAATGTAATCGTATCTCTACTCGCGCATAGAAGGAAAGTTATAGGCATTTCAAGTAGTGCAATTATCGCTAGAGAAAAGAGTGTTGACATAGAGACATATGGCACTAGGCCGACTAAAGGGTATGTATGTATGAGAATTTAATAATGGTGGTTAACGTATGATAAATGTGTAATTCAAGAATATTAATCATACGCTCCCATATCTGTAAGTAAGAGGTATTATACTCTGAACAGGTAATTTAAATTAGTCTATCTACACTAACAGCATGTCTATCGAATATAAATAAATATAAAGTGGGATACAAAGAATATTTTGACGTTGCTATGCTTGAAACCCAACATTTAAGGACCTTGTTAAAATTGAAAACTTCCATTAAATATTTTTTATTTTATTAAAGAAATATAAAACAAACAAAAAAGTTAAACTATTTTTTAATTTTTTTGAAGCTCTTAATATATTTTTGCCATAAAAAAAATGTCCAAAAAATTCTAGGAGAAATTTTTTACTTATGCTTACTTAGTTTCACGATGTTGTTATAAAGGGTTAAGTTGAAAATGTTTCAATCGGTATTTATTTTTTTTTTAACTGACAACCATTAACAGCTGCTTTTTAACTTGGCAGTATATAATTTAGCACAGCCAAAACAAGGTTGCATTTCATAAAACCTCCCTTAAAACCAATTCAAAAATTTTTAAAAGTTGGTTTTAACAAAATCATTTTGTGTGGTAAAAATAGGTTTCAGCAGTTGGTTTTAACGTTCAAAAACAATTATATTGAAATAATTTAATAATGACAATATGATCTTTATAACTACCTTTGAAATGTTTAATTAATTTTTTATCTATTGTTTATATATTTTAGTTTTTTATTACTGCTTTGTCACTTGTTTGTTAGTAAGACGTACCCGTATGCTTCTCTTTGTTCAAAAGTTTAAATTACTTTTGATATCTGTCATAAAGCACTTGAAGTAACCTTATCCTTAGTAGAAAATATGTCTGCTTGGAATGATATAAGTCCACTTTACAATTTAAAGGCAGGACAAGTCAAGCATTAAGTTATCAGACACTTTATTGTTCCTGTTCAATTCCAATTATCCTTATCTGTTGGATAACATTCTTACTTCAACTATTGCAAAGTTATAAAAATGGGTGTCAATTTTTTGTCTGAATTTTACTAAAAAAATATTGTTCAATGAGAAATATTTATTCGAAGAAGTGCCATTTTAAACATTAAAAGTTTCAATCACAGAGTCAATACCTGTCATATACATACATTGTGTTCCAAAAAATTTGTATTTTTATTTATTTATCACTCCAATCAATGCAATGGCGGAATTGTAATTAATGAATATCGCTCTTGTTGCTATGAATTTTTTCCCAGTGCCTCAGTCCAGAACTTTATTCAATTATATTGACTTAGTTAAAATTTATAACCAATCATTACCGTTTTCTTTCTGTTGGCAAAAAAAATCTTCTTCCAAAACTACATGAGAGAACAAAAAAATAAAATTAAAAAAAAAAATTTTGTTGCTAAAGTTTCTCACAGATAAGACATGTTACATGTTAATTTGCTTAATGGCATCATCGTTATGTTGCACATATACATTCGTTTATATAAGGCCATGCGACTGCCTGAGGAGACTCCGTTTAACGTCAACCTATGACAAATATATGAGTGCATTGAAAAAAAAACGTTAATGTTTTTTTGTTGTAAATTCCTTAAAGTACACAGATAAGAATTCAGATAAAAGTTAAAATATACGAGGACAGTTGTAGGAGTTACTGTACGGTTTAAATTCGAAGAAACTATAGAAAATAGTATTATTTTTACTTACATATTTGCAAGTTGTTTTTGTAAAAAAGCTAAATGCTTTGAATATAATGGTATATTTGGTATATTTTGTAGGTTTATGTGCATTACATAAAGTAAGTGTGTTTAATAGGCTGTCATACATACATATGTGAAGTGATATGAGTTTTTAGCTGACTGCGCAACGCAAAGTATGGTATTATGTTCTTTTGCGGCACTATATATACCGAATGGGTGGACTGGTGTTGATGATTCTGACATCAGTAGAGTTGTCTTAATTCTGGAAATGCCAGTTAAGATATGACAGTGGTCAAAACTCAGTATGGCGGACAACAGATGCCATTTCAAAATGGTTATCATTTGACAGGTATTTTAAAATAGTCTTTACTATTTAGGATATTTAAGTGTTGAAAATTGATTGCAGTAGGTTTTTTTTATTATTTTATTACTATTTGTTTTAGTAATTGACCTATAATTACTAAAACTTACTGGGGGCAAATTACGGCATTCGATACGATTCGAAATTTTAAGATATTTCCATATAAACTCCAATGAGTGCCGTAATTTGCCCCCTGGTTTTTTTACAGGACGTTTTTTATTACAAAGTCAAAAAATAGTAATCATAATACAATCTCCTCTTAGGACAGAGCGCATAACCCAGAAGAATATTGCTGAACGTTAAAATAATGCTGAAAACATGTGCAATAAGGAATAAAGAATTTATTATTATTAATGTTCAAAAGAGATGGTATTAACACTTATTTAACCATGAAGATATTTCAAACATTATTTCCAATTACATTGAACAATTTTTAATTTCTCTGAAAATATCTTTAATCATACAAAATAATATTTTTTGATTCGTCAAAATACTTGGGAAAATAGAAATCCTTCTTAAGGAAACGCAGAAAAGAGTTATAAATTTTATTATTATTTTTTTAATTCATATATTTATTTATTGTATCTTCAAAAATTAACTTACAATAATAGGGCATTTAAACCTGCTTAAAATCCAGCAGATTTTAATTTAATGTATACCGTTTACACCAAGTTTTTTTTTTTTTCATTTATCAAGTTTTTTTTATCCAAAACAAAACCCAATAGCTGAGAAATTTTCAAAACTACAACCAAACTAGCGCAATGTAGCCAATTCACACACCTTTTCAATCAGACCGTAGCTAATTCACTCATATTTTATACAAATATGTTGTACAGTGTAGTAAAAAATAAATAAAAATATTAGATTTTGAAAAGATTTGCTACAAATCTACTTACAAATTTGATTTTGTTTTGTATGGGAAATCTAGTAAAAAGCAGATAGATTTAGCTCAAAGTCTCGTAAGTACCAGATTTCGAGACAATGCCAATGCCCTATAAGTATTAAAATCTTAAATCTAAATATGATTATTAGGCCCGACCAGTGTCGGATATAAACTTCGCGATAGTAATTAATAATACATAAGAGTCGTATTAAGCATAAAAATATTTTCAAGAAGTGTTCATCTGGAGTGTTGGCTATTAGCGCCCTTGTGTCTTTCTTTTTTAGGCGGATGTGTCCAGAAAACATTAAGATATTATGAGCAAGCGGATTAGGGTGTGACTGGAGTTTTATTAAATATTTGCCTGCGCATTTTGCAATTTCTTCAGTCAATTGTGGCATATTTAAATCACGATGTAAATTTGAGTTTTTTTTATGTACCATGGAGCCGAGGTTATTAACCGTAAAATTTTGTTTTGCCTTCCTTGGAGTTTCTCTACATTTAAAGCTGAGGCAATGTCCCATAGTTGAATTCCGTAGCACTATATAGGTTTCAAAAGCGATTTGTATATTAAGAGTTTACAATCTAGACTGCCAATGTACCTGATTTAATGTTAGTTTCATTTGTTTTAGCTTAGAGTCAATGTGATATACAGTCCATGTAAGCCGTCGATCGAGGTGTATACCACACACTAAAAAATATTTTTCAGTTTCAATAACATAACTCCCGGTATTCAACAACTTTTTTTAAATTTCCTGTGAAAAAAGTATTTCCTGGATTGATAAGTGCAATTATAAATAAGTGATTAAATATTTACTTAAACAAATACATAAGTTATTGATACAAAAATAATTTTTGTTTTCAAATCGTTTTTTGTAGAAGTTGATAGTTGTTGTTGTTGCATATGGTGTTGTTAATTCCGTATTTATTTTTTTTAATGAATTAATATATTTGATTATTAATTTATTAAAAAAATTTTTTTTTTGAGTTGTACTGTGAAAAATCGCTGTATTGATAAATATTATTATTGAATTAAAGGATAAAATTGTCAAAATTCATCTTCTTAGCCAACCACAACTAGTTATCAAATCTAAATTGTGTATATTTTTTTCTGTGCAAACACCTTGCACATGTAAATGTTGAGGGACAATTTGGTTGTTGATTCTAATGGGGCGAACAAGTATATTTTCGTAGGGAAATTTTTACCCGAACACAATTGCGATCGTTTACTTTTATTTTCCATAAGTTTGACCCTCTTGAGGTGTTTCGTGAATTCTAAGGCAGGCTGTATCATCGGCAAATGTAGGAGTGTGGATATACTCCCCTGTAGCCCAACGAAACAGATAGATTCGGGGACACTCACGAAGTCTGCTTCCAGAAAACCGAACTTCCGGTCAACAATATAATTTTCCAAAAACTTTACACTTTTTATTAGAAGATATGTCTTCAATTTTTAAATAAAGCCTTCATGCCACCCTTTATCAAATGCTTGAGAAACATACATAAAGAGTTATAAGCAAATTAAAAAAAAATGTAGTTAAACCCGCTCTACAGTTCGAAGTTAAACTAATTAAAAACAGTTCAAACTATTAATCAAAAGATATGAATTCTATGTATTAAGGTACGACTGTATAAAAGATACCTTAAAATTGCAATAAACAGAAAGAGAGGGAGAGAGATATTTATGTTTAAGGGCTAATAAATCAGTGCAAGTTAATCTCTATTTTTGGTTTAAAATGAGTTTAAACCAGCAAACCTATAAATCAATAAAGTATTTAAATCATCTGTAAACTCATAAAATTGGGCGTTTAAACTACCCATACAGGCCATATGGATTTGTTACCTACATACCATATGTTTTGCACTAAAAGATCACTCAACTTTTTTCCAAGGCTGTACTATTTCTTTTGAACTTGCTCAACCGGTTTTCTTACACTCTATTATTCTTTTATACTATTCTACTTCGCCAAGCATAAATATAATTCCTTTCTCAGTAAAATTTGGCGACATTGAATTAATTTTTTTTAGCTTTTTTGCATTTTTGATTGTGCAAAAAATTGATAGCCTGCTGCAAAACAGATGTTTTTTGACATTTATTCTAGTGCTGCCACAATATTATTTTTTAAACTACACATAAGATATGGTTCACTGACTTATTCCTGTTGAGTTTAAACTACATATAAGTTTGAGTTTAGTTTAACTAAACCAACGTTTAAACTTTGACTGATTTGATGATTAGCCCTAAGCAAGACAGTATATTGGCAACTATAATTGGTAAGATTAACTTTTTTACTTTTTGAGTTAAGATAAACAAAAAAAACCAATAAAATTTATAGATTTTATTTTACTTTAGTTTTCAGCCAATTAACAGTATATTGGCAATTTAAATGGATAAAACTTATCATACAAACAGTTTGTTCAGTTAAATTAACAACTAAAATGAGCTACACTAACCTACCTTCGTTATTTGCGGCCTTATTCATGTAAATTATTTAGGCCTTATAAAGGCTTTTTAAAAGAAATTTTTATACAAATATTTTTATTAAGCCTTTATAAAACCTTAATAATTTTTATGAGAAAGGCTGTTGGTTTTAAGTTTTCTAACTGTGCTTATTTTAACCAAAAATATTGTATTTTTGTAAAATCTTCGCCTTAAAAAATTAACAAATAAGGTTTTATAGGGTCCGCCATCTAACGTTTTTTTTTCTTCAACTCGTGCTTATGTCGTGAATGGTAACACTTAGTTCATGTCTGATTTGACAGATAATTGGTTTTATCCTTCCGCTAAACGAATATGGTTGTGTATACGCTTGAACAACGCTGGGAAATATTGCTTACAGAATATGCCGATTTTGCCAAAAAAAATCATTTTTTCAGATGAAGCTCATATTGATCTTGGGAGGTATGTAAACAAGCAAAATTTTCGCATTTGGGGCACAGAAAACCTACATGCATACTTTGAAAAGCCGACGCACCCAAAACGAGTCACTGTTTGGTGCGGATTTTGGTCCAGAGGCATAATTGGGCCATTTTTCGAAAATGAGCAAGGAGTGGCCGTTACAGTCAATGGCGATCGTTATCGGGCCATGTTGAACGAATTTTTGTTCACAAAAATTGAAGAGGAGGATATTAGCAACATTTGGTTTCAACAGGTCGGCGCTACGTGCCACACAGCCGAAGCTACACTCGATGTTTTGCATAGCATTATCAAAAAAAAAGTTATCTGGCGGACCCTTTATAATAAAAAACTTTACTCTACTGTTTTTGAATCGCCACTTTGAACAAAAAAAATATTTCAAATGTACTAACTTATCTCATATTTTTAAGTTTTTTTGCCTAACACAAATCTTTTTTTTTACTATATTTGCATCTAAATTAGGCATTGAGAAACCAAATTGATTGATAATTTTGATTATAGATATATATATATATATATATTAGATTCTATAGTTCCTATAAGGAGCATAGGGCCTCGAGGTTTCGGTAATCATATAGTTTAAGATGAGCAGCTGATTGGGCTACCGCATGCGATCATGGAACTAGGGTGCAAGCATGGCCTCCAGGCGTTCTAGCTTATAAGCCTTTTTTTATCACGTTTGTAAAGCGAGCCGCCTCTAACATGAGGAACAGTCGCTGGCAATAGATGGCTATTGGTTATTTGAAAGCGCCAATTACTATCGTTGACGGTCCAAATATCGCAGGCATTCAGAATTTGTTAGGAGTGTGGCGCCACCCGGAAACCCTTTGAGACTCTCCACTTGGAACCGCTAATTGTGCGCGACTGCCTTAGCTCCGCATATCTACGGAGCTTTGCACTATCCGCAACCTGTGTAGGCGCCCGGTAGCATTCAGCTCTGCTTCCTTTCGACCGGGACTAATTTAGATTAGTTGACACTAAATTTTCATTTAGCTTAACAAAAATTTATTGATATTGCATTTTCTTTAATATATGTACATAATTGGTTTCTTAATTCTTATGAATTGAATAGGCATACATGTGATAATTATTAATGAACAAATAACATCAAAGTTAGTTGTAAATATTTCTTGTTGATTGAAACATCATTTTCTTAAAAATAAATTGGTTTAATAACCGATTAGATCTTTTGACAAGTCTATTTCAAAGATCTCATAGGCTTTTAGCCACTGTTGACCAACACCAGGAAATGAGGGCGGTTTAAAAAATACTGCACTCATATTTTTACTTAATTGTTTAATTTGTTTTCTTACATTCTGTATTTTATAAAAACAATTTTAAAATAATTTTTCAATACGAGTAAAATGTTCAAATAAACAGGAAGCAGAGGGTAAATTAAATTAACACGGCAGCACGATTTAACCGGAAACTTCACAAACCTAATACTTGTCAGATGGTGAATATCAATAATCAAATGAGAGAATCATAACAATTTTTATTGGTTGCTTTTACGAAAAAAATGTACTTTTGCAAGACAAAAAATTACCAATTTATAACTTTTTCAAATTAGTTATTGCAACACGTGAAATAGTTCGTTCATGTAAATGGCAACGAAAGTTTTTACTTCATCTAAATAAACCAGAGATAATTTAGATTCCAAATCAAAAAAAAATAATTTACGGTATGACAATTCAAATTGGTTTCTTCAGCTCTAAGGTTGGTTTTTCTGAACCTTTAGACTTAGACTCGTACTCGTATAATCAATCGTTCTACCTTTTTGATACTCTAGTGTTGATGTTTCTTTATGATTTTGATTTTAATCAGTGTTGCCTCTGATCAATATGTCTGCAGCAAATTGAATTTACTCAATAAAGTTGTGGCACGTTTGATGGACGTCTCTTTATCATAGTTTCTTTTTCTTCCCTAGTTCTTTTCTGTTTTCTTTCTTTAAGCAGAAATTTTTACATGCATATGTTTGTATGTAATATTGTAGTTATGGAGAACACTTTAAACATATCGTCCCTACCACGTCAAACTATCCAACATGCAAATTTGTACATTTCAGAATACCTGAAAGAATCGTCAATTGTGAATTGAGGGTCGGCGTATTCCTAAAAATGCCAAGAATAAAATATTTTTTATTGAGTTATCTATCCTCTATGAAAATTTCAGCATTTTGCAATGAGTGCTATCCTAGAAATTAGGGTACCAAAGTAACGAATCTAAAAAACGAATTTTGCATATTGGATAGTTTGACGTGGTAGGGACGATATGTATGTCTCTGAACATTTACCATATCATTGCACGTATGCGTACATAAATATATATATACATATATATGATGTAAAAAAATCTTTGAAATTATGCAAAAAGAACTTTTCACAATTGTCTGTCGTCAAAAGGATTCTCTCTCAAAATGCATGTTTCATCATGTTAAACAGAAAATTTGTGCACCAAAGTCAAATAAACTGTGATTTTATTGGTATTGTTTGCTTTTTTTTATTTGTATATTTTTTTTTTGCAGAATTGAAAAGAGTAATTGTCATATGGTAAGATTCAGTGATATAAACGATAATGTTATTAATTGAACTATCTTTGGATACATAAAACGAGTTCACTCATGCAGATATGCCTGCATTCTTATACATGTACGCAGACTTTATAAATCAATACTATTGTAATTGTGACTTTTGTTTAAATTGTGAAAATATCATTGTTTCTTTTTTCGTTAAGTTAATTTTATTCATTCAATTTGTTGGTTGTGCTACATTCATGGCATATCTGATTTCATTTGAAACAGTTAATTGGCTGTCTGTGCCTGCAGCTGTTTAAATTAAACTTTACCATTCTATTGGATTGAGGGAGAGGAAAAAGCAAATTGCTATTTTAAAATTTTTTAGCCAACTGTGGGAATGCATAAATCTCAATTGTAGTAAAGTTCTCAATTTTCTAAGGTAATGGATAAGGTAAGAAAAAGGATATTTTTTGTAAAATATTACAAAATACAATTTAAAAAATTTGATTATTAGACATGACTTGTTGCCACCATTGAGAAATTAAGAAAAGGTACGGAAAAAAGGGATTTTTAGAAAAAGGGTCACAAACAGGGAGTTTAACCCTAACCGTCCTAACACGGGTACCCCGGTACCCGAGCGTACTTTGAAGTCAAATTTTTCTTAAACTAAATAAAATACAAATTTGAGGTTCCGCAAGTTCCTTCAGATAACCATCTTCTACAATTTTTTCCCATCTAAAGTATTCTTGATTCGATTGGGTTGGCTCTGGAGCCACCCGAAGTCAATTAGTCCTTTCCCTCCTGATAAGGGTACCCGGGTACCCTCAAATTTCCTTTCATACTTTGTATGAAAAACGATCAAATTATATTTAGTATTTTTATATTTTATTAGTTATTTATCATTAAAAATTATTTTACATCAAAATTTGTACTTTTATAAAAAAAAATCTTTGTACTAAGATTGTTTGCATAACAAAAAAAAATAAAATTAACATTTAGTACAGCGTGGAGCAATAATTTTGCTATGGTCATTGCACATTGGCCGTTTACAGCCATCGCATATTTTGCGTGTTTTTCGGTCGGGCAAAGGTAGCAGCGACCCTTTAGTGGCAACCGTTCAGTTTTATCCGGTTTAGTTGTATGCGATGGGCCCGTATCATCCTGAAAAACTTCTTTAGGGATGGTTTTGTTTGTCATAAGCTCGAGAGCTGCTCGGATGTTAGTGTATCGTGTTATTCGATTGTCATTGGCTCTTTGATTCATATTTTTAGTTGCCAATTCCACGCCAAGTGATGTCAAAAATCCTCGACGAGAGCTTCGATTTTTTTTGGCGCTTAGATCAAGGCTGGAAAATACACAAAATGCACCCAAAGCAGCCACATCAACCATATTGAAAAAAACGGCTAAAAGCCATCTATTTGTTTTTCTTTTGGTGCTATATTTAGATACCATCTGATCCATGACATCTACCCCTCCTTTTGTTTTGTTGTAGAAGTCATTAATCTCCTCTTTTCCACTAAAAGCTGGTATTCCTCGAGTATAATGCATTGTTGAGAGAAAGAAAATACTCTTCATCTTCTTGGTGACAATAGACAAAAGAGTTCCGTTTTTTTTGAAACCATATCGGGGTGAACCTATAGCGTCCATTGGGTTTGGCCGTAGTTCTTTTGGAATATAAGGTGTCGAAGGGTACCAACGAGACTTATTCCTCTAACTTTTAGCCGATTGGCCAAAGGGAGGGAAGTAAAAAAGTTATCTGTTGTTAAGTTTATTCCAGATTGCTTGTAGAAATCAACTAGATCTAGGACGATGTTTTCTCCTACATTTCCCTGTCGCTGACCACCAGATGGCTTGCCTGTGCATATAATACCATTCAAGAGATAGCTGTTAGCTGTGTTACACAACAAAAATATTTTAATTCCATATTTAGCTGGCTTAGACGGAATATATTGAGTAAATCTGGTTCTGCCTCTAAATGGAAACAACTGCTCGTCCACTGTCACATTTTCATCAGGAAAATAATTTAAATGTAGATTCTGCATCAGCTTTATCTGTTTGTTTGCGTGATGATATTGTAAATGCATTGTCAAAACGTATTACGCGTAATATTTGCTGAAATCTATCGCGACTTAATGATGCTTTGTATAAAGGATGACTGTAATTTCCCCAAAGAGTTGAAAAGGGATCATCGCTGCCACTATTTACACCCATGACCAGTAAAATTCCAATAAAAGCATCAAGTTCATCCATTGCAATTACTCGAAACTGGCGAGGTTTCAATTTTAAAATTGCAATATCCGCTGAATTTTTCTGATTAAATTCCAATACTATTTCATTGCCTTTTTTGTTGCTATGTCTCAAGATCTCATTTTTTATATTTTCAAATATTTCTTTAGCACTCATCACTTTAGTAAATTTGCAATGTGGTCCACCTATGTACATAAACAATAAAATATCTGATAACATATGGTTGTAAAGAATAAAACCTAAATTTTTTGCGCAAAACATTTTGGGATGAAGTTTTAGCATTTGGTATCTCTTTGGAATACCATTCCGTCTGGTCACTTGCTACATATTTCGAAGCCATAACTGAAACTTCGCCACGCAATTCAAATTCGCCATCTTCTTCTTCCTCATCAGGCTCAATCACACCTTCCATTTCTATATCCGAGGCTTCATCTGCATCAGGAAACCATTCTTCATCACTGTAACACTCATGTTCTGTGGGAGCCGTCATGCCGTCGTCATCTACTTCCATTTCACATAAAATGTCGATATATTCTGCAGTTAAACTAATACCAATTCGAAATATAAACAAATGCAGTTAACACCAAAAAAAAAGTTAAAGAAAACTTACGCAGATATATTAAGATATCCATTTCGCCACGGCAAATGATCTAAAGACTTCGATGATGATATGCTTGAACTAATTTTGGGGGCTTGCGTAGGGTCCAAGTGCCCGGTAGCACTTGGAGTAGCTCTAGATGATGGTCCCGGACCAGCAGATTTTGCTTCACACTCGTTCATTTCCATAATAAGTGCATGACGTTTACGCGACATTGAAAAAATTTATAAAATCAAAAGAAACAAATCAACACAACCGTACGAATGAACACCAAACACTAACTGAAAATGCAAAAATAGAATCGAAACGTAGCACACCCACACTACATTTGTATATAAAACATAACAAACAAAGAGGGGATTCCTCGTTTTAGCATGCAAAGCGTTGTATTTTTATGTTATAAATTTAAATAATAACGGATAAATAAACACACGGGTACCCGGGTACCCGTATAAGGAGTCTATGTGTGTAAATGCTTTCAGTACGGTTAGGGTTAAAAAAAAGTTCAAGTTTATTAAAAACAAAAATTAAAATCGGAATAGGAATAGTAACCCGCTACGTACTGACCAAAAGGCTATACCGATTTTGTTCAAGTATAGGCAAGAAAAAGTCAAATTTCAAACGAAAAAAACCAAAATTAAAATTGGTCTAGCCATTTTGGAGCTACGGCATCAAAGACACACAGATTCAACTAAATATCTGTGGCAATAAGGAAAAAGTGCTTAAGCCATACTTGACGTATTTTGAAGGAGAGCACTTTTAAGCATTGAAGTCGATTTTCAGAAACGTATCCCTTTTACAGTTAAATTGGGGAATTCTCTGTTAAACTTTATATTTTTTAAAAGAATATTATTCTTCACACTGTGAATATTACATTCAAGCTGATATACCAAAGTGTAACCTAAATTAATCTATTATTGGAAATGAGATTAAAAGTCCAAAAAAGATAAGCCGCAAGTCATTGTGCTATAACTTCTTGGAAAATCGCTTAAATTACTTGAGATTTTGGCTAAGAGTGTTTTGGAATATATTGATTACGGAGGTGCTCTTAGCTTTAAATCATCTTATCTCGACTTTAACACTTTTTCCTTTTTGCCACATATATGTATATCTTGAACGATATGGCTGTACCAATTTTCTTCAAACATTCCTAAGAACACAATCGATCAAGTCACCGTTTTTCAATAATAAATAAAATAAAAACTAAATCAAAATAGGTTCAGCCGTTTTGACTGTACGTGGACTCGTTCATCCACACAAATACACAGTTACACAGACACGCACTACAAACTTATAACACCCCTTTAGTTTTATTGCCTTTATTGGCAATGGAAACGATTAAAAATTAATAGATTTTTCAAGTAATTAAATTCTTTTCTCGAAATTTTCAACAATCATAGATTTTGAGCCATTTAACTGATTCGACACTCTTTCCTAAGTCTAAATAATAAACGATTACCAAAAATTCGATTTGACAAGAAATTTCGAAGCTACTAGCATAAAGTAAGTCGTTTTTTCGAAAATTTCTTCAACGACATGTAGCGAACTAATTGATCAATTTTAGTCAACTATACACACAAAAAATGTAAACTTTAAATCCACGTAAGCAAGATCAATATAACCCTTTTCGGCAATGTTTTTGCTTCATATGTGTTCATGTTAATCTAACATGATTTACAGTAATCTTAAAAAAAAATCCCTTTTAAATAATTTCATTTCATGTTGATTCAACATTCCCATACTATTAAATCATAATGAAAAATTATGAACGACGTCAATTCGATACTGAAAAAATACAAATTACCATGTTGATGCAAAGTTATTTCTAGTTGAAACAAAATGAATTTAATTTAATGTAGTCATGGTATTTTATTAATTATTTAACTGTCGTGTGTATATGGGCAAGTTTAGGTTAGCAGGCTGCTGGTAAGGAAGGGTGAAATTTTGGAGTCCAGCTCACTTGGGTGCAATACAATTATCCCTTTGTGTTACCTGTTAATTGAAGAGAAGATAGTGAGAGGGGGTGATAGGGGGTGATAGGGAAATGATAGTGATAGAGAAGACAGGTAGTGAAGGAAGAGATAGAGGGTAGAGGAAGGCTTCATTCTTTTTCAACTCTGCTCTTTGCACATTTTTAATAATGCAGTGTTGCAGCGCCAGCTGGTGTCAAATGAGGCGTATTAAATTTTGAAGCTGTGTTTAGTAGCCATTTTATTGATTATTTTACTTCGCCAATTATTCTGCTACACAACGAAGGAGGGCGCTCTGATGTACATTAGGATTATTATCTGATGAAGTCGGTATAGTTTTTAGTGACCAGTGCATTATGCCTGCATCACTAGAAGTTTTCCCACAACAACTGATACAAAGGACACTAATGCATATCAGAAAAATGCGTGGTGTTGTCATTTTTAATGATTGTCGGAGACCGGGCTCGAACCCAGGCTGCAGGTTTTTTTGTAGTCAACGTGCTAACTACTTTAGCCAACGCGACCCATAGTCCTCAGAAAGATTTGAACTCGGAATTCATCACGTGGTAGTCCACGCGCTTGCCTCTGCAGCCACAACCACCTTTAATATTCATAATTTATACTTTAATTGAAGATGATTTAATATGATTTCAAATCAAAGTTTTTGCATGATGATTTTACATTGGTATTTTTTTCTGATTAGATTTTGCATTTGACCGGCTTAGTAGTTTGGAGTTTATTGTAAAAGTGTTTTTTTTTTAAACTACACATACAGATTTTCAATTGAACAGGCGAAAAAAAAACAGCTGACTCATAACCGAACTGAACGTACAAAATAATTCTGTCTGCATATAATTTTTATTTAATTTTTATGTTTTTTCTCCCTACATTCTTATAAATGTGCCACCATATTGATACTTTCTAATAAAAGACTGCATGAAGCTAAAAATTAGAGCTGAGCACAAACTGTTTGCTTGCTTAATCTTTATGATGTACATTATTGAATTGTTCTCTCTTTTTAGTGCTCTTGATTTTATGAGAACGCTAAAACTTTTATTCAAATTTATCAAGAGCATGCAACAGCATTTGTTTATCTGCCAAGCGAGGGCATTAGTTATTGTAGTGTCGAAGCATATTTCACTAGTGCACACTGAATGACAATTGTAAAATGAGCACACAAGTGTAAAAATATGTGTATGTGTACGAGAAAAAAAAAAACAAACAAGGTTGATTATTTGAGCGTATTAGTTCGCATGTGATGCTTTTCTAGGTTTTATAATTTATAAATTTAAAACTCTAAAAAATAAAATACCTATAAAAAAATAAAGATTTTCATGAAAACTCTTAAAATTGCCATTTGCGCAATTGGGCAAATATGTGAGACTTGTTTCATGAAGCCCCTTTGCAACTTTTGCGTAAACAGTCAAGTCAATATGTCAAAAAATTAATATAATCAAAATAAATCAGGAAAATTTTAAGCAGTCTTTAATTTAAATACATATTTATATATTTCTATAAAAATAAAAAAGTGTGTGTGAGTGTATAAAAATCCTTAATGAAATCTAAAATGGCAAGAAGTTTTTGTTTAAATAAATTTCCATAAAATTTTTGACATATTTTTTACGAGAATGTAAAAATGCGCAATTGCACAGTTTGCGAGACCTTTGAATATTCTCATGAAAAACCTTAATATCTCTCACAATAGATATAATGTAAAAAGATTTCTTGTCACTTAATATTTTATGAAATTTTGAGTTTGTGAAATTAAGTACGGTGCACCATAAAATGTACTATAAAATATTGTCCACTTGAGACAACTGTCTATTCAACTATTGTACAAGGATTTTGAGTGTTTTTTGTTTCCTTGTTGCCTATTTTTGCTTTACACTCAATTACGATCACCACTACAAACAATATTCGCTCTTGAAAAAAATACAATACTGTGCACTTTTTCATGGCTTGCACTCACTTCTACTAAAAATGTCGTAGTCGCGCTATAGCACGTTTGCGTTATTGTAAATATATTCACAATTTTATATTTATATTCTCTAGTCACATAAACGCAACACTTCGCTGACATGACATGTCATTAAATTATTGAATTCTGCCATTCATTATGCAACATTTTTTTTTTTGCAAATAAATATTATTATGCAAGCACACGATATACATTTATTTTTTATTTTAAACGAATATCATGCACTTGCTTGCACTGCCATATAAGATGCAATGTGGTGTATTTGTAGTTTCTTATATTTTTTTTTTGTATAAAAAATATTAAACAACAAGAAAGGCGTAAGATACAGCTTATAAGAAAATATTTTATATATAGTATACTCAAGATCAGATGATTAAAGCTACTTAAAGTTCAGTTTTTAGTGCGCCATATCTAGATATTTAAAAGTGTATCCATTTTTTTGTCACCGATACGCCATTTCTTTTTTACTTTGTTTTTTATTGTCAGCAGAATTAGAATATGAAAAACAGATTCAGAAAATTACCCGGAACAGGGTAAAACGGGAAAAATTTGAGCTTTTAGCATTTTTTCTGATTTTGATAAGGTTGTTATACAGTTTAAAATCTACTCAGTTTCTTGCCGGATGCGAACGAAGTCACGGGAAAATATATTATATATTTACCAAATTAGAGGTTTTTTTTAATGATGTTTAAATAAAAATGACCGATCGTTATGTATTTGTATTGTCTCCTAATTACGATGGCGTCATTAGTTTTTCTCTATCAGCTCTAGTTTTGAAGATATAGTGACATTTAGAATTTGCATAATTTACACCTGTTTTTGTATAATTCCTTTAGTATATCACAAATGGTACTCCAAACTGAAAAACACCTTCTGAATTATTAATCTACACAAAAATCTCTTTCATTTAAATAGATTCGCATTGATGAGTATATCAGGGTATCTGACTATTATTGCAAGGATGTTAAAAATCGCTTCTTTTTAGTTTAGTCCTTGAAAATTTTTTTATTATAATTTTTTTTGGATCAAGTGTAACTAATTTTCATGTAGTTTTGTTCCCTAATTACAAAAATAGGCTTATTTATTTTCTAGCCCCTTAGTGTCAGAGATATTTTGCGTTACATAAAAAAATTAAAAAAAAATAAAAATTTAAAATTTTTCTTTTCGAAAGCCGTCCACTTTAAATTTCTTTTTCTCGGTAAACACCAACGTACGTCAATCATAAACATGACCTCTTACTTAAGTGTCCCACACAGAAAAAAGTAGTATGCAAAATGTTGTAATATCAATTAAAATTTTTTAATATCAATTAAAAATAAATAAATATAAATAATATCAATTAAGCTTTGCACTCGAATTAATTGAATCGATTAAATATTTAATTGAATCAGTTAAATACTTAAATGAAAATATTAATTGGTGAACAATTTTTCTGTGCTCTTTTGGGTCGTATTAAAATTTTCGTAGACGATAAAAAACATTAAAAAGAATGGTGTACAGAAATTCAAGTAGTTCTACTTATCTGATAGCGAGTGCATCATTATGTATATTATTTTGTTGTTTTTATCCTGTCTATACATGATAAAAAGAAAATGTACTGATAAACGTGTGTGTGTGTAACACTATTGTGTTTATTGAAAGTATTCTTTTTCTTACTTTTTCTTACTTTTTCTTCCTTGGCCTGAAAAATTGCTGAATTTGTGTAACTGGAGTTAACATTTTTATCGTGAATTTTGGCTTCACGATAAAATGTTTGCATGCGTTTGATACATGTCACTTTTTATTACGGTCTGTCTGTTAGTGTTTTTGATATTATTTGATTTAATTTTTTTTTGTTGAGTTTAATAAAATGTGCGATATGAATTTTATTATTCTTTCACACTTTTCAATCAGTTGTTCAGAAGTTTTATTGAAAAATGTATAAATTACACGATAATAATATTAAATTCCTTTTGCATTTGTATTGTCGTATTTACACCCGTAACATTTTTTATGAAATGGTTTCTCCCAGAGAGGGCTATGCAAAGCGACAAGCACTTGCATACAGAATATATATATATTTTATGCATCTTCCTTTTTTTCTAGCTCTTTAGCATATATGAACAGTTTAGAGCAATCAGTTCCATGAAAAATCATATTCTGTATGTAAATACAGCTCATTGTCTTTGAAACTAGCTTTCAAGCTTACTTAGTTTATTTATTTATTTTTTTTATCAATTTTTCGATAGATTTTTTATATATAATTTCTTAACAATGAAATTCAATATGTTTGAATGAAAAACTTTTTATATGTCCAATAATGTCCTACTTTAAACTAACGCCAAGTTGTAATAATGACCTTAAGTATTGTTGAATTAAAATTTTTGTACTCATCATCATAATCAGCGGATACGAGTATTTCAAAACATTATGTTAAACAAACCAAGTAAATCACAATTCCCAAATTTAATCTACACTTCCACAAGATTTCTTACATTATTTAGTTTACACTGTTAACACATGTTGTTTGTATTTACTCGTGCCTTAACCAAAACGTTAGAAATGTCTTATGGATAAAATGATTGAAAAGTTGACATGTTTTATTTGACACACAAAAAAAATCTTTTGCATAAATTTTCAATTTAAGATATAAAAGAAAATTTCCTTGGCGTTGAAATCCATTAGCAAATAAACTTGGGAAAAAAAATCAGTATATTTCTTAAGGCCATGAACAGGGAAGTTGGATTCTCAACTAAGCCAAAGTGAATAGGTGGGTAAAAAAAAGAGGAAGTAAACAAATTGAAGCTACCGAATATCTTTTTTCATTACACCTTTTGAATACATCAAACGAACTAAGTTAAGCAAAATATAGCGAAACAAGAAATGGAAGTGTAAACATCATCAAGAAATTGGCATGCCAAACATGGTTCAATGTTTATACTGGAGAAAAACTAAAAGAAAAACTCTGATTGTTGGTAAAGAAAGAAAAAAGAGATGTTGTAGGTTGCTTTTCAAAAACTTGTGAGGAAAAAAATAACAATTTATTTTGCTATACAATACACTTACAACAGCAAAAATAGCAAACAAAACAACATTTAACATTTCCTTTTATTTTTTATTTTTTGCTTTCAATTTTACATTTCGGAAAAATGGTGTACAGTACAAGGAGACGCCAAACTGAAATTGTATTGTATATGCATAGCTTAGAAGTTGCAAATGGATAGAACATATATTTATGTACATATGTATGTATGAACTTATGTATTCATTCATATCTGCCTACACCAAATACTAACTCGACACGGCTTATGATTGTAACCCCTTAAACCAAAGGTGTGCAATTTAGCAGCAATGTGTGGGAAAAAAAAACTATACAAACATATAAAAAATTGTTGAAAGTAATATACATACTACCAGTATCGGGATGCCTAAAAAGCTTCGGACACCAAAGCAATTGTACACATGGTTGAATAACAACGCACACACACATGCCCTCATTTCTCCAGCACTTTATACACCGAAATTATTAAGAGCTTACACACACATATGTACACCAGCTCTGCGATTGCTTACTTTAAAATTTATTCTTGCATACTTTCAGGATTAGCATAGAAACTCTTTATGGTTAAATAATAGAAAGAATTGATGGTTTTTAAACCATTGTTTTGCGTAAGTATAATAAATATAAAAAAGCAAATTGAAAATATTTTTACAAAAATAAATAGCAATTGATTTTGTAGGCAAAGGAAGAAATTTAAAGTGAATACAACAAAACTTGCACATATTCCAAATAATTTTGAAAAATCAGAAATAATTTCTTAATCAGGCTTGAGTTCAGTAATTTCAATTCTTATTGAATGAACCTAAATAGAAAATGGAAAAATAGAAAATGAATAGTGATACTTACAAATGTGTTTGCCAAAGGCAAATCAATAATTGTATACACAATCAATTCTCATATTCCAATTCATAGAAATTTAAGTTAAATAGCTGATGTTAATAATAATCTCTACCCCAGTAGATAGACATGGGTGCTGATGAAGTGCGTGGCTGCACAGAAAAATATCGGTATTTCCCCCAGCTATAAAGTCTAGTTTAATTTTTCTTCTCTTCTTTAGTTACTCACATTAATTAATAAAAATATTTCATTCAATAAGAATTGAAATTACTGAACTCAAGCCTGATTAAGAAATTATTTCTGATTAAAATTCACTACAGTTCAATTAATTATAAAAATGTCTCATTTAATTCATCATGGGCACGTGACAAAAATATGTTCACTTAGCGATCACTGTTCACTTGGCTATCACTGCTTCAGAATGCTGGAAAGCGAAGTCAACTGTAGAAAGCAAAAACAAAGTAACATAAAGCCACTACAATAATACTTATATGTATGTACCGATGGTGCATCGAATAAGTAAAAATAATTAATGTGATGATCGTAAAAGATAAGTAAGAATAGTTAAACATACATAGGGAGAGTGATATAACTTCGTGCTAACCTAAATAGAAAATGGAAAAATAGAAAATGAATAGTGATACTTACAAATGTGTTTGCCAAAGGCAAATCAATAATTGTATACACAATCAATTCTCATATTCCAATTCATAGAAATTTAAGTTAAATAGCTGATGTTAATAATAATCTCTACCCCAGTAGATATACATGGGTGCTGATGAAGTGCGTGGCTGCACAGAAAAATATCGGTATTTCCCCCAGCTATAAAGTCTAGTTTAATTTTTCTTCTCTTCTTTAGATACTCACATTAATTAATAAAAATATTTCATTCAATAAGAATTGAAATTACTGAACTCAAGCCTGATTAAGAAATTATTTCTGATTAAAATTCACTACAGTTCAATTAATTCTAAAAATGTCTAATTTTGAAAAATATTTATAATACTTGGGAATGTGTTTTATATTTTTTGTTTCAAATCAAGATTTATTTAAGTTTTTCCTATAAAATCAACATACCTTAGCTTTTTTGCTTTCGAAAAATGTCTATGAAATCTATTATCATGGGAATAACTAATATAATATTCTTAAGAATACTCTTATAAAGAGTTAGACAGTTTGTCAGTTTTTATTAAATAAAAATATGCTATCAGCTACTCACTTGAATATTGTTTAATACTCAGAATATTATATACATAGATCTCTATCGTGGGCTTAAATGTCAAAAGGCGTAACAAATAAAAAAAAAATTTCTGATTATTATGAATGCCATTAA
Source organism: Tachina lurida (assembly GCA_944452675.1). Lineage (NCBI taxonomy): Eukaryota > Metazoa > Arthropoda > Insecta > Diptera > Tachinidae > Tachina > Tachina lurida. The sequence continues at coordinate 186,710,960 of OX101752.1, read as the reverse complement.
ACTATTGTTTTGACAAAATTTTTTAGTTTTGCGATTAAAATTACCCTTTTTGGAATAAGTAGGCAGAATGGAAATTTTAGTTTAGAGCTGGGTCCAACTCGTTCAGTCGTTAATTTTTGACACAAACCTTTGATCAAATCCACTTAAATTACATGGGTTTGATCATAGGTTTGTGTCTAAAATGAACGATTGAACGATTGAACGAGTTGGATCCAGCTCTAATTTAGGTCACTTTCTACAGTGGTTGCGAAAGTGTTAAATTTAGAATATGAGTTAACTTAGACAAAACAGACCAGGAGGGGGAAACTGGTTCTATACCAATTATTAAATAACAACAGTTCTTGTTTAAAATGCTTAATTTGCATTCTTTATTTATGTATAATTCGAGTTATATACATATATATTTGCCAAATGTTGTCTTCGTACTGTGTCTGCTGGGCTACTGTATGTTAATTAATGAATAATGAGTTCCTTTCTTCTTATGATCAGAGCCGAACCACACAGAAGTCGGTTAAAGAAAATTGTATAAAAAAAGGGTAAATTAACTTGTCAACTAAACAAAGTTTAATTTATTACCAAGCTCTCTTATTTAACAATATAACAAGCCATAAAAATATAACAATGTTGTATAAATCTATTTCATAGAATTTTTAGTTATACGTTTTTGTATTTTAGCCAACGAGATACATATGCATATATAATATTCTGAATATTAAAAAAGGTCCAAGTCGTATAGATCGTTGCATATTTGTATTCAAAAAGTATGTACACAGAGAAAAAACTGCCTCATAGAATCAAGAAGATTTTCTCTATGAACCGTTTTTAGGCTAAGGGGTATTCCAGCAGAAAGAAGCGAAGATTTTTTCATAGAGATTCCTTATTGCTTTTATGTCTTTTAAATCTTATTAATTTTATCAAGAAGGAAACCACATAAAATCAAGAAGAAATCTTATTATTCACAAATTTTTTACTCAATTTCCGTTATTTTTGGCACCAAAAAAACAATCCATAGAGAAAAGCTTCTTGATTCTTATGTTTTCTTATAAATTTTAAACTATAAGGATTTCTTATTCATTTTATTAGGTTGTTTTCTTGATTTTTTAAAAAGGTTTTCTTCCTAATTTTATTGTGTCGCCTTATTGATTTTTTCAATAAGGGTTTCTTTTTGATTTTAGTAGGTTCCTATATGAGTATGTGTAAAGTATCTTATTGATTTTTTTAATAAGAAAATCTTCTTGATTTTATGAGACAATTTTTTTCATGATCTTTTTCATTTTTGTATAAGAATGTTTGCACAATAATTTCAATGGTTATTCAGGCTGCTTGTTAGCATATTGGTTAGATTGCTTGTCTATCAGGTAAAAGTTTGCTGGTTCAATACTTGGCGAGTAAGTTAGTTAAGAATATAACATAATGTGTATGTATGTATCTATAGATAAATAACATACTACATACATACATATATATGTATATGGTATAGAATTTAAATGAAAATACATAAGTACAGAGAATAAAGACGCAATTTTTTTATTTTTTGTATTGAATAAATCAATAAGATAACCTCATAAAAACTACAAGATTTCTTCTCGATTTTTTCAAAAAGGTTTTCTGTATGAAATTAATAAGATTTCCTTATTGAAAAAAAACCATAGAGATTTCTTATTAGTTTTGTTCTATTTAATGAGGTATTTAGTATGCACTGTTTTCTCTGGGTATATCACAAAAAAGCTTAAGGTGTTAGTAATTAAATAACTCAGTAACAAAAAATCTTTTAGTATTTATTACATTAGTTAATAAAAGAAATATATAATTCTAACACCACGCAGTAACAATAACTTTATATAACTGAATTTCGTTGTTATTAATATTATTTTGGAAATTTGATTTGTCTATTTTTTTTCATAATAATTGTTTCGAAGTATAATAGAAAAGAGGTATCATATTTCATATTTTTTAACAAGAATGCGAAATGACAGTGTGTGTCAAAGTTGTAAAAAGCTAAGGAAAGGGACATAGAAAATAAATGAAGAGATGTGATTATAAGTATTTCCTCAATAATGTGGGTGTGCTCTTACACTAACTCATATCCGGGATATAAACGCTTGAAAGTCTTACAACATAGATACGTGCTATCATATTGCATAATAAATATAAAAAATAAATAACAGTTTCTGTGGAAAATTATTTATGCATATATTCCTAGAAGGGTATCCAGGCGTAAAAATACATGCTTGTATTTATCTCTCATAATCCTATTTTTTTGCGCCTGTAATTCCCTTACAATGACATATTTAATATAATAAACGAAAAATATAGTTGAAGCGAACATATTAAAACAGTGAACATTTTTAAAAACCAAATAAAACTATGCACTCAACATATTGATAAAAGATTGCTTAAGTGAAAGAAAAATTATATTATTCTAAAATTCAAGTTAATTCTTGAGTTCGAATTGCAACCAACTAAAAAGTTACTGGTGACACATGACTAGTCACGTTACTGGCCCCGAGTGATAGGGACCAGTACTATTTCGAACACTTCCTATCAAGCGTGCCAGTCACTTTTACATGGGGATGGCCTAGGTTGGGGTTAATTAATACTTTGTATGCACCTTGTGACTTGTCACGAAACTATCTCATGGGGACTTAAATGATGTGGAATAATATAAATTATTTAAAAATGTCATTCCAACTCTTAACTGTAACAATGAAAACTTATAATTTTTTTATTGTTGCAAATGCAATTATAAGTTATTTTTAAATATATATTTTTTGGGACTCGAAATGACAACCTACGGCAAGACAGGATTGCACACTACCCACTCAACCACAGAGGCACTCATATTTCAAAAGTATAAATACCATGGTTTATACTGTTTGATAGGTCCTATAATACTAGACCAAATCCCAATTAAATTGACAAACGATCACGACTATACATCAGTACAATGGTGATTATATAACATATATGCCAGAGAACAGCAATGAGCAGTGAAAAAGTGAGTATAGTTGAATAAAGACTTATAATTTCTTGCACTTGTGCACACTCATACTAATTGCAATGTTGTCTATGAATTACATTCACTCGAAAGTTTGAAGTGCGCATCGAACTCATACTTAGCAACAATTATGACGTTGTTGATTTCGACTCTCTTTAATGTTATGAACACAACTGGGACGAACGATGAATTTTTCGGTGCGAACTTTTGTCATAAAAAATAAAACACATGTGTACATATGAAATTTGAACACAACACCGCCGTAGAACCAAAATCGTCGTGCGTGACGAACTCTTAGATAGATTTATTTCTATTTTGTACGACGACGAAGGACGGGAAAACAATTTTTTTTCTCTCTTTAAATACACAATAACCAACTTTATCAATTATAAGAGCTGAATTCGCTGAGTAAGTTCTTTGTTAATGTGCTTCACACAACGAATTTACGCTACACAACGAATTTACGCTACACAATGAATTTACGCTACTTTTGAAAAGTTTCAAACCTCTTATCTTATGTACTATTACAAAAAATATAGAAATATTAATAAAAATTGTATAGTTATAAGTGGGTGTATGCACTTGATGAAATTATTACAATTACAATTACAAATAAACCAATTTATTTTATTTTTAAGATCATATTTTTTGACTTTTTATTGCATATTTTCAAGTTTTTAGTGCATATTGAATGCGCATAAAACACTTTTTTAGAACATATTTCTGGTTACCCTGATTATGATATTAATTTATCAAGTGTGGCATCCAGCAATGGATGCGATAAATATACAAAATTAAGTAAAACATTAGCTAGGAAAGTACAAATATACTTCGTTCTATAAAAAGTTTTCTATCAAGAGATTGATTTCCTCATGACGTAACTTATTTTGGTTGTAATAAAAATGGTAATATATATATTTTCTTGCTTAATTTCGATTAACCGATAAACGCATATTAAACGTATATTTTTTAATCGTAATCGCGATTATGAAAATCTGCGAGTATTTACAAACCCTGGGACAAACACCTTTAGATAAGAATGTCTTGGCAGATGTTGACATTAACGTATACCTTATTTATGTACATATGACTCAAAGAAAATCTAATATCACAAGGCTCTACAAAAAAATATGTCTAAGAGAAGCATTTAATATTTATGTCAGATTGACGCACATAACTTAACTACTTATTTATTATATTAAAAAATTATACACATTTAAAAATAACTTTGTTTTCTTTAGACAATGCTGTACCTCATAAGAGACTAGAAAGCTTAAAATATTTATTTATTTTTATGCGTACGTACATACGTGTATAAATATGTGTTTATCTATGCTTTTATATGAACATTTTATGGTTTATTTTCATAAATTTTTTTCTTCCTTATACTTGTCTATTCATAAAAATTTTCACGATGAAATGCTTACACAAGCGAATTTACATCCAACATATTACGTTTTTATTTTGCTTTCTTAGTATGTGAAAGTTTTTCATACAAAATACTTGCGTACAAGCTTATACATACATATAAGCGGTGACAGGTGCCTTTAGTTAGCTGTCAATGTAAAGTTAACTTTCTAAAAAGCACAAAATTGATGACAACAAACTCGTGTCATCAAAAATGTCACTCAAATATGTATGAAAGAAAATAATAATAAAAAACAATGATTATATGAATACATACATACACAAATCTGAAATTATATTACAATAGTATATGTACATACATACATATATGATTATAGATACTTAGGGCGGGTCGATTTAAAAATCGCTCAAATAACAAGGAAAATCGTATTCTAGGGATCAAAATAAGAAACTTTGCGGGAGGAACCATACCTCTCAAATGTATTTTGACGTCCCAACTTTTGATCCGAAGGGTCAAATTTTGAAAAATCTCACTTTGGCCCACTTAGAGTTCCTCAATCGAGTGAAAATGTATGACCGAGCCCCACTAATTGTGAAGTGCGACCCACCTATGCCAGTTGCACACCCCTTGGAACCACCCCTGGTGGGTTCTTCATACAAACATTTAAAAAAATCGTCATTTTAGTGCGTATGAGTGATATTGATGAAGAATAATATATAACTCATACGTATTTTTATACCCTTTACCAAAACATGGAAAAGGTAATATAATATATACCCTATATATATATGTATATATATAGGGTATATACATATATATAGCGTATATATATATATATATATATATATATACATTATGTTATGTATTATTAGAGCGACTAACATAACATAAAAAGTTTTTGTTGTTCCTCTCAAATTATCAAATTATAGTGCGGCCTTTTTAATAAGGACTCCCAACGTATTTGAAGGGTCTATCCATTACCGTTCTTGAGCTGCACCCTGTCTAACAAAAGGTATATTTTTGCACCTTTTTTCATGTTTTCGTATTTTCTTCCAAGACAAGATGTTAAAAAAATACATAATCTGAAAGATTTTTTCAAGCCGCGTCCTATGATGAAATGAACTTTAACATTCGTATTACCCATTTTAAACATGCAAAGTTTACTTTGCAAAGCCTTAATTTAGTAAAATTGCGTGTGTAATAGGGGTGTATAATCAGAAATGCGCTCTTTTATATGAAAAACCATTTGTTTTAGAAGATATACAGCAAGTGCTTGTTTGCGCTTATATATTTTTCAATTAAAACAAAAATTGCTTAAAAATTGTTTGTTGAGTTACAATTTGTAGCCGCATTGGTTTTTTTAATTTAATTTTTATAAAGTTGCTTGTGTATATTTGTAAATATCATAAAATAGATTCAGCATTCCTTTTAAAAAATATTTAAATTTACACTAAAAAGATGTCAATGATATTAACATCTTAAGCGCATTTAATAAAAAGAAAATGAATTATTGGTTAAAATAAAAAAAATAAATAAATAAAATCGTATTTTCGCTTTATTTTCCTATAAATATTTAAATTCAATTATATAATTTTTACCCTTGTGAACATGTGTTTAAATGTATAAATAAATGTAAGTGTTTTTAAATAAAAAGCTGCGCAAAAATTGGTTTCCCTTATTGTCAAAATCTTCTTAAAATTACCCAGCAATTGCAATAACATCCAATGAAGTCCACAAGACTTTCAGTAAACTGGAAAGTGTTATAAGTCCTGATCATATCCGAAAAATTTAACATCGAAGATTCGTTGGGTTCGCTACAATACGACAACTTTTTAGTGTATTCGAGGTCATATGATATGTATGCTCTGTATGCTTATTTAATTCAATAACGTCTTAACTCAAAAAAATAAAAAAATATTTAATTGTGAAATAACTTTATTTCATGTTGATTTCGCATTCCGGTACTGTTAAATCAAAATGAAGAATCATGTTGAATCAAAGCTGTTTCATGTTGAAACTGTGTAAGTGAATTTGATACTGAACATTATATCCTAGTTGAAACAACATGAATTTAATTTAATTATATATATATATATATATATATATATATAAGGCATTAGGCCTCAACAAATATGTTCTAACGTAATTAATCCTGAGCGAGGCATTTTATTTCGCCCCAACTTCTGTTCATAACAGCAGCTTCAATGTCGATTTGTCGAATACAAGTGTGTGCGGAGCGACTTGTACTTGAATTGCCCTTTGGGTTGCAGTCGACGACATTTCTGGTAATGTCGTTTGCAGGCCTTCGTAGGATATGGCCGATCCATTTCCGCTTCCGTTTCCTTATGTCCTTTGTAATTGGTATTTGTTTTGTTTCGGACCACAATATGCTGTCGATTAGTACATTTGGGGGAAAAAATAGCAACGGAAAATTCTGCGGAGGCAGTTATTGATACACACTTTCTGAATATCATGGCGTACAGCGTTCCATGTTTCGCAGCACACTTGAGTCAAATATCTTGAGGATTACTCGTCGAGAAAGCGTTTGCGAGCTCCAAATGGATTTCAATCGACCAAAAGTTTGCTTGGCTTTAATGATGCGGTTCTCAATATCTTCGATATAAACTTTATTCTAATGAAATCATAAATATAGAAACAAATAAAGTTCGAAATATAATAATAAATCTAACTAAAATAAAATTGTTTTTATTATCCTTGGAGAAGCTATATAAAAGTAGTATATTGAAAAAAAAACTTCTATAGATATTATATTGCCGGGTAGGTGTTCCTCATCGCCCATTGTGGACAAGGACATTTTTCAATGTCTGTTATTTTTTCGTTTTGGGAATACCATGCAAATTTGATTCTGTAGACGTATTTGTTATGCTTTAAAGTTGATTTCTATTGTAACCAAGGAAACTCAACCAAATAGCAAACAACTATAAGAAAACTTCGCTCAGCATCATGTCCATCATGCAGAAGATTCAAATTATTCAATTGTTGGCTGACTGGCAACCATGACGTACTGAAACCAAAAAATCTACACATGTATCTGTATAGTTGAATGTGGTTGCATATGTACAGTAAGCTTACATGCACGACTCGGAAAGCCTACAAGTGAAAGTAGAAGCAATGTTGGTATGTAGTCATTCTCTGAGTTTACAAGCTCAAATATCTTCATTAAGTTGAAGAGATTTAAAGGTATAGTTAGAGGGAAACTATATCAGGATTAGAAAAGAGAATAAAAGTAGGAAATTAATATTATATTTAGTTTTCTCTATCCTGTCTATTTAAGGCTAAGGGCCAGTTACCCCAACTCTATTTAAATATTAATTCATATTTATTCATGTCGATTTTCAGTATTATTTGTATGGAGAAATGACTTTTAAATATGAACTGATATTTGAATAAGTTGGTGAAACATGCTCTTAATGCAACTAACCCCTTTTTTACCCTAAGCCACGGAATTTTTGTTTGTTTTGATTAACTATTCGAAACTCTATTTATAAGTTTAAATAAAGGCCCTAATTGAGATCAAATTTAAATACTGCTGCTGCCGTATTTCGTAAGTTTGCAACTACACATCCAAAGTAGTGCTACTAGTTAGTCGCATAAACTTTTTTATTTTCAGTTTATTTTTAATTTTTCTTTCCCTACTTGATTTCTCAAGTCCTTAATGTAATATTTCTAGCTATATGTATGTGTGTTACTTCTGGTAGAATGTAGATTTAAATTTTTTTTTATATTTTGCTGTAATGTTTTTTTTTTGTTCGATCAAAAACTTTAAGAATCAAAGAGCATCCAGTTTGTTCGTTCATTCATTCATTTATACAGTTGAGTGATTTGATGTCAATTGATTTTCAGTTTTTACCATCTCCATTCAACACATACACACGCGTCCATGCAAAGGCATACTAACACATACTTGTGCACAAAACGAATGTATATAATCATGTGAAATGAAAGATTTGCATGAAGCCCAAATGCACATTTGTTTAACAAGTTATATTAACCCTTTGGTGCACAATAATCAAAAAAAAAAGGATTTTACATCGCTAAATGAAATAAATACATGCGTGGATTTGTTTTATGATTTAAATCTTATTGCACCACTGTTATATCGGAGAAATGGTGGTGACCATTTTGGACCATTTATATGTATGCAATTGATATGAATTGGTGTTCATTTAATGATGTCTTTTGTATCAGAAATCCACTTTTGTATACAAAATTATTGAACTAATATTGATTTTAAGCCACCTAAAATCATGTAATGCATTGTGGGTTAAATATTAAGAGATACAAACTTGTGAATTTGTATGTATGTATATGTGTAAATATTTGTTATATTAAATTGTTAGTATATGTGTCTTATTTGTATTGATAAATGGTAGGTTATATAAAGTTGTTTTATATTTTTGTAGAATTATTCTTGTATTTTTAAGTTATGTGAAATTTTTATTTATGTATTCTATATACTTGCCCTTTTTTAAGGGTTTCGTACACCAAAGGTGAAAAGAAACCCTATTGTTTTCGCTACGCTGTCCGTCTGGCCGTCTGTCCGTCACAGGGAATTTTCTCGAGAACCGTAAGAGCTACGGACCTGAAATTTGGACAGAGTGTGTAGACCCTTCGCCGCTACAACAACAAAAACATGAGAGTTGGAAATTGAAGGGTGTGTCAAAACGAGCAACGAAAAATGTTAAAATCCCATGTAATATACATACAATTGTATGTATATGCACTTGAAATTTGTAAACTTAGTGTATTTTTATACAGACTACAACAATTAACACTAAAATTTAAAAAATTTTAATTAAAGGGTGTACCATCAGTTAATGTAATTTCGACTATGTAATTTTGATAACTTGCTGTATCTTGGAAACCGTAAGAGCAAACTTCTTGAAATTTTCAAAAACGGTAAAACAAAAAAATCTCAAAATTATAAAATCGCCAAACCGAAAAAAAATCGCCAAAATCACAAAAAAATCGCCAAAACGAAAAAAGCACCAAATTAAAAAAAAATTTCTAAAACGAAAATAGATCGCGAAAAACCGGAAAAATCACCAAAATGAAAAAAATCGCCAAAATGAAAAAATCGCCAAAATGAAAAAAATCGCCAAAATGAAAAAAAAACGCCAAAATGAAAAAAAATCGCCAAAATGAAAAAAATCGCCAATATGAAAAAAAATCGCCAAAATTAAAAAAATCGCCAAAACGAGAAGAAAGCAAAAAATAATCAAAAAAAATTATTTCAGCTGAAAAAATGTAAAAAAAACACTGTATTAAAAAAATGCTCAAAGCCCAACGTACGGAACCCTTCGTGCGCAAGTCAAAGTCGTACCTTACTGATTTTTTTTCTCTTTTTCTTCTCGTCAAAACGAGATACTCAAGAAAAACTGGGGGCTAATTCCTGCACTCGTGATCGAAATTGCATTCGATCAAGAAATTTTCTGATGATGTCACTCGATACCAAGAGAATCGAGTTTTCATGTCAGTGTTGGAAAAGGGCAAATAAATTCACTTCACAACACTGGAAAACGGTAAGCACATGTTTTTATGTATTTTTCAGGCAAAAACCAACCCAGCGGTTCGCATAAAAGATACGATTCACATTCCACACTCCCTTCTATGAAAAGGGAGAAAAGAAGGAGTAACATGTTCTGTTTTGTTTTTTTTACCAAAGCAAAAGCAAAATCCATTAACTTGAAGGCCTTCCAGAATCTCTGGCGGAAGAAGCAATTGCTCCGCAATGAGCGAGCAGGCCTTCTACATCCAAAAGGAGGCATACAGAGGCCTAATAGAAGGCATCCTTACTTCTTCTAGTTCCCGCTGGGAAGCTTTGTACGTACATACGTACGTACTACATACATATGTACTCGTATATGCAGAAAAATAGACTATTGTGTTATTTTAATTTTTATTTAATTAATAACTTTATAATACGAGTAATTAGTATAAAGTTAGAGTATAGAGAGAGCAGGAGCCACATTTTTGACATTTTTATTGGTTGATCAGAATCAGTTAACTGTTTATTTAGATACTCCCAGACTTGGATGATTTTTTATATTCCTTGACAACTGTTTGAAAGGCAACTAAAGCCAACAAAATGTTGAAGGGAGGATCGCCATGTAATGAGTGAAGGTGCGGGATGTAATGTTTTAAGGTGCGTTCAATAGTCTGTGTCCCTTGATTAGTTTACACAGCTGTCAGGGAGACCAGCTCAATCAGTAGGCGCTCAAAAGAGGTGCCAAAAGTTGTAGAGAAGTTAATTGAAAACAAGGCAAACTATTGCCAGTTTACGTTTACAAATTAAATTCTGATTTATTGAATATTTTACTCTACATATATACTATTTGACATTTTACTATTTTTGTGTTTCTTTATGACTTTACTTTTGCTGACCATCTATAATAACATATTTTTTTTAATTTAATAAAGTAAGCGTTTTGTTAATTATTTCCAGTAAAAAAAATGGGAAGTCATTCTAAAGGAACTACATTTTCATTGCTTCCAAAAAATCGATATTTTTAATTTGCCGATAGTTAGCAGAAAACCAAGTAGAAATTTATTTTAGTCATACAAAACCGTATAATTCCTTCATAGCTTTAGAAAATACCCATCAGAATTTAAAAAAAATCTATATTTATAACGAAATTTATGAACTAATTTTAGTATAAAATTTAAAAGTAATTTCCTTAAATTTACATGAAAACGAATTGTTAAAATGCGTAACCATTTACTATTTTTTCTAGATGAAAGTATAATATAGAACACAAAAAAGGAAATTTTTCTTAAAATCGCTTCCAATTCGGTGACTAGTCATCGAAAAAGAGAACTTCTTGCAATGACAACCCTAAAAGTAAAAATCATTAGATCGGATCGAAATTTGCACTACTTCCAGATCGCAAAACTCTACATTTTCATGACTTTTTTGGAGTGTCTTTTTTTACTCCCAGTAAAAAAATGGTAAATTTAAGCAAATAACTTTAAAATTTTAGACCAAAATTAGTTCATAAGTTTCTTCAAAAAAATCGATTTTTTTAAAATTCTGGTGAGTAGTTTCTAAAACTATAGAGGAATTACAAGGTTTTGTATGACTAAAATAAAATTCTACTTGGTTTTCTACTAACTATCGGCAAATTAAAAATATCGATTTTTTGGAAGCAATGAAAATGTAGTTCCTTTAGAATGACTTCCAATTTTTTTTACTGGGCTGGGTTACAATGAACTGTGTTGCAATGCAATTATATTATGATACAGTGTATTATAGCAAGTGAGGTACACTACAATTCTTTATATTTGTATTTTTTATACGAACATATATGTACATTAGGATGCCTTAGCTATATGGGGCAATTTCTTTTCAACTTTTCCTTACTCTCACCCCTCAAATTGGTGGCAGTAGGCAAAAAAATATGGTCTGCAAAATTTCAAGCCAATTGGTGAAGATTAATGCCCTAATTCACTAGGAAGATTTAGGACGTTTTTGTTTGAAAATGCTTCTGAGTTCTTGTCTTCTAAATTATTTTCTTAAAAAATGGTTGTTGTCAAAGACCATTGTTGTTGAAAAATATAAATATTATTGCCATGTTTTTAAAACATAAAAATTCAATTAAATTATTATACAATAGTTTGAAAAATATATGAAAAATATGTGTTGGATATAATGTTTAGAACAAAATCATAAAGCAAATACACGAACCTTCTAGCACAGACAATAAATAATAATCGTTTTAAGGAATCAAAACTGCTTCTTTTTTTCGTCCATAGACAAGACGATACATTCGTCGAACAGAATTAGGGCATAAGTTCTGCCTCAAGCAGAGAAATAAAAAACCATAATATCTCTGAAAATCTGACTTTAATGTATTGTAACTTGAAAGGTATTAATTTTACAATACCATAGTTAAGAGAAAATTGTTTGACATGAAGTTGACAACATATGTTATTTCAACAAGTATTCCCCTAGTCTCATATTTAAAAACTTAATTGGACAACACTGTTTATTGGTTTGTAGTTATCCAAAATATAAATTAGTTTAATTTGTCTATAGCGACAAATGTAGCAAGGACAACAACCTGCATGCAGCCTGTTGCCTTGCTACCATCAAAATAATCATTCTCATGTAATCATGTGTGTTCTATATTTGCCATTTTGTAGTCGGTAGATTGCTGTGGTGAATGTGTTTAATGCTTTGCGGCATTATCTCCAATTGTAGACACATTTTTTTAAACACAAGTTTTTTTAAACACAAGCACACAATAAATAGCAAGGCTTTGGTTAATTCAACAAGTGAGTTTGTTGTGCAGCCTTTACATAACTAAACGAGTAAATAATAATTATAAAATATTGACTTTGGTATTGTGCCCTAAAGTAAATATTAATTAAATTTGCTATAAAGTATCTTCTAATAGGAACTTTCGAACTTTGAAAAATGAAAGTGACCATATTGCTGAAGCTACAGAACTATGTTGAATTGCCTGTCTGGCTTAACAAATTGCTATGAACATATATATATATATATATGTATATATATATATATATATATATATTGTGTTCAATAACATGGATGATGTGTTCGAGAAATATTCCGCTCGCTTGGATTATTTTATGACCAACTTTTTTTTACCATAAAGTAATAAGTTTTTAAAAGGACGGTGCTACGTAGCTACATAGCTTATGCCACATTTAACATTTTGCATGAGCGATTTGAGCGTCGGCTTGTTTCACATTGCGGTGATAATAATTGGAATTTTCCTCGGCACCCACGGACTCCATATCTAATGTCTATTAGAGGTCTTTCAAATGTATAAAAAAAAATTCAATTTAAACTTCGAGATAGAAAGTGCTTAACAGAAGACCCTATATTCATATTTTTGTGTCTGCATGTTTTCTAGATTTATGGTAATTCTTTTATGGGTAAATTTTTCTTCTTACCTGCTATTATTATTATTATTATTATTTGCTCTATTTATATTTGTTTCATAAACACAAAATTGAAATTCGAAACCCCATAAAAGACTAAGGAAAATGTTATCTCTTTTATACTTTTGTTTCTGTTATGCATTAAAAACATTCATTTATACATACACACATACATACATACATTCCCTAAGCTCGTATGTATGTATGAGCGTTTGTTTTATATTGTTTGTATACACAAGAGTCTTCTTCAAATGTAACAAAGTTAACCGGCATAAATTGCTTATGATAAAATGTGTGTTCTTTTGTTGAAAAGTAAAAATATACAATATACATTTCAAAAAAAAAAATATAATAAAGAAAAGGTTGCTCTTTTTCTGCTGGTCATATTTTTTATATGTATGTAGTTGGTTTATTTTTATTTACTTTTGCTGTCATTCTTTTGTTTGGGTTTTTTCATTAAATTTTTTGCAAAAGAGAAGAAAAAACAAAGAAACAGCGAATATCAAAAGGGATTTATCTATTTGTTTATTACTTTATTTTTTATTTAAGTTTTATTATACAGTGAGAAAATTGAATATATGTGCCTGTAACTAATAATTGCTGAACCTTAAAGTTTTTATATATATAATATCTTATATATATACATATGTATATATATATATTTACCCAGCGAACATTTTAGAGTTGTCTGGAATTTGCTTTGAATATGTAGTAGAAAATGCAGAACATTTGTGATTTTCTGTTTCATCACATTTTGTGAAATATTCAGGGCTATCATGAATAAAATTCCACGTGCAATTTCTGCCTTTTCCAATTACAATTTTTTGTTTTCCCTGTTACTTGCTATTAGTTGGAATTGTTCGCACGGAAAGCTTTCACGCATAATTTATATATGATAGCCCTGATGGTGTTTTGCTTTCCGTTATTAGAAAAACCTCGCCGAAAGCAGGTTCAAATCATATTATTGCCAATGGAAAAGCAAAGTTTAAATAATATTATCTACAAAAACAATTAACTTTGTTATACCTAATCTTAGTATTGTAAATATGACAACACTATTGTTGGATGTGACTAAAATATAATTGAGACTTACCATACCATGTTCTAATTTTATAATAATATTGTTAAATATAACCATAGTATTATATTATGTAATAATAATATTTTTTTTTAATCATATATGTATTGGCAAATCTTTTGTTTAAAACAGCTGTGCGGTAAATCCGAAATAAAAATAAATTAATATTGTTGAAAGAAAATGTATGTATGTATGTATAGAAATGTATACTTACATATATATGTGTATACACGAATTACAGACATATCTGTATAAAGAGATATACATACATAAATATGTACATATTATTTTTATTTATCTACCCTTTTGTTTATACTTTTTTTTATTTATTTAACACCACGCGTGCACTACCGAAAGCTTACAAACGAAACACTGAACTGACAGAAGATGTTTCTGAAAAATATTTTTTTAAAAACTTAACATAGTATTGTTTTGGATAACATTATATTGCTGTTTACATCATATTATTTTTACACAATAATACAAATTATATTCTAGTCATAAATTTTTAACAAAACTATATTGTTAAAATCTAACCATATCGCACTTTCTATGAATATAATAATGTAATTATTAAATTCAAACATTAATGTGTTTATCGTAACGAAATTAATGTTTAATATAAAAATAACTAGTTTTCAACGACCACACATTTGTTTCAGAGAACATAATATTGTTTTCTCAACCATTTTACAACCATATCTTTTCTTTGTGTGTACTCTCCTAGTATTAATAAGACTATCATATTAGTTGTGTGCACTTTTATGAATGGCAAATTTTGAATTAGTTATTACTAAGACTTTTGACACAATAGTCTGTATACTTTTTTATAGATATGCTATTTATGACGCGATACTGCAGTTAGGATGTAATTTCCGTAACAAAAATAATCGACACTATTACAATCATAAATTTATTTTTGCTTTGATTTCTTTGTATTTAAAAGCAGAATACGAAAATAAACGAAACAAAATGTTTAATTTTGTTTTGTTTCGTTCTCTGAAGTGAGTGAAACAATAACAAAAAAAAAAAAAACAATGAGAAAGATTGCTCAATTTATTTTTGTATTGTTTTTGCACGTGCGCATAGACTAGAAAACTAACAGCCGCCTAAGCAATACATTAATTTAACCTTACACCGCTAGAAAAAAAAATAATGGGAAATAAATGAAAATGTTTTGATATATTTGCGGCGAATTTGACATCATCATATAATATAATTTTAATGCATTCTTATTTAATACATTAATATTTTTTATATACCTAAGCAGCATAGCTATAAAACGGATGTTCTAAGACAACTCTCTTGTTTTGTTTACCAGAAGCGATATTTTCAGCAGCGCGCTCATTGCGATGTTGCACTGCCTTGACCACATCTGTAATGCTTTCAATCTATTATACAGTGAGAAAATGTATAATTTTTTCAGCGATCCGTATTCGTAAGTGGCAAACATTTAACTAAATAAATGATGTTTCAGCTGACAGATATTTAATAGCTTACAGCCTTGCCAAACCAGCAGTTTTGAAACCAGTAACTGGACAACTCTGTCATTTGTAATAATAAGACATGAAGGCTTTCACTTTAACATTTCACTATTTTACTGGCTTTTATTTTCCTGATAGTCAAAGATGTCATATAAAATTTAAGTTTTTGATAAACAAGTGACGTGGAAGCAATGTTTTGTTACCAAATTTACTTGCTGTATTAATATCTTTATGTACTTACTCGTATTAAAGAATGTTCCTACTTTAATTATAATTAATAATAAATAATTATTTGCTATTTGCAATTAATTGCCAAGCCGATACTTAACAAAAAAAAAACACTAATCCATCAATTTTATTTAAATGCAGATTTTAATATTTCCCCCTATAAAAATATAATTTGACTGACACTGCTCATTAAATTCGCTACTTCCATAAATAATATATATTACACTCGTATAATAAAAATTTTCCACCATAAATGTGTGCTTACTTTATTTCTTTTTGAATAATCACTTCAAAGAAATTCTAATTGGAAGGGTTGAAGAAGCAAACATTTACTTTAGCTAGAAGTATCCATGGTATTTGTAATGTTGTTAAGATTACAAAGCTGATTATTTTATTAATATTAATAAGAAATATATACATATATGAAAAAAAAACGTTGATAATCCTTAAAATCTTATTGGAACGTGCACAGCATGACATTTCGTTTGTTTATACATACACATATCACCAAATTTCCACATACTTCCTTTTTATTTTATTTTTCTGATGAAGGGAAAATGAAACCAAACTTAAATATACACCTGTGTGGGTGTTTTAAAATTTAACTTCCTCGCTTCACCCCTTTTGAATACTCGTATTCAAAAGTGTATCAACAATATAAACTTAGTAATCTCGATGTAGCACGTGTTTGCTGGTATATTTAAAATACCACAAGAAACATTTATTAAATCATTATACTTGTAACATAGATACAAGTATCAAACTCTTCAATAAATTCAGCTTTAGGAAGACTCAAAACACCCATAGTTTTAAGTCTTCCCAGAGCTGAACTTAGAGCAATAGAACAATATCGAAGTGCATCTGTGTCAAGATAAGTCTAATTTAGTTGGTTGGTAAAGTTTGTCTAGATGCATTTCGTTGGTTCCAAGGTAACTCATCAGTAGACCAAAAATTTTTTGAAGAACTATATAAAAGAAAGAATATTTGTTAGCTGGAACATTTTTCCTGGAATTTTTGTATATTTGCAATTCTTAATTATTAAGTGTGAGTTTTTCATAAACATTGAAGATGTTATTTGAACGAATAACTCCCTCATTTTCTATCGTTAATTAAGAACTGTAATTTTTTTTGGTTCCACAAAGAAGAAGTAAGTAAGCTTGCTTAAAATTTGTAACTTCCCTCTGTTCGAAATTGGAAGTCACCGATTTCACTTCTAGTTTTCATCAGAGGCCATCCCTTTGAAGTCATGAAAATCTATGCAGACTATTTTTACGGTCATGTCCGTATAGATGTATGAGCTTTACTCAACGATATTACTGTGACTAATATGAACAAATGTCCAGTTGTTATTTCAATAATTGTTTCTGTATTTTCTGTAGCAAGTATTTATTTCATTAAGATCTTGTAATTTGAATCTCGAATGATTCTTTCTTTTTATAAATTATTATTCACTACATACTTACCCATTGATTTCTTATAATTTGAATCCCCTATCGAGTATTGTTTGGTTTAAGTGAAATTTTTTAACTATTTATATGTGGCCTTCTCCGGGAAAAGGGACCTAATGTGTGAAAATAAAGGTTTGAGAAAAACGCATTTAAAAAATAAAATTTAAAGTTTTTTCTCATTTTTATAGATTTTGACACACACGCGTTTATTGAAACACTAGGTTCCTTTTCTCGGAGAAGGTCACATATTCTAAGAGAAATATTGCAGGAATCGTGAGTGGCTGGATCTAAATTGTATGTATGTCGTTACGTGTGTGTGTTTGTATGTGTGTATGCCCCTCATAACTTAAAAATGTGATGTTTGTAAAATATACACAAGATAGCTAAACAGACTTAGGTTGAGTGATATAACTTCGTGCTAACGTGTACATAAAAATGAAAAAAAAACAGGAAAAACAGATAATGAATAGTTATATTTACAAATGCACTTACCGATGGTAAATCAATAATTGTATACACAATATAATAATTTCTCATATTCCATTCCATTAAAAATGTATGTCAAATAGCAGATGTTAACAAACCATCGCTGTCAAAGTGACAGATTTTCTTTAGAAAATCACATTAATGGTCCTTCTCACAATGCATGAACTTTAACCGGAAGTTAGGCTGAACTGCCTTTCACAATTAGTATTTAACTTTTTACCGACACCATTTTTACCTCCCTGTCCTTGGTCTGGGTATGAATATGCAGATTACAGAAGTACCATTAACTCAAAATCAGTTTATCTTGCCTTAAGCACTTTTTCCTTTTTGCCACAGATATAATCAGAATTTTTTGTTCTTTTGAAATAACTATCAATGCTTTTATGTACGAAGTATAAAATCATTCAATTAACCTCCGCGGTTTCGATGAGTGTCACAGATGCGATATGTTCGGTTCTCCTGAGGTGATAAGGCAATTCAGTCGATATCATCCAATATCATCGAATTGTGGCCCAAAAGAAATGGTAATGATCGACTTTGGCGCTCCACCAGTAAAATGGTTGCTGCGCATGGAACGTTGCCCTAACAGAGAAGCGATTTTAATAGAAGAGTTTTATCGTTTAAATTTTGTTGAACACTTTGTCCTCCCATAGGTATTTAACAAAACAGATCGACTTACTGACAGCCAATTCGAAAGGTGCAGTTTCAACTGTATCCATGGCTGCTATCAACTGTCAAAGTTTTAGTAGTCCTTTTTAGAAGATAATAAATACTTTTCTTTCTTTGATCTTATTATTAATCTTGAGCTTATTTTGTTCAAATTTTTCATTTTTTTTTGTTCAACTGATGATCTTATTTCAGGCAGTCCCAAAAATTTCAAAACTTTATTGTATATCTTCATTTTACTGTGTTTATTAAAAGCAAAAATTGAACAAAGAACTTTGCATTAATTACTTTTTTAAAGTCCTTTTGTTTAATATTTTTTTGAGTGGCTTGCAACAAACCCTTTTGTATTAAATGGTATAAATATATATAAATATATAAGTATAAAGTATTCCCGAAGGCGAACAAACGAAAAGAGGAAAACAAAAAACGAAATCAATTACAGTTAATAACAGATTTACTGAAAATGCTGAAGAAAAGAAAATGTAGCAAAAAGTACAACTGTATGGTAATCAAATATATTATTTAAATTAGTTAAAAATAAATTCAGTAAAGTGCGAGTTTGACTCACCCACGTAGGATTCCGTACGTTGGGATTTGAGCGTTTTTTAATATAACGTTTTTTTTGCGTTCTTGACGTTTTTTCAGCTAAAAATATTTTTTTTTTGTTTTTTTTTTTCGTTTTTGGTGTTTTTTTTCAGTTTTTGGCGTTTTTTCCATTTTAACTTTTTTTTATTCAAGTGATTTTTTTTATAATTTTGGCAATTTGTTTTTATAATTTTGGTGATTTTTTTAATTTTGGCGATTTTTTTTAATTTTAGCGATTTTTTTAATTTTGCCTATTTTTCGGGTTCTTGCGATCTATTTTCGTTTTAGATTTTTTTTTAATTTGGCGCTTTTTTCGTTTTGGCGATTTTTTTTTTTGCTTTAGGCGATTTTTTTTCGGTTTGTCGATTTTATAAAATTTCAAGAGTTTAGCTCTTACGGTTTCCAAAACACAGCAAGTTGTCAAAATTACATAATCAAAATTGCACTAACTGATGGAACAACTTTTAATTTAAATTATTGAAATTTTAGTGTTAATTTTTGTAGTCTGTATAAAAATACACTAACATTAAAAATTTCAAGTGTATATACATACAATTGTATGTATATTAAATGGGATTTTAACATTTTTCGTTGCTCGTTATGGAACACCCTTTAATTTTTATCTCTCATGTATCTGTTGTTGTAGCGGCCAAAGGTCTAAATACTCTGTCGAAATTTCAGATCCGTCGCTCTTATGGTTCTAGAGAAAATAGCCTATGACGGACAGACGGACAGCGTAGCGAAAACAACAGGGTTCCCTTTCACCTTTGGTGTACAGAACCCTAAAAAGCACATACACACACACACACACACACAATATTATATTCTCGCAGATGGAGAAACAAGTTTAAGCGTATTCGAAAATATCCTTCATTGTAATTCGCATGTTTAAGTTACAGTTTCGATTTAATTTTTGGTATGTTTGTCTAGATGCCACTCAAGGGAGCTCAAAATGTTCTTTTAAAAACGCTAAAAAAGCTTGAAGACACATTTTTTTGGACTTCGTTGTTTTTTTTTTTTTTTTTTTTTTACGAAAATAGACTATTAAAATTGTATCATTTTATTTATGAAATTGCTGTTTAAGTAGACATTTTGTTTATAAAATACTTCTGTTGATATAAAAGTTTTTCCTATTCACTTTTCGCTTATTCATTTTCATGCTTTTCCAAGCACTTGCTAGTTTAGCAATCATCGTCTGATATTTTCTGCCACTAATTGCAGATGAGTCCTAATATTAATCTTAAAAAATAAAAAAACGTTCAGGTAATATTTATTTTATTTTTATCTCTTGCTTTTCTTTTTTCGTTCACAAGCAGCTCCAGTTACCTTTAACATCCTTGCAACACCTTGTTGTGTGGCCTTGTAGTTCAACTGTTACCACCCAGCTGTAGTCGTACACTTTGGACCATTATCCTATTTCTTTTGGTTTTATTTTTTCACAACATTACTCTTGTTGGCTGTTTCTTGTTTTTTTTTTTTTTTTTTTTTTTTTTCGTTACGGTTTCTTTGGCAAGTGCTGTAATAAAGTCTCATGAAATTAATGATAGTCCAACATTAAACTTGTGTTTAATTTGGGCTTGTGTTGGTTGCTGTTGGGGTCGGCTGGTAGGTTGGTTGGTTTGTTGCTGGTAATTTGGCTCTAAACAATTTCGTTCTTTCTATTAACAAAATTTCTCTAGCAGGTAATTTAAGTGTACGCATCATAAACCATTTGCAAAGACCGAAATTCATACATACAAAACATGTTTGAAGTTGTACAATAATTTCATTTTTGTGTTTGCTGTTGCTGTTGCCATGATATTCTTTGCTATACCTTCCGTGTTATCAAGAGATAAAGACGGAAAAAAGCGAAGTGCTTTATATAATTTGTGACAAATTTGTTGAGTAATTATTCATTTGGTGTAGATGTTTTCTTATATTTAATGCGTCTACAGCTCTTAAGTTTTCTGACCTTAATTCTCCTGTTGCTAAAGTTAAAGCGCTATAGTTGGAAACTTAGGATAAGCAAAAGTGTTATAATGTGGGATTGATAATGCTATTTACGTTTTTGCTTGTCTCCTTGATATATTAATGAGAAATAATATATTAAACTTATTTAACACAAACTTATTGTTTGACATTACTTAGCGTTAAAAAATAAAAGGAAACTATTTATACAACTAGTTAAATATATTTATAAAAGCATTTTTACCTTTAAATACCTTTTCTACCTTGAATTCAATTTGTTGTTGCAAATATCAATTTATCAAAAGACTTTCAGCCTTATTCGAAAAAAGTTAGGAAATATTTAATTTTCATATAAAAACTCTTATTAATTAATTGATTTATTTAACAATCGGTTAAATTTTTTTAATTTTTTCATTTAAAAAACATATTTAAAAATATATTTCTCTTCTTTTTTCTCTCAGGTTACCAAAAATAAGTAATCAAATTAAATTCTTAGAAGTGGTCAAACATTTTTACCCTAATGTGCAGAAGGGTATTGTGTTTATCATTCTATCTCGTATGTATGTATGTATGTATGTATGTATCTATGTATGTATGTATATATGTATGTATGTATGTATGTATATATGTATCTGTGTTCCGAAAGCCTTGAGCGATTTTCATGATTTTTACATCAATCGATTTGTCTTAATCCCGGAAGTATCACTAAAGATATATCAACTGTCGACCAACAGACGCCATTTTGTAAATAAGAAAAATAATAAAAAGTCGGCAAACTATATCAAAATGGGTATCATTCGACAGGTATTTTAAAATCATTTCTAGGTTTCTCTTATGATTTTTTTCATTTCGAATGACCATTAAGGATATTTAACTGTTCAAAGTTTTTCTCAGTTGGGTTTTTTTATTTTTTTGTATAAATACTTATTATAATTATATCAAGGATATCATTATTGTACATTTGGAGGCATTATGTGAAAGTTGGCAACCGTACAAAATTGCTTGATAGAAACAGCAACAAGTATTTTAAATTTGACAGCTGAATATAAAAAGCCAGTAAGAACGCAGTTTGAATGGTGTCGTTTGTGATGCATGCGCATCAGAGAGCTGTATGGGTTGATTCACTTTCGCTCTCCATTCACTATTACAATGGTTTTGTTTCGTTTTTTTTTAACATCAATATGCACTAATGATATTGATAATTTATTGATATCAATAAAAATTCTTACTGTTATTTGATTGTTTTGTATAGCAATCAAATAACTCACAAAAGCAAGTTGACTAGATGCAGTCTTAAGTTAATAAAACATGGCGCATTAATTAATAGTTTTTTTTTCGTATTAAAATAATTTATAAAATAAAATGGAGCCAGCTATTTTATTTTATAATATTACATAAAACTATATTTGTCAGAAGGGATTTTAAGAAGTATTCAAAACAATCATACTGATTCATTGCTTTAGTGAATCATATGACTGAATAGAGATTGCAAGCAGTGGCATGCATTTATTAACAACAGTCTCATTGATATGAATCATGCAATAGCATCATTCATTATTTTAATGTTAAGTGCTAGCTCAATATTCATTTTAGAAAATGCAAAATTATGCCGTTTGATTAGTAATCATGCAGATCACTGATGCGCATTTATAGCAGGGCTTGAAACTTTATTATTAGTTTTGGCAGTGTAAAGATGCTGGATGAGCTTCCAAGCGATGTCGTTATTTTTTCTAAAACGAAACTGAAAAGCATTGAAATTGTATTTATAGTCGTGTTACAAGTTCAAATTTATTTGCTGGTGGTTAAGCATTGTTAGCCAAATCATCAGTAGACCCCAACTACATATTTTTAACAGTCACAAACCTCTTATCTTATGTACAGACTACCAAAAACTATTTGAGAATTCACACATAAATAATAATATTTTTAAAAATCACAAAAGAAAAATAAGCACAGTAGGCTTATTACTGATTATTTGACTAAGCACCAATGAGGTATATGGACAATGCTTAACCACCAGCAAATACATTTCAATTTAAATAAACTTGTGACAATGTGTCGAATAATAAATTTCCTAAAAGTCATGTTACAAGTATTGTTACCCCAGTTTTATTTTTTTTAATACAATTAGCTATTTTTTATAGTTGTATGATGATTTTGTCATCAGTGTAATGTCGGATTTTGGTCGGTTCGTTTTTCTATCACTATAAAAAATGTTTTCAGGGTTCTAAAGATGTTTAATTTATTGTTTGCTTATTTTGAAGTAGTAAAATAAATAACTCTAATGTAGCATACATGTATTCTAAGTCTTATTACCTTTGAGATTCTCCTCGCCTACATCCTTTAAAAAATGTATGTGCATGCTTAATTGCACATTTATTTAAAGTTATTGCTATAGTACAAAGGCTTATGCGAAACAGACACACTCACACACGCACATATACTTACATCAGCCACCTGTATCCGCTTAAACAGTCTATTCGTGCTTACAAGACAATACATAAGTTATTTTATACTTCTTGCCTGTTAATTTCTTCTTCATTTCAGAAAAAGAAAAAAAAAATGGTTTCCTCTTCTTCGGAATGTTTATCATGTTGGTAAAGGTAAATTAAAGTTTTCTATTACCACTACCACTGCGCTACTTCAGCAACAAAAGCAGCCACTTTTTGTGTTTCTATTACAGACGGGTTTTTTCCTTTTATACTCATATTAGCAATTTCGTACAACGTCTAGTTAAGACTTGTTTTAATTTTTTTTTCTATCTTTTTCAAATTGGCAGTTAGTGTCTAAAAGTGTTGGTCTTTTACGTTTTATGTTTTATTGTGTCAGTAGGTTTTTTTTTAACATTTTTCTGTGCAAGTTTTATTTTTCCTTTTGTAAAAGAATTTTCAAAAACTATTCGCTCGACTGGTTGCTGTAGTACTCGTATGTGGTGAAATTTATACATACAAAAAAGTTGGCTCTTTCAAGGATTTTGTCTGCTACAGTCACATCTATTTACATACATACATACATATGTATGTACAAATATGGTTTCCTCAGTTGGTAACTTATGCCTTATGCCGGAAATCTCTATATTTAATGGCTAATTATAGGCATATTGTGGCTAAAACTGCAGAAAGAGAACAATAACATCTTCTTATGTGCATATGTATGTATGTATGTATGTATGTATGTATGTATGTATGTGTTTAAAACATATATTATTTCTGAGATATTAAGTATGCCAATAAATTACATATACATATACATATCAAACGATTTAGTTTTTTTTTAGAAATTGCCATGAAAGCAATTTAAAATAACTTAGTGTAAAAAAGAACATGATAAAAAAATTGTTTGTGCGGCAGGTACACTGCGAATAATTAAATATGGCATATAGTTTTTTTTGTCTAACTTCTCCACCCCCATTTTTTCATATACAATTCAAATATTTTTTTAAGCTTTAAAGCTTTTTTTTATGACACCAGAAATCGTTCGAACGACATTGTTCTGAGGGAAACAACTTCACTATCTTGGGACTACAGAATGACTTCCGGATCAGTGCTGTATCTACCAAGCAGATATCCTTGCTATAAGGAATATGCGGATTGGTTGATTATGAATGTCGTGACAGTGCTCTTTAATTAACATATATACTGAAAGTTGAGCAGCTATTATGGACCTACTTCCTCTAATAGCCTGTTCCACAATGCCGACAGAAAACGTTCGCCTAAATATTGTAATGAAAACAAGAACAAATGTTCTTATTTAATTGTTGTTTTCAACGCAAGTGGTCTATCGAACGTTTTCTGGCGATATCCTGGACCAGGCCGTCAGTTTTGAACACATGCAAGACCAATTAAAAGCACTTCATCTAAACGCTTTGCCGGTCGGACTACAAATGATGATAATTAATATTAACAACACTAACGTTTTTCTATTAAACTAGCTTAACCCGGTGTGCTTCGCTACCCCTCCCCACCCCGCAAAATATAAATATATATATGGCATTGGTAGTGCAATACGAAAATTTGGTTTTGCCACGCCTCTCCGCCCGCAGACCGAAAAGCAAAAATCAGACTTCACAGTGTCACCCGCCTCAATATTCTGAAGATTCCCTGAAAAGTTCAATAAAATCGGCCCGGCTGTTTTGAAGTCCATACGTTACATACATACATACATACATACATACATACATACACACATACATACATACATACACACATCCTGTTTTATATATATAGATAAAGTTGTTATAAAGGGTGTTTAATATTTTTGTGACATGTAATGTACAATCTTTAAAAATTGGTGGCGCGGATTAAGATATTAGAAATCGAATAGACAAAAGTTCTTAAGACTATATACTCCTTAAAAGAGATATGTATGTCCAAGGACCTGTCCCGTGATCTGCAATTAAGAATCTATGATATCTGCGTTAAGCCAACCTCTTTCCTATAGATGTGAAACATGGGAACGAAACCAAAAAATTATCAGAAGACTAAATAACTTTACTAACCCTTGCCTACGCAACAGTGTTAAAAAAAACTGAAATTATTTCCATTTCATTTCATTTTGCTTTCGCTTTTGAAAAATACAACAGTTTCAGTGAAAGCAAATTTACAAATTTATGACCAATTGCAAAGTACTTTCAGCCGTCGACAATTTGAAAAGTTTGAATTTGATTTGCTTTTGGTTAGTATCGCAAGAAAAAGCAGAAGCAATTTATATGATTCTCGAAGTCGCAAATAGTCACAGTCGAAGAAGCAAAAACTTTAGCTTTTAGAAGTTTTAAGCAATCGAAGTAAAGTGGTTTTTGTTTTTGGTTTTTGTCTGATGTGAAGATCATCAACAAAAACATGACAAACACCACAAAATAGTTAACTGGACCTATTAAAGAGCTTCTAAAAGCAAGAGCTTTTGCTTCTTCGACTGTGACTGTTTGGTACTTACAAAACCACACAGACTGCATATACTTTTACTTGCGAAACTAATTAAAAGCAACAGCAAATCAAGTTCAAACTTTTGAAATCGTTGACTGTTGAAAGTGCTGCGCAATTCATAATTCTGCTTCGCTGAGACTGTTGATTATTTTCTCAAGCACAAGCAAAAGCATTGGTTCATTTTAA
The DNA here is from genome assembly GCA_944452675.1 of Tachina lurida. NCBI lineage: Eukaryota > Metazoa > Arthropoda > Insecta > Diptera > Tachinidae > Tachina > Tachina lurida. Next base: position 186,684,635 of record OX101752.1, on the reverse strand, counting down.
ACCGTTGAAAAAGCCAAAGCAATGAAAAGTAAAAATTTTACGACTTTTGCTACCTCGACTTAAGTTTTTTAAGCACTGGTTTCGAATTTACATGTTATAAACATACAAATTCGAAAGTATTTTCTTTCGTTTCGAATTACACAGATGTTTTTGAACAGCATCTATTACTAACATTGAAGTCTTGCGCCTGCACATCCATCTGTGATTGACCGAAACATCATACGATGGAAATTTGGATGGATAAATCACAAGTTGAGGTTGTAGAATACTATCGAGAAAACTGCTCTAATATGCAACCCACTGAAAAATCGGCGACATGGTCGCCTTAAAACCACTTGGCGTACATCAGTCCTAAAACCGCTAAGTACATTACAATTTATGTGGCACAATGTAGTACAAAAACTTAAAATTTCTAATTTGCTCTCTAGATGAAGAATAGCGGATAATCATTACAAATCATCTGATCGGGAACCAGCGGAAATAATTATTGTCATTTAGGCTTATGTTGGAGCTTTTCTGATCTACTTAAGAAAAAATCTAGATTCATTACAAAATACTTTAATTATATCTTTTCAGCATCTTTTATGAACTTTAGATTACAAAAATTCCTTCTTAACCATAATATTAACTACTTAAAGTAAAACAAAATCTTTTCCTAGGAACTTATAATTACATACTTCCGAATAACTTTAATTATAAGCTCATTTAATACAGAACTTGTCGGCATATGTTTCACTGTACAACAATAATTAAAATATTAAAATGCTCACTTATAAGCCTCTTCTAAAAAATATTTATTAAAAATTATTGCACATAAAGTGCTTTTATTTTTTCTTTTCGTTTTTGTGTGCATAAAGTGATTGCATTGTAGTTTGTTTTTCTACACTTCTTCTCTCTTTGTGTTTGAGAAAGCTAAAAAAAGGCAACTAAAACGTTATTAACCACTTTGCTCTGTAAAGTTTTCATAATATTTTTATTAAATATTAACATAAAATATACGAGTGAAAAGAAAGAAATTTCCCGACTTACAAATACATTTGGCTTAAACAAATAGAAAATCTTTGTGGAATTAACCTACACGTACATACGTATGCTTTTAAAGAGTAAAGCTTTTAATATTCTTATACGTACCTTTGTACTCGTTTGTATGTGTTAATACATATATACTAGAACTGAGCACAAGCTTTAAAAAATTGCAAAGCATTGTAATTTTTTTCAAAAGCAAATAGTGTTTGTAGTGGTGATCGTAATTGAGTGAGAAGCAAAAATAGAGAACAAGGCAACAAAAAACACACAAAACAATTGTACAACAGTTGAAGAGACAGTTGTGTTCAGTGTGCAACATTTTTATTTTACACTTCATAGTGCACAATACTTCATTTCACAAAACTAAAAATTGCATAAATTATTAATGCCGGCCATACACTACACAAGTTCAGTGCTCAAGTCTGGCACAGCGTAAACTAAGCTTGTGACACACACTAAACAAGTAAAATGTGCATTTTTTATTTTAATTTGCCATAAGGCTGGTGATTTTTTTGATAATTCTAGGAACTCTGTCCAGAAGATTTGTTCTGCGCTCATTTTATGTTGTGAACTCTTAAAAAATCACTACACAACTGAGCGTTTGCAACATACACTACACAAGTTCACTGTACAGTTTTCAAACTTGAGCAAATATCAAAATCTGTTTGATATTTACTCAGTTCACTGCGTAAATAGCACAACCACCGCCATACACTACACAAACACACTGTACAGTGCCAGACTTGTGCAGTGAACTAGTGTAGTGTATGGCAGGCATAAGTGATAATAAAACTTTTTACAAATATATTCATTGAGAGAGATATTATTTATATTTTATTATATATTTATTTTATTTTTTAGTTTTAAATTAATAAATTATAAAACTTAAAACAGTAACGCATGCGAACTAACACGCTCAAATAATATACGTTGTTTGTTTTTTCTTTTACACATACATACATTTTTACACTTGTATGCTCATTTTACAATTGTCATTCGGTGTGCACTAGTCACTGTTGCCAACTTTTTTCCAACCAATATCGCTAAAGTAGACATGAAAATAGCTAGAAAATAGCTAAACTTCAAAAATATTTGAAAACTTAGCGATAAATAGCTAAAAAACAATTTTATTTCTAGGATGTTTCAGAAATTTTACGGCAACTTCTTAACTTCTTTCATATTTCTAAAATTTCCCCAGACATTTTATAAAATATCATATAAGAGCAATATAAAATGCATGTTTTATTAAAAATATATACATACATCGAGCCTGCCCAAATTAGCACCAGAGTGCCGAACAACAATCGACTTCTTATACAAATGAATACACATACGCGAATACATTACTCTCGGTGGCCAGCTCTGCTATACATACAAAATTATACGCGGTATTATTGTTAGCTAAAAATTTTAAGCGAATCTTCAACATTAATATTTTCGTAGGTCGAATTGGTACATAATTTGCTAAGTACTTTGCTTCAAATAAAGAAGGCTTCTGTTATTATAGAGTAAAAATAGCACTCACAAGCCTGCTGATTTTTGTATGACCAGTTCACTGTTTGGAATACTACATTTTTGCTCTTTTGCTCACAAAAGCCCTCTTTTGAATTGTTGTGGCGCTAATCAATCACCTTTTTCCCATAGCTAGCTTCAAATACTTTCACTATTTCTACACCAGCTCACATTTAAAGCGAATTATGATGCACAAAAAATCGCTAGATTTCCCGCTAATAGCTAAATCATATTTTTTCCGGCAAAATGTACTTAAAAATCGCTAGATTTGACGAGAAAATAGCTGAATTGGCAACAGTGGCACTAGTGAAATATGCTTCGACACTACAATACCTAATGCCCTCGCTTGGCATATAAGCAAATGCTGTTGCATGCTCTTGATAAAATTGAGTACCAGTTTTAGTATTCTCCAGTGTTGTCAGATATGGCGATATCTCGCCAAACGTGGCGACAAAAATTTGGTTTTGGCGATGAAAATTTTGAAATGGCGATTGGCGATTTACTTGGCGATATTTGAACTCCTTGGCGATATTTTTGGCTATATTTTTAAGATTTCAATAAAATAGAATAATGTTAAAAAATATGCTTATATAAAGCAATTTTTTCTCCAACATAAAATATTTCGTTCAAAAATTCTAAATGTTGTGAGTCTTTATCTGAAACTCAAAAAGTAAAAAAAAAATATGGAACAAAAAATCTCATTTGATGTTTATACAACACAGTTAAGGAAACTTCCTTTTATAAATTGGAACCAACATTTTGATAATGAAGCAGGAAAAGGCTGAAAGAGTTCTCGCCTAAATTGTATTATTATGACGATGCTGCTGGCACTTACTACTTCAAGGATATGATATGTGTACTTTAACACACATTTAAGTGAACGTTAATTCCGTTTTATCACAAGATTTAAATAATAATTTTGATCTTGGTGTTCAAGTTCAATTTATCCTATTAAGATTGATATTTGCAATAAGTTATTTTTAAGTCTTTTATACGCCAGTACTTTTTATATGTTAATTTAAATACTTTGCAATATTATTGCAAAGAAAATATTGCCCAATATTCCTGACATTGAAAAAGTAAACAACATTGAAAAATGTTGCCACCACATTACACAATTCCCTTGATTGTACAATAAAAATCAGAAGTCTTTTGATATTTGCCAATGTGTATATTGTGTTACCTTCGAATATGACATACACATTGGCGATATTATTGTACAATACGAAAAATTGCACAATTAAATATCTGTGGCAATAAGGAAAAAGTGCTTAAGTCATATTTTACTATTTTACAGGAGAGCACTTTTAAGGTTTCAAGTCGATTTTCAGAAATTTATTTATTTTACAGATACATAAATTAGGAAATTTTCTGTTAACCTTTATTTTTTTAACCAATCATCGTTTTACACACTATAAGTAAGACATTTGAGTTGAAATATACCATATTATAACCTTAATTAAGATATTATTCCAAATAAGATTAGAAGTCTAAAAAAAATAAGTCGAAGTTATAGTGCTATAACTTCATGAAAAATCACACTAATAAATTGAGATTTTGACCAGTGATACTTTCAAATATGCAGATTACGGACGTACCATTAACTCAAAATTTGCTTATCTCGACTTAAGCACTTTTTCCTTTTTGCCACAGATATATTGCAAGTGGGTGCGCCGCTTTAAACAACATATTTTTTATGTTTTACGATAGACGTTACCTACTGAATTTAAAATTTAACGATATTTGCAATGCAATTACATAATAAAAATATTTTTGTAGCTAAAATTTAATGTTTTATTATATTGGCGATATTTGGCTGAAAATAAATCTGACAACACTGGTATTCTCATAAAATCAAGAGCACTAAAAAGAGAGAACAATTCAATACTGTGCATCATGAAGACCAGTGTTGCCATAAGATGTAAGAGGAAAAGTGCTAGATTTCAGAAATGAAAGTGCTAAAATGCTCTACAACACACACAACAAAGTGCTAAAATCAGTTAATATATTTAGTTTCTTTATGAGTTTTTTGTATTCTATATCGTCGCTAACGTGTATATCATCATATTCATAGGTGGCACAATATTTTTTCCATAACAAAGAAAATAGAATTATGTCATGTTTTGGCAAAATTATATAGTATTAAGTTTTTTACTGTGACAAAAATTTCGCCATATTGTTTTAAAGATTTGTATCTAATCATTCCATAGTATAGATCAAACCCACCTATCAATAATATTGATGGTGTTGCGTAAATTGTGCGAGGTTTGCCGTTTTTACGTAACCCTAAAGCAAGCCACAGACCTTGCATAACGATGTGAACAATAACATATTCAATAATATTGTAGGCCGCTCGAAATATTTAATGTATAAATTTTGTATCCAGCTGCGAATGGAATACCAAGAAAGAAAAAATCTTTAAGAGTGTTAAATAGAGTAGTTGAATAAAAATATATTTATTTTCTACATACAACCGATTTAATTAACATACATATATACCAATTGCACACGTTTTTATAGTTTTACTGAAACATAATTGTATAACCGACAACTAAAGTCTTGGGATCACTTTAGCTTTGACTGTGCTTTTTGTTAAGCTGATCAATAACATTTTTACTAAAACAGGTTTTGTTAATTTAGTATTTCAAGTGTGTATATCAGAGCGGTTCATTTGTATGACTCGTGACATACTAAACACTTAATGAAGTTAAATAAATTTGATAAACATATAATATTAATTGGCTCGCGATTTGTCTTAAGGAATTATCTATAGAAAATTCTAAAAGTGCTAAAATGGCAAGCGTGATGAAGACTAAGCAAACGAACATATTCTGCACAGCTCTAATATACATATACATAAGTATAAGCATTCTTATTTGAATTTGCTTCTATAGATGTGTGTGTGCGTTTTTGTATTTATATTTTTTCACATATGCTCGACAAGAAAAAAAAATTGTATATAAAAGAAATTTCCTCTCCTAAACTGCAATTCACAACAGTTTACGCATCACATGCAAGCAAACTCACGCTCACACTTGCACAAACCAAACCGCATCTGTATTGGCTTGTATGCAAAGCAGAAAGCATAAAGAAAATTAAGGAAAAAATAAATTGAAAGAAATATGCTGGATGGAAAGAGTACAAGTGGATATGTTTTGTAGCAACGAATGAGCTTCCTACTTATAAACTACATACATACATATATTTTTTTCCTTCTTGGAAATCCATTTAGTTTGACGATGACGTTACGAAATTCGCATGTGTTGGAATTAGAGCAAAGTGGTTGAAAATAAAATGGGAATAAAGTTTATATGTACGTACATATGTATGTATGTATGTTTGTATCTTCATACATATTTTTTTGATTGTACATACTACCTATTTACATTTTCAGTTGCCATAGTACTTATCCTCAGCTATCTCTGACACAATATACTAGACGACTACACAGCTACACAGAATTAAATGAAGTTTTGCATGTGTTACGCTATTTTATGCTTCTTGCATCACTTTTCCTACTTTTGTCACAATTTTGCATTTTACTTTCTTTTCTTGTTTTGTACTCATTTGCGGTTTAACAGCTTTGCGTTGTGTGGTGCGGTGCGGTGACACTTGAGTGCTGCTCAGCAACATACAATTTTCATATTTTTTTTTTTCATTTTCCATTTTATTTTTCTTCATGTAAAACAATTTTCCGCAAGGAAGTGATTGTCTAGTCTGGGCTTATGTAGGAAAATTTACTATATCCTGTATGCATCCTTAATGCTATGCCTTATCATATATACACGTGTGCATGTATGTTTGTATTCGCTAAGCGGAAGCAAAGCCACTTTAAAATATATGTATTAAAAGTTCAATTTGCGTTACATGAAAAAAAACATACATATTTTGCGTTAAATCATTATTTTCCGCTTTTACAATGCGTAAAACTCGTTGCTTTTTGTTAAGTAAAAATATATTTTGCTTTTAAGAATGCAAAAACTCATTTTTACTAAGCTCACTAAATGTAATGCCTTTAACGTCTTTGAGTTGCTTTAAATTTAAATTGCATTTCATCTCATTATTTATTTATTTCAATTATTCGTACAACAAAACTTTAGTATTCCAATATACTTACACGAATACATTGGAAAGTCTACTCAAATATTTATTTAAACTTATGGTGTAGAGTGCATCTTGTGAACTAAATAAATAATACATATATATATGTATGTACTTTATATAATATTGAATCCTATTCAAATTGGCAATTTTTTGGCAGGGTAGAGAAAAATTCTGCTCGCGAGAACAATTTTTATTAACTTGCTCGTTTCTAATTTTGAACTCGCGAGCACAAATTTTATAAGACTCGTACTCCTTTTGTGCTCGACTCGTAAGCATTAAATGACTCGCCTTAAAATTTGTACTCGCGAGTTTTATTTTAAAACTCGTAAGTACAAATTTTAAAAGAGTGCAAAACGAGCACAAACGAATTCAAAACGAGTGGTTATTACAAAAAAAATTTTTTTGTTTATTCGAAAAAGTATATGTATTTATATGCGAATTTGAAAAGTATAGTACTTACAAATGCATATACTATACATATATATATATATATATAAATATATGTTCTTACTTTCATGTCATGAGGTATTTTTCAAATGTTTTAAGGCTTCTGCTTCATGAAAAGTTATGCAAATGCTTACCTGTCAGTAATAAAATCAGTGTGACCAGATTTTAAAATAACATTAAGCTAAATCACGTTTGAAAAAAAGCTAAAATAAGCTAAAAAGTTAACTTTTAGGCCAGAAAAATAAAGCTAAACTTTTTTCTACTTCTTTGATCACTTTTCAATAGTTTCTTATTGCTAAACTAACATTAAATATTACACAAACATATTTTTTTATTATAGACATTGAATATTTGTTTAATGAAATTATTTATTAATTATTATATTTTAGATTTAATGAAGAACAAAACAAAAACTTCCCCAAAATAATCTTAAAAACTTTTCAAAAATGTAAAAACATTTATACTAAAATACGAAAGTTTTTTTAAGTGCATTAATGATATTTAAGGTAAAGCATGGATCACACTATCGGCACAATGTACCGAGTTTCGTCAGATCATTGCAATAAAGTCATAAGTAAAGAGCTAAATTTGCTCTAATTTATCGACTAATTGAAAGACAAGGACATAATTGCGCCACACTGCATTGGTAATAAGCCCATATAGACTTATTCCATTTTGGCGATTTCCAAGTTTTAGTTTTTTTCGTTTTCACTTTTGGCAAAAAAATCTAAAAGTTTGAAATCGTTCATTTAACAATCGTTTTCATCTAAAATCGGTTGCAAGAACACATACTATTAATTTTTATTTTCTAAATTTCAACTTAAACAGGCGTAGGATGTGTTTTAACATCCGAACTCACAAGAAAAAATGTGAAAACGATGTGAAAGCCAGAACACATACATATAATTTTTATAAGGTGTTTATGTCTTTAATATATTTTTAGAGAACACGCAATTTAGACTAAAAAAATGCTAAAAAAGCTAAATGAGTTTTTTAAAAAAGCTAAAAAATAAGCTTAGAGCTAAATGAAAATTTTAAAGCTAAATCTTAAATAAATAAGCTAAATTTAGCTCAAAATAAGCTAATATGGTCACGCTGAATAAAATATAATTTCAACATTGCGTCCTATAGAAAACAGAATTTGAGCAAACTTAATTAAAAAAACTCGTGAATAATTCTTTTTATTTTTGACTCTTAAAATTTGAATTCTTCTCGCGAGTTTATTTTTATTAACTCGCGAGCAGACAAGAGTAGCTCTTTTCAATACAAAAAATAAATCTCGCTCTAATTGAATTCGTTTGCGAGCAAGTTTAATTCGAGCACTCTCCGCACTCTATTTTTTAGCAACTTTCTTTTTGGCCATACTGTTTTTGGCAGCTCATTTGTTTTCATGTAACATGTTGCTCTTAAACATGTACAGTTTGGTCTATATTTTAACCATGAATCAAAGAACAACGCTGCAGATTATAGAATTTTATCAGTGATGGTATTTTGGTGCGTTTCGGGTACTTTTTGGTGCTTTTTGCCTCTTCATAAACGCGAAATTTTGGTTAATACCCTTTTTTAAAAAGCGGGTATTTACAGTGATTTTTAACAATTTCTCACAGTGCTTTTGGTGCTTTTTTGTAAAATAAAAATATTTTTAATTTACAAACCTAATGTACGTTTAAGAGCTAATAGCAGCATCTTTTGACTGAGCCTTCTTAAATTGTTTTTAATGACAATAACGAAAACTATGTTAGAAACAATTTAGAAAACGTTTCATAATTGGGATTAAAAAATTAAAATACTTCTTGCAAAATAGATATGGGAGGTAACTGGAAAGTACCACATAATTCTCTGAATAATAATTTATTGATAGTAGTACGCAATAAGCATTTATTAAAGTTTACACAAATATTTAATCATCCTAGAAAAATTGACAGCATGAGGTTGTCAGTTGTTTTAGACAACGGGTAGACAAGGCCCAATTTTTTGGTATCGTATTGACGTGCTGTCAATGTTGGCAACTGGAATAAGTGTGAATATCGCAAAAACAAAAACTTTTAAGTTTAACGTTTATTAACGCACTAATAATCCCAAATTATTATTTTACTTAATTAGTAAAATAACTTTTTTATTAAAAATACATTTAAATTGATTATTGAGGGGTTTAGCTGGATCCTATGCGCATTTCACTGTTGCTAATGCAGATCATCATTTACCCAACAATCTTAGAACAACTAGAGTTATTATGTTATAAACTTTCATTTAAACAAATGAGAAGTTCAACAAATAACAAAGTTGAAACAAGAACTCAATAATCAACATGTTTTTTATTTTCTTACTTTACTACATTGGCTGACTTTTTTTCAGCTCTAGTTGTAGTTGTAAAAAGAGAGTACGCCAAAATTGGGCTCAGCGCATGAACCATTTGAGGCATAGCCGCGGTCAACATTTATGTACATTATGTACATTATATATATATATATATATAGTATGATTCTCACTCAGATCATGCTATACTTGGCATAACTAATCAACGTTTGCACACAATCGGGGAAAAAGTTACAATACCGTACGAATGACAATTACAAGCAAGCCACTTAAAAGTATCCTCCGAAAGCTTTACCGATTCTTGTTGTAAGTATTTAACCTGTAGATTAACCGTATTTTAGCGATCATATGGCCTACCGAGCTTACCTTACATTATTTCTCGTATTATAAAGTTATTTCGTAGAGTAGCCGAATACGAAGTCTGCCGAATTTACTTCGTGCTTGTTAGTTAGCTGCACGGTAGGCGAGTATAAACTCTCCTTACTTTATATTCATAGTAATACTATTTCGCAAAGAAGCCGAATACGAAGTCCCTCGTATTTATTTTATATTCGTATCAATTGTATTTCGTGAATTAACCGGACATAATATAATCTCTCGGATTTACTTCATACCCTTCACTTTTTAATAGTGTAGACGTTAGAAGTCGTGAGTTCGTCTATAAAACTGGTTGTGTTGGTATAACAACATCTACGTACTATTCCAAGGTAGCAGACCTTTGACTAGACCCTGGGTAGACTGAGTTATACCCCAGCTAGAAAATAAACCGCGTTACATACTTAACACTTCGGCCACTTAAACTCCAAAAATTTGTATCACGTGGTAACACGGTTTCAGCCTAAACATCTAAATTTTGCAGATTTTGAAAGGGACAAATTTTGTAACCTTTTTATCTGATATACAAATTCTTAGAGTTGGCTATTGAAATCAGATAAGTGTTGTGACAGCTTAGTACAACAATTTATTCCAAATTTAAATTTTATTTTATTTTAATCGACATAAATTGTTTCTTCAACTGAATAAACATTTTTTATTCATGAATAATATTAACCATTCAATACAACAGCCTTCGTTTTTTTTGCATTTAGTTTTTAACTGTGTTTATCAATTATGTTAGCCAAATAAATTACTGTCTCTTTGAATATATAACTGAAACTGTCCAGCAAAAATTTTGCTAGATTAGGTTGCTGAGAAGAGAAAGTAAGTTTTCAGGCACTTGGTTCCAAATAACAGGACTCTTTGTGTTACCTGAGAGTAGGAAAGGATTAGCGCAAGTAAAGATGCTGTAGTGACTATTAGAAAGGAGAAGCTTAATTTTTTTTCGTTTCACAGCTCTGCTATTGTGCGTTCTGTTAATTTTTATAGGCGCTGCAGGCCTCTGGTATCAAATAGGCGTCTTACTTTAAGCCATGTAGCTATTTTATTAGTTATTTTACTTTGCCGAAATTTAACTGCTACAAATATCGACGAAGGAGGGTGTTGAATATACACTAACACATATTAAAAAAATCTATGATGTTAATATAACTGGGTCTGGCCATGGATTGAATCTAGACTCTCGGACAGCGTAATTTGAAGTTGATAGAATAACTAATTCAGCCAACAGAATTTTCAATTCAAAAACAAAATTGGTTAAATAAAGAAAATAAAAATTAAAAAAATTAAATAAAACAAATATATAAGTTAGAAATGCAAAGTTGTCTTGTTGTTGAAATATCTTTGTGAGCAACAAGAATTCAAATTATCAATTCCGTAAAATAACTTTATTCATATGAAGAGCAAAAAAATGTGCGCTAAAAATAAATTAACGAATACAAATAAGTTAACTTAATCAAAGCCTACATGAACTGAAAATTTAACAATTGAAATTACTGGGATTAACTTAAGAGATTTCTTCTCTGCAATCACATATTGGACTAAATTTTGTTTATTATTAATTAGACATGTCATAGCCATAACCAAACCAAAATTCAACTGGTTTCTATTGCTAGGGCGTTGTGGCGAGTCACTTTTAATCAAATACAATACAAACCATTAGATTGGTTCGAACAGCTGTTTTCTACGATTATGATCATGGCACGTCTGATTGCATATTAAATCATTTCATTTGTAACTAATCAATAGATAGTGTGCATAGTTACAATCGAAATTCTCAATATAGATCTAAATTTGAAGCCAAATTTAAGGTGCTTAACAAATATTGCTTAGTCTACATAACGTGAAACTATTTTCACCACTAGAGATATTTTTTAAGTATGTACACATACATATTTATGTACGATTCCTTGGTTATGTAACTGTGTCACAGAATGCAAAATAAAAAACAGATCCATGGATATGCATGAAAAATTTTAATCTTGGTGTTCTCAACAGTGTGTGACTACAAATATATATATCTATGTATGTAATATATAATTTACTGTCTAACGTAGAGATTTCATATATTCTTATTATTAAAACTAAAATATGTGGCAGTTAAATTCTGCTGCGAACACATTACCACAAATTATATACATATACGAGTATGTGCGCTTAGTGTGAACTAAATGCAAATAAAATACACGCTGTTGTTGCTTCGAATAAAATCTGGCAAGAACACTTTCCAACAAAATAAAAAAATATACATATACTTAGCACAATATTTAGCTGCGTTAGCGTTTTTATAAAAATTTGTTATTTCGTTTATGAACAAAATTGTATTTCTTATGCAAACTGTAGTGGTTTTTTCACACACACGCACATACTTGTATGTTAATGTACACAGAGTTTTGCTGATGTGTAATTTGGTAGTGTTGTGGTTAACAAATGACATTGGATATAAACATGGGTGAAAGTACAGTTGATGACAGAACTACAGAGCTAAGATATTCATTATATTAAAACCAAGGCATTGTTTTAAACAAATTCCCTGATTACCAGGCTTTTCGATCAGCGCAATTATGAATAAAATTCCGCGTGAAATTTCTCAATTTTCCAATTGGATTTTTTGTTTGTTTTTCATATTACTTCACACAGAAAAAAATATCAATGTAAAATCAACATGCCAAAAGGTTGATTCAACTTCCTTCAAATCACATTAAATTTACAAGAAATAATATGTTGTTTGAGTGTGTTGGTGTTTATTTGCTTTGTTCATAGCTGCAATACACTTTTGTTGTTAGTTGTGTAGGTTGTTTTTGTATTGTTGTTGTTTTTGATATTTATAAACAGCCGACAAACTGCTGCTGGCTGGTAGACAGTGCACTAGTCTTAAAGTCGGAGGATCGCAGGTTCGAATCCTGGAGTCAACTCAAATTATTTTAATTTTTTTTTTTAAATAAAACTTTTCAAGTCAAAGCATTTTGTTTTTTTTTTAACTAAAACTAAAGTTTTTCAAATAAATTGTATGTTAAATGATAAATAATGTTAAATTATAATTTAATTCAAGATGGTACATATTAGTGTGTATCTTAAGACTATTTAAAGTTGTTGTGGCTGCATGGGTAAGCACGTTGACTACCACGCGATGAGTTCCTAGTTCAAGTCTTGGCCGGGGAAACCAACTTAACTTAATTTATATACAAACATTTTTCTGATGTCTATGTCAACCACACGTAAATTAAAAAATTAATAAAGTACAACTACTACATTAAATTAAATTCATGTTGTTCTAACTTGAAACAACTTTGATTCAACATGTTTCTTCATTTTGATTTTAACAGTAGGTAAATGTTAAATCAACATGAAATAAAATTATTCAAAAGGAAAAATTTTCTTTGAAAATTACTATAAATCATGTTAAATTAACATGAAACAAACATAAAGCAAAATCAATTGCAAAAATGTAAAATTAACCCTATTTTTAACTATTTTACATTGTTTTTTTCTGTGTGTTGCTATTGCTCTCGAAATTGTTCCTTGGGAGGAATCTCACACGAAATTGTATTCATAGTTGCCCTGTATATAAAAAGATACGTCATTACTTAAATTTTTTATTTAAATAGCCAAACGGTTTGGCAGCTTCTCATTGGGTGGTATTTTATTTATTAAAAAAATTTAAGTTAATAACTGGACGAATTGAAAATTTGGAAATTTAAAGAAAGTATTTTATATTGTTGTATTCTATGGCAAAATTTGTAAATTCAAATCAAGCGTCTTTCTAATCCAATAATTTATCTGCTATAAAATGTTTCTTTTTTTTCTAGGGAATTATTACATAAAAAAAATACTTTGTACAAAATTTGTGGGCGTATATTGCCCATAACGCGGCGAGTGTTGTCCTGCAAGTGATCAATAGTTTCGGGCTTATCAGCGTAAACTAGCGACTTCACGGGAGCGAAACGTGAAAGTGTGCGGTTATCAAACGTTTCCTTCAGTTAATAAATTGTGGCACGATCTGTGTTACATATTGCGCGGTCTTGTTGAAACCACAGCTCCTGCTCGTCATGGTTAATCAATTGATGAACGAAGAAGTCACTAATCATGGCTCTTTAGCGTTCACCATTGATTGTAACGTTCCCCCCAGCATCGGTTTTAAAGAAGTGCGGACCAATGAGTCCTTCTACCTGTACGAACTGTACGACGGCTCTGTGGATGCGTATTATCATTTAAACGTGATAACAAAACGTTCCATAGGTAATCGTATTAATTGCTCTGATGGACGATTATATTGACCGTAAAATGGAGGTAGTGCGCGATACGTATTTCGAACAGAATCATGATTTTGGAAGCGTTATTCTATTCAACATGAATAGAATGACGCCTGAAACATAAATCTATGTTAAATTTATGTTTAAATCACTTCACAGATAACAAAATGGCCGCCAGTTAAAAAAGTGTTACCAACTTAAAGTTTTATACACCTATAAAAAACCCCTTTACAAAGGTAAAGGGGTTGATTATTGAGCTCTTGTTTCAACTTTGATATAAGTTAATTTTCTCATATATTTAAATAAAAATTTAATATAATAACTCTAGTTGTTCTACGAAATTTTTGTGTAAAGGTCCTCTCATGATCTGCATTAGCAACAGTAAAATGAGCACAGCATCCAGCTAAAGCCTCAATTATCAATTTCAATGTATTTGTAGTAAAACAAATATTTTACTGAATAAGTTAAATAAAAATTAACAAGTATTAAAAAGAAATTTGTGTTATTGTTGCCGACTTAAAAAAGGAATAGGTTATAAATTCTGCTATTTTTTGTGTTGTCAGCAATATTGTTAAAAACTAAAAATGACATTAACATGAATTTTAGAAAATTACTAAAAGAATAAGTTTCAATAGAGGCCAATAAGTTTTGTTTGCAAATTAAAGTATTATGGCAGTACTTGTCAGTTTGAATAATATTCGTTGTAGTTTTCCTTGTTATAAAACTTCCTATTGAATTACAATATATTTCATTATCAATTAATTCTAAGATAAGTTTTGGATGATATATTAAATATACTAAAAGGCTGAGTTTACATCTAGCATTTCGTGTGTGCCATGTGCCCAAAAAAAGCGTAACCACTAATTGCTAATGAAAAACTCTTTGATTCAGACAAGTATTTATTAAGTTAAACAGTTTCATACATAACTAATAGATAATTTTAAAGAATCCAACATGATTGGAAGCTCTTTAAATCAATAATTAGTGGTTAGGCTTTTTTGGGCACATGACACACAGATGTAAAACCGCCCAAAATTATGTTCGTCATAGGTTTACCATTTCAATATTTTAATAATTTGGAATGAAAAACTTAATTTCAATTTACAGAATTGACAGAATTAAACTTGATGTTAACAAGTTCCTCAATTTAACCTTAAAAATCGGCCCATAAAGTATTTTAAACCCACTATTAAGTCCTAGTACGATTTTTAATGTAAAACTATAGGGCAAAACTCGTTAATACATCGTCCTTTGTTGCCTAATTGAATTTTAAAAATCCTAGAAAAATGACAGCGAAAATTAAAATTAAATAAAGTAGCCTTAAAAAGAATACACAGCGAAAATATTTGTTTAGCGGCTAATTGAGAAAAAAAAACGTTGGTAACTTATGGCCTGTCCTACGATGTCACCAGAAATCGTTCGTTCGACAAATTATTGAAAACAACAAAAAATTTTCTAACGTTATTACTGTTTGCAATACATCGTGGGACAGGCCCATACCATGTCAGCAATTTATGAAAATTGATATGGGCGACCATGAAGTGCATGGTGGGACAGAAAAATGCGGCATTTTTCTAAGCCAAAGTTTCCCAGCAATAAATTTCAAAAAAGGTAATCGGATTTGGAATTAAGTATTTTTTGTGGAAGCTGTTCTTTACTGGATTACCAACTTAATGATTTTAATAAGGCGTGAGACTAAAATAATGGATTCTTGAGAAGTACTTGCTTTTTTTATTTGGCAACTTGTTCACGTAATCTATTTAATCTAAAAAAATTATTCTCCTCATTTAGCAACTTGTACATAATTGTTTTAAATTTTAGGTAATGTGATTTGTAAGCGAGTAATGAAATTTTGTAATCAGAAAAGTAAGTCATTATATGGCAAGCAGTTCTGATGGTAATGTGTAATTTTTTGCTGGGTTACTTTAACTTTTTTTTAGCTTTAAGAAATCACATTAATTAATAAATATTTCATTATACAATAAGAATGGAAAATAGTGAACTTGATTGTTGATTTTGAAATTTTTTTCAAAATTAAAATTTACCATAGTTCATTTAAATAATAAATTTGTACTAGTATGTATCATATTATTTAATTAGTTAATCAGTTTTAATATATTTTTATTTAAAAATATTCCACTAAAAAAGGCAACAATAATTTGGGAAAGCTACTGCGTTAGCAAATTCATATAAAAATATATTTGTATTATCATTTTGACCCACAAAAAAAGTAAAACTTCAGTTTAGCAAAATTGTTCTGTCTATAGAAACAGCCAACAAATTTTATTTTATTTTATTTTATGGTATAAATCAAAATAATTTGATAAGATTTGTGCTGCCTGATTCACAGCAAATAACGTAAAACTTTTTTTTTCACTTAAGCCCAAGTTCAATGATTTACGGTTTTCGAAAGTTAATATAAATTTTCCCTTTACGTTGTCCTTTCATTGTTTTCCTAACTCTCACACTGACAAATTTTTATACTTGTTGCATTGAGATAAAACCTAAATCTCGACAAGAAACAATAAATTAATTTCTGAATAGTGTGATAATATTATGGAATGCGTAGCATAATCAACACTGTCCTTCTGCTAACAACATAACAGGATCTTTAACTTAAACTAATACACCAGCTTTTTATAATAAATGTTCTTATATGAATGTATGTGTGCTTGTGCGTGTTCTTTGCTCCCACAAGTGTCTACGAAATTGAGGTAATATAATACCCATATATCAAAATGTATCCTGCTTTGGAAAACTTTTTTTTAAATAGCACACATACAAACATGCGTATATCTATGTATAAACGTATACACACACATATTAATTTTACTTGTGTTTTAGTGGATATTAGCTTAAACAATAAATAAAATATATTTGGGAACGAAATAAAATGATGAAAACTTAACAAAAAGATACAAACATACGAGTAAATATAAAAAATTTCTTATATACCATTTTATGGCAAAACTTTAATCAACGTGTTAAATTGCTAAAAATTACATAAATAGAAATAAAAAACAATAAAGTATATGCAAGTATATGTACAACTTAAGATGGTGTCAGGAAATTTGGCAAAAAGCAGGAAAATCAACTAAACTATTTCACACTTTAAGCGTCATTTTTGTTTCCCAAGAAACTTTAATTATATGATTATAATTTTTTAATATTTTTTGATGACTTCACAGCAGCTCAAATTTATACAAATCCGATGTTCTCAAAATAAAATTTTTATTGTCTGTCGTACAATAGTATTTTTCATTACTAGTAAATAAAAACTTTTCTGTTGAGAAACATAAAAAATCTTAAAGAAAAAATAACGTATTAAATTAAAAGATCAAAATTAAGAACCGCCTGTATTTTATATAAAACCCCACACTAATCCTAAACATTATTGACCCTTGTCCTTTAGTCATGTAAAATATAAATTTATGTAATCTTTTTAAAAATATTTTTTTATTGTTTTTTTTTTCTTTCAGGTAAGCAACTAATTCAAATAAACTAGATTTTACCAAAAGATTGTAAGTATTATTATTTAATAACTAAACTATATGTTATTCATTAAGTCTTACTTTTTGTACATATTTCCTTATCAAATTACTCAGCTCAACTGATTAACTTTTTTTTGACGTTGAAATAATATTCAATTAAAATTTTAGTTGATTCATGTCCTTTTTCACAATGTATGATTAAGAGTTAACGTAAACTTTATTTAACTGACATTTCTTCCTAAAAAACTTGTCGTTAAAGTCCCTGTTAGCTTTTAATTGTACATTGTGAAAAGGGCCAATTCCAAGCCCAAAATTTATTTCATTAAATGCCTAGGTTCTATCTTCAACCCTTTTGCATGCTGTGAATCGTTGTTTATTTTTTTTTTCGCTGGCTTAATTCACAAACACCATAATTTTGCCAATGAGAAAAAATAAATAAAATGGCGTTTAAATTGTATTAATTCCCTGCAGAAAATTTGGTGACATTTTATCAAAACTTACTCGTCCTATGACTCGAGTAAAAGCAAGGAGTAGTGTATGGTGAAAAAAGATATAAACTGTGAATTTATTTTTATTTTTTAGTCAGTGGATATAATTCTTACAGACTAATAACAAAATACTTAAAATTAGGTTGCATAACGTGAGCTTCATAAATAATAAAAGTAACATATAACTTATGTATTAAGAAAAACAATAATTTTGTGCTTAATGATATTATAATTTAAAGAAATGTCGACAAATTGCGACAAATAATTGTATTGACGCCATAATCTCGTAAAATGATCAGCAATTGAATAGTTAGATCTACAAACCTTGATAACAAAAAGATTATAATGACGAGTACTACGACAAGGAATATTAAATTTAACAGAATTTAAAAGAAATTCGGAGCAAATATTATCATTAATAAGGCTAATCATAAAATATACATTTAACATTGTACGACGACTTTTTGGAAGAGGTAGTTTTATTAGAGGCAGCCTGCTGGTATAAGAAGGAAAATGTGTTGTGAAACTCCACTGGAGGCCACGTAAAAATAATAACAAGAATTGTCTTTGGACAGATTCAATACGAATATTATGAATGTTGTAATATGGATCCCATATGATTGATCCCTATTCTAAAATAGGTCTAACTAGAGACACGTACAGCTGCTTCGTAATGTAGGTGTCAGAAAACTCTTTAGCCTATCTCTTTATAAATGGTTACATATTCAACCTGGTCGTGATGTAACGTCTTGATTTGCTGTCAATTTAATTGAGAATCGGTATAGTATTATGGTAAACGGCACTGAGGAAGTTCGCTGTGGCTGGATCCAGGATCGATCAAATAGTATAAATATAATTATCCTAATCGTGATTGAAGTATTGCGACTACGACGATTTTGTAATAGATTAAGGAAGACTTCAACAGTTTCTTTAATCTAGTCCGAAATCATCGTAGTCGTATTTGAAATACGCCAACCACGATAAGGCAGAAAGTTAATTGTTCGCTCCAATAATGACCCCAAGCCACTCTGCAACTAGTCCCGTAACTATAGTTAGATATAAACCTAAGCTTAACTAGTGTTTATTCTTTTCTCTTTTTTTAATTTGAGTGGCCCTGTGGTCGAGTGAATAGTGTCCAATTCTGTCATGCCGGAGGTTGTCGGTTCGAATCTTAAAAAATATTTGCTTAAAAATACAATATAATTGCAATTTGTAACAATAAAAAAAATTATAAGCTTTCATTGTTACAATTAAGTGTCGGAATGACATTTTTAAATCATTTATATTATTCTACACCTATTAGGTTCTGTGAGATAGTTCAGTAACAAGTCACAAGGTGCATACAAAGTATAAATTAATCCCATCCTAGGCCATTTCCATGTAGAAGTGACTGGTCCGCTTCATAGGAAGTGTTAGAACTCGGACTGGTCCCTATCTCGTATCAGTTACATTTCCTGCAGGTTTTATACAAAACATCAACTATAACTGTTGAATTATATAGAATATATATGAACAACTGAAATATTTAACTTTGTATATATGTACTTTGCTTTTATTAATCAGTTTATCCTTTGTAAATTACTTCAAGGAATTTATTATTTTTCATTTTGTCTTTTCACTTTTTATCTAAACTTTGTATAATAAACATTATAAAATACAATCAAGTAACTATTTATAACAATAACAATTGCTGTTGTATCAGGTCACCGCTCATATCTTTAACTGTGTTTCTCTCGCGATGTTCAATGCAAATATAAAATACGCGACTAAGGTAGTTTAATGCTAGGAACACAACTGGGACGAACGACGAATTTTTCGGTGCGAACTTTCGTCATAAAAAATAAAACACGTGTGTGCATATGAAAATTAACACAACACCGCCGTACAACGAAATTCGTCGTGCGTGACGAATTCTGAGATAGCTTTATTTCTAATTTGTACGCCGATGAACGACGAAAAAACAATTT
This sequence comes from Tachina lurida, assembly GCA_944452675.1. NCBI lineage: Eukaryota > Metazoa > Arthropoda > Insecta > Diptera > Tachinidae > Tachina > Tachina lurida. Next base: position 186,664,656 of record OX101752.1, on the reverse strand, counting down.
TCTCCCTCTCACTCTTTACACAAAACAACCAACTTTATCAAATATAAGAGAGGAATTCGCTGCGTAAATTCGTCGTTGTTGTGCTTCACACGACGAATTTACGCAGCGAACTCTTATCCACGAATTCGTCGACGTGGACGAAATTCGTCGTTCGTCCCAATTGTGTTCCTAGCATAAATCAGAGCTGCCCATCTAGAGAAACACGAGAGAAATGTATTCGCGTATGTGTATTCATTTGTATAAAAAGCCGATTGATATTAGAAACTCTGGTGGCCGTTTGAACATTGGTTGCAGCGTGTGCGTCAAACTATGCAACATGAATGATAAACATGTTGTCTCACACTATACGAGGGCGGTTTGATAGGCTAAATGAAAGAGAATAGTTAGTTTTTCAAAAATATTTTTATTTTTCAATATAATCTCCTGAAACTTCAATACACTTAGTCCAACGCTTTTCTAGCAATTCTATCCCTTGATTAAAAAACTTTTCCTCAAGGTCTTCAAAATAGTGGTTTACAACTATAATTGCATCTTCATTTGAGATAAAACGCTTGCCAGCCAGGATTTTTTTTAGATTTGGGAACAGGTAAAAGTCACTGGGAGCCAAATCAGGAGAATAAGGTGGGTGGTCAAGCAACTCGTACTTTAATTCGTTGATTTTAGTGTTAAAACACTCTTGTGTGCTGTTGCGTTGTCTTGATAAAAAATTATTTTTTTGTGTTGTAAGCCAGGACGTTTTTCTCGAAGTTGTACATTTAATTGATCAAAAAGATTGCAATAGTACTCTGAATTTATTGTTTTACCCTTTTGCAGATAGTCAATCAATAAAATACCTTTGAAGTTCCAAAAACCGTTGCCATAACCTTACCAGCCGATTGAATTGTTTTTGCCTTCTTTGGGGCACTTCCTCCAGCTTCAGTCCATTGTTTGGATTGTTCTTTTGTCTCTGGAGTATAGTGGTGGATACATGTCTCATCAACAGTTATGAAACGACGCTTAAAATCCATTTTATTTCGCTTAAAACGATCCAAACAAGCTTGAGAAATGTTCATTCTTATGCGTTTTTGGTCGACTGTTAACAAATACGGCACCCATCTTGCAGAAAGCTTTTTCATCTGTAGTTCTTCATGCAAAACTAAATGGACTCGATCATTTGAGATGCCCATGATATTAGCTATTTCACGCACTTTTATTCGTCTATCATTTAATACCATATCATGCACTTTGGCTACAATTTCTGTTGTTGTTGCTGTTTTTGGACGTCCATTACGTGGTTCATCTTCAATGCTTGTACGACCACGTTTAAATTCAGCAACCCAATTTTTTACTGTTGCATATGAAGGAGCACTTTCACCTAACACATTCACCATATCATTATGAATTTCTTGTCCCGATAAACCTTTTTTATGTAAATATTTAATGACACCACGCATTTCTAATTTTTCCATTGTTAAAAAATCGCGGATGCGTCTTTTGTGAACACCTGTTTCTATATGAAGGAGTTGCCAGATCGAAACAAAATTTAACATGTGTTCATAGCAGAGATGGAAGATTCCAAAACACTTAACTTTTTTCTGTTTATACCGCGCTTTTTGTGCTAGGCTAAGAACTTTCCGAACCGCCCTCGTATATACCTACATACATATGACTTCGTATTTGTATCTTTTGCTATCTCCCCATTGTGCACGTTTCCCTAACTACTTATGTTTCTCTACGTAGTTTTTCTTAACTTTGTCTCTCCTGATACCACTGTTAAGTCCTCCTTAGTCTTATCATCTTCGATTTTATTGCCTTTTTTATAGTGGTTTAGAAGATACAAACGAACATTTTGATCGCCCTTACGGTATATTATCTACTTATTGTTAAGATATAATAACTAAATTATCCCTAATAACATCACCATATCAAACATAATTATATTGTAGTAAAAACATAGTTAGTAAGAAAATTTAATTTTTACAAGGTAAGTGATTCCTAAGATAATTTTTGAAAACTTCAATCCATACAATTATTGATTTAATATAAATCGAAATTTTTTAAATTACTTATACTTTAAAATACGCAAATTATTTCATCAATTTCTTTATCCATAGTACTTACAGAGAAATTGTTCAACAAACCTCAATACAAATAAATAGCTAATGCCAACTTTCTTTTTTTTATTAGATTTCATCCAATAATTTGCATGTATTGAAGAAACCAAAAAAAAAAAAAAAAAAAAAGTTGCACTCAGCATATTTTGTCATCAATGTAGCTTCAAAAAAGTGTAACCACAAAAAAAGTATTTTGCGCTTTTTATTGCATTTTGCTGACAGGCAACATCTGTATGTCTGTAGCACACAAAAAATATATTGTTCACTTAAAGAGCAATACTGTGATTTGTTTCGCATTTAGTTTCTATTTTTATTTTTTTGTTTTTTATTTCAGTTTAACCATTCGTTTTGTTATTAATCAAATCCTTTATGGTGCTCAATAAAGAAAAATAAAATAAAATGAAACTGGGAGAAAAAAAACTTAACCACTTTACTTTTACAATCATTTTGTACATTTAGACCATTTCCGCTTCTATTCAATATACAATATTGATTTTTTTCAAATATCAAACAATTTTCTATGGCAGCGTCTATTGTTGCATGCAGCCATGTATTTATTTTTTGTTCCACCATTAAATTGATAAATGTAAGCAAAATCAATTGCTAGTTTTCTACGCCAATTTCAAATGAAGTATATTTGTTTTGTGTATGCATACATCAGCACATACTTTCATTTAGATATAAGCATTTGAATGCAACTAAATACGAGTACATATATACATTTACACTCCTTGATTGCATATCCATTCATTGTTTAAAATATATTTACATATATTTCTTGTCCATTTATTTATCCTTGTTTATTGGTCTTTCGTGTGCAATTCTCAGCTACTGTCAATTTAAAAAACAATTTTACTATTTCAATATCTGTTAAGTATCATTTGCTAACTTAGTTAAATAACTACTTACTTTGACATTTACAATTTAATAGAATATTTCGTTCGTTTTTAGAATTCGTTAATATAGAGTGTGTGATGTTACACAGTGTGCTAGACGTGAGATTTGTGACAGTAGCATACATTTCTGATACTTATTTCTGTGATATTTGAAAACAGAAATAAGTTGATAATTGTACTTAACTACATACATATGTCTATACAACTCATTTTTAGAGTAACTATGAGAACTATTTTCAAATTTTCAAATATATATGACGCTGGCTCCCAACAAGAGATGGGCGCGTGTCGAATTTTTCCGACACGACACGACCCGCACACGAATACTGAGAGCTCCAAGACTTAACCCTTTGTGGCGCCATGTTGCAGATATGCAACAAAATATTCATTCGTCATAAAAACCATCAAGTACAGGCAATTGTTAATTTTATTTTATTGCAATAACTTTTAGACAATATCTAGTTTCAATCTGTAAAATTCGTTCTAAATAAAAAATTGTATCTCTTTCATCACAACAAATTTAAAATACCCCTACGATTTTACTTAATCAATGTCACCGTAGTGCAATTTTCTAAAAACTTGTTTTGCCAGCGTTTTAATTCAACAAATTTTGTAAATATCCAAGTCAATTATTGTTTTTATTGTTAGAATATTATCAGTAAAGTTATTTCTGAATTGGAAGTTTTATTGCCAAGATATCTGATTTTATTTCCTCTTAGATGTTTACCTTTTTTTACTGTAATAAATAAAATTTCAATAAAATCCTAGAACAAAATTTTTTATTTGTGCTATGAGCTGCTATAATCTGTAGAAAAAAACTATTTTCTCAATGTTGCGTCACAAAGGGTTAAGAAACACTCACGCCAAAAGTTTTCGCAACACAAAACTTCTCAAAACGCACTAAATCAAATTAGATGCCCCTGTGGTTGAGTGGTAGCGATGCTAGCTTCTCAGTCCAGAGGTCGTGGGTTCAATTGCCGCCATAGACCCTGGGTGTTTTCGGCAGCTTCGCTTGTTGTGTTGTGTGTTAAAAAAAAAACAAGAATAGCATAAATAGCATTTCAGAACTTTAAGCTTAAGCTTGCTGTTTTTTGGGATAGCAAATGTTAAATTTTTTTCTTTTTGAAAGATTTCTTGTCACGAATAAAACACGACACGCTCCCATCTCTATTCACAAAAAAACAAAATTTCATTTTCAGTAACCGAATTCATTGAATCAGTAAATATTTTGTACGGACCTACGAATAATATTGTAAACTAGCTTAACCCGGTGTGCTTCGCTATCCACCCGCAAAAAAAAATAAATATATACATATATATATATATGGCATTGGTGGTGCAATATGAAATTTGGATTTTGCCACGCCCCTCCGCCCGCAGACCGAAAATCAAAACTCAAACTTCACCAGCCCGAATATTCTGAAGATTCCCTGAAAATTTCATCAATACTTGGTGGTGAATATAACCTAATGTGTATGTATGTATGTATGTATGTATGTATGTATGTATGTATGTATGTATAAATAAATAACATCTGCAACATACTACATACATACATACAGATTTATATGGTATAAAATTTAAATGAAAATACATAAATACAGATAATAAAGACGCAATTTTTTTATTTTTTATTGAAAAAATCAATAAGATAACCTCAAAACTAAATGATTTCTTTATGATTTTTTCAAAAACGTTTTCTCTATGAAATTAATAAGATTTCCTTATTGAAAAAAAAAAACCATAGAGATTTCTTATTAATTTTGTTCTATTTGATGAGGTATTTACTAGGCACTGTTTTCACTGTGAAGCATTCAAATTATATTTTATGGACTTACTATATCTATTTCAAACAAAAATTTAAAACATTATGACACTATGATACTCAAGACTACTATTTGAATCCCCCAATTTTATACAACAAAGCCAACTTAATGCTTCTCGCACTATTTTTAGTGCTTTTTGAAGACTCAAAACGCCAATTTTTTAGCGTTAGTGCAAAACTAAGAAAAAGCTCCAAGTAGTGTTTTTAATAAATTTTTGCATATCTTAAAACTTGGTGTATTTATTTTTTCAGTGTAAAGCAGCGGCGTCCAAACACACATACACTGGCCTTCGAAAACGGCTGGCTGTTCCGTTCAACTATGTGTTGTTGTCAGAATATTTACAACTAACTTTGATGTTATTTGTTCATTAATAATTATCACATGTAATTTGGCTTAAAAAGCGTTACGAACAGTAGCCTATTCAATTCATAAGGACACATACACTGATATTTGCATATGAAGTAAACAGCTTTGAAAGCTCTTAAATTTGTTCTTGTTTCTTTGCAAAGTAAGAGCAAGCATTGGATTCTGCTATGTTGTTGTTGTGGATGTTGTACTCTCGTCGGTGTGAAAGCACAAAAAGCTCTTTATAAAAGTTTGCACATTGTGCATATAGCTTGGACGCACGGTTGCCAGAAATGCAGATTTATCTGGATTTTGCAGATTTTTACCCTCCAAAAACACGAAATCCAAATTTGATAATTTTTGGGCTACAAACGCAGATTTTTCAACTCCAATTATAGTGCAATTTTTTTTAACATTTTTTCTAATACTGCTACTACTTCTTGTTTCTCTTATGTGTGACTGACTCATAGTTTAGAGAGTTAAAGTTTTTGAACTTAGGAAACATCGTAGAGAATATATTATTTTATCTTCAAGACTTTGCAAAGTCAACTTTGCGTGTGGAAAATTGGCAGTTTTTCCTCATCAGGAAACTTCAACCAGTGCGACAGTTAATTGGAGAAATGAGAAATTAAAAATGTATTCAAAATCGAAGATGCTAGCTTGTAAAGATTTTTGCTTGCAGCTTTTAAGTTTATTCTGCCGTATTCATTACAAATAGTTTTAGTTTACGAAGGCTTTACAAAACTAAGGGCCTGTCTCACGATGTCGACAAGAAATTTTCGTTCGCTTATTTATATTGAAAAAAAAACAAATTTTCTTATTTTGTTTTTGCTTTTAATATAAATAAGCGAACGAAAATTTCTTGTCGACATCGTGAGCCAGGCCTAAATTTTTCTTTGTTAAACGTTTTGTAACCCAAAATAATATTAATGAATATTACCTATTACGAATATTACCTATTTTGTGCTATTACGCTTGTGTACGTAATTCTTACGTAGCCATTCTATAAAAATATATATGTTGTACATGTACGTCCATATTTATGTAAATTTTTTTAATAAAATATAAAAAAAGTTGTTTAAAAAATTGTTTTGAAGATTTTTTGAAGATTTTAAAAATAAAATGCAGATTTTGCAGATTTTTTCGTGAAAAATTGTTGAATTTTGCAGATTTTATCCTTAGAAATTCTGGCAACACTGCTTGGACGTAGCTGGTGTAAAGTATAGCTTTTTCGTCTTATATATTTCATTAAAGATGTTGATACTATTGCCGAAATGGAGCAAAGCTTAGAAAATATTAAACATTTTTAAACTTCACTTGTTGGTATCTTCACGCGTTTTTCACGTTAGTGCTTTTAACGCTTTTAAATCTCAAAATTACGCTTTTTAGTGCATTTTTTTTAAGTTTAGATGCGTCGTTAAAGCCAAAAAAGTTGGCATCACTGACTATTTATAACAATACGTTACTATAATTTGTATAAATTTGCTACAATTAACATTATGCCAAAAAAATTTCTAGTATTATTTATAGCTCTTATTTCCATTTAATCAATTTCATAAATAGCAAATGCTTTTGTATTAATTATGTATTATTATTGAAACAAATACTAAATGTCATTATAATGGATGTATAAAATAAATGTTTTTAAAATAAAATTTCTATTTTAAATAAATAGTTAAATAAAACATTGTTTTGTACCAGACTGATCACGAGTTTATTAATACTTACAACTAATGCAATAAATTTTATATAATCAATGTAATAATTAAATTAATTGTAAATCATATTTAAAGTAGCAAAAAATAATTATTATTTTTAAATTAACTTTATATAAATAACATTTGTAAATCTGTGTGGCTTTAGCGATATGATATACTTCAAAATACGAGTATGTTTATTTACTCAAAGAACGTCCTAACTCAAAAAAAACTATTTTCCCAGAAAATGAGTTTAAAGTTTACAATTGACACACACAACTTAATGGAAAAAGAAAATTAAATTTTGCTTTCCAGAGTTGAGTTAACAAGCTATTTGTATAAAATTTTTACACAATATAGGCCGGGGCAAAATGAATCCGTCATGCGTTAAACCTCGCCTTTTTCAACTGACAGCTAAGTAGAAATACATGGGTTCTTATGAGGTCGGTTACATTCAGTACGTGTACGCAAAGTACAAAATTTGGTCAACTTTTAACTTTTTGCGTACTTTGAGTAGTTTCACAGATATTGGTTGGTTTTTTGGTATGTTCTGATTTAAATTTTTGTGTTTCGTGGCAGCAAAAATAAAATTAAACAAAATAAATAAATGAAATAAATACAAAAAGTTGAATTTAATAAATAAAATGGAGAATCGACATATAGAAACTGTTCAAATACTTCCGTCCATAAAGTACTCATTGTGCCAAATTTTTCCGTCATTGCGTTAATGTCAGTTGAAAAAGGCGAAGTTTAACGTATGACGGATTCATTGTTCCCCGGCCTTTTGAAGATCGATATCAGAATTAATTCTGCATCACTAACTCAAAAAATAAATTTTTGGAGTTATGACGTTATTTCAGTAAAGTGAGTGATAGGTTAATAATATGTATTTGTACATATGGATCAGGGAATGATAATGAGTACTGGAAAAAATTATACGTGAGTAAAAAGTCTTCTGCCTGGCTCACGTTGTCGACAAGAAATTTTCTTTCGCTAATTTATATTGAAAACAAAAACAAAATTTTTTATTTTTTTCAATATATGTAAATAAGCAAACGAAAATTTCTTGTCGACATCGTGAGCCAGGCAGTTAGTTGTAGTATCTGCGTATAATCATAATTAAAGCTCAAACAATTCGTAAGCTCACATATTTTTGCATTGGCTCTCTCTATCACACTTTTAGTCTGAGTATGCTTATTCTTAAGCTATGAATATTTAATCGGACAGAAAAAATATACGCATAATAATTGTCATATTTATTCGACATTCTCCGCCGTATGCATTCGTTTATGTACATAAAATTAAATGGAAAATGTGTGGTGGTGTGCGTGGCTGTTTGAAAAGATATTTTATGTGCGTAGTTTAAAAAAGGCTATAACCAAAGTTCTTGTTTGTTTATAGTTAAATGAATTCGATTGAAAATTAATGCGTATATTTGCATATGAGAGTAGTAGGGAACTGCCAATCCTGCGTCAATTAAAATTTTGAAATTTTAAAATTTTAATTACCCAAATTTTAAAATTCTTGGAAATTTGTGAAATTTGATACCCTACGAGGGTGGATCAATAAGTCCGTCCAACTTTTTGTTTACATAAGGAATTTTTTGTTTACATAAGGGGTTTTGTTTGTTTAATACATACGAGGGTGGCTCAATAAGTCCGGGTTTTTTATGACCGTGGGAATTTGTATGTGTGTATGTTTGTGGGGTGGATTAAGGGGTTTCATCGATGTCACGTGCGACATTGAAGAACAATATTGGTTATCAAAGATATTTAATACAGTTAAAACTAATAATTTTTCCTAATACTAATGGGGGTGAAATAGTGAACATTTATTTTTCCTAATGCCTACGGCAATATATGAATATTTTTCCTAATGCCTACGGCAATATATGAATATTTTTCCTAATGCCTACGGCAATATATGATTTTCCTAATGCCTACGGCAATATATGAATATTTTTCCTAATGCCTACGGCAATATATGATTATTTTTCCAAATGCCGACGGCAAAACGTAATTATTTTTCCAAATGCCGACGGCAAAACATGATTATTATTTTTTTCTAATACCAAAGGGAAAATTGCCAGTGTTGCCAGACTGTAGAAATTTGTTATCGTAATACTATATCAGTAATATCAGAGAAAATATTTATTTATGTGTTCACATGTATGTGAACACCCATACTTGTGTTCACATGTATGTGAACACCCATACTTGTGTGTGGGGGGTCCAGCTTGATAGTCGCGGGTAATTTAATATTTTGTGTATTTGTTTAAGAAATATGTATGTATGTATGTATGTGTATATGTATGTATGTATGTGTGCATGTATGTGTGCATGTATGAATGGGTGATCGTGGGTATTTGTGCGTGGAATATTTTGTAGAATACATATATATTTTGCAAGGTAGTCATTTTCTTTGTCTACGATTATTTTAAAGCAGCAAACTAAGTACACTCAACAGCAGAGAAACAAAAACCAAGAATTTGCAAGTAAGCAAAAAAGTTAATTTCTCCTTCTCCCCACTTCCTTCTCTTTCCTTTATGTAGTTTTTATTTGAAATAAGAAAACACATTTTATTTCATTTTATTTTTTATACATTTATTGTTTAAAATTTTATAAAATTTTATAATAATACATACATTCATATTTTAAAAAGTGAAAAAGTTTAATTAAAGCAAGACATTTCTTTTGTTAGTAAAATAGCATTTTTTAGTGCGCAAGCACCAAATTTATGATAATTACAATAAAAATATTCTGGATACTTGATTTCCATTTGTTTAAAGTTGATGCAGCCTATATCCTCAACGTTAAAAATTTTTCGGCATAAAATTTTTTCCAACCATCGTCTTTTTTCTTCACCTTTTACATAAATTTTAGAACATCTTGCGTTGGCTTTTATAAAATTGCAAACGCTTTGAAATGAAACTGATCCAGCAGTCCAGCTTAGGTGATGATAGTTTTTTGTTAGCCACTTTGCTTCTCTTTGCTTTTCTATTGATAAGCATTTGATATCAAATGGGGGTTTTATAATGAAATTGTTATATTCATAATTGTTGAAAACAATTGCTACTTCTTTTGCGATGAAATCATTTGAATTATTTTTGAAACCTTGTACGTCTATGAAAATTATGTTGTTTTCCATATTAGTCAATTCATAAGACTTTTCGCACTTGTCCTTTGATAGGTACATATTCTAATATACGATCATGAATAAGAATGCAGTAAGCTGATGTTTTTGCTCCAATATTAGTTGCTGTTTCAAATTCTATTTTTATATCAATCGGTCCATTATTGAGTGATTCATTCTGATGACTGACATCTACTACAATAATAGGAGCTTTTGTCTTAAACTCTGATGCAGTTAGAAGCGGTTGAGATTCTTTCATATAGTAGCTTTGTTGAAATCTTAGATACATATCATATAGAATTGCATATCGTTCATTTTTGAACTTTATGTTAAGATCATCATATGGATATGAGACTGAATTTAAATGTACTTTTAAATTAGTCAAATCACAATGAACAAACTTATTTTCTTGTTGAAAAGCAATCAATACAAAACGAGGGCGTTCTCTATTTGCAGCTAGTTTAACATTCCAAATATGGCTAGTTCCCATATTTAATTGTGGATTGACATGACAATCCCAACTGCGAAATGCCATAGGTATAGAAGCACCATTGTTAATAATTTTAATCATATTCAATTTGCTAAAGTCGCATAATTGAACATGTGGGATTCTCCATGAGATTAGTGAAATTGTAAGTTTAGCTTTTTTAGTAGAAACACTCGAGCGTACAAGATCTTCGTCGTTCTTATTGCGCAAGAGTATCAATTCATGTTTTCCATTTAGTATAACTTTGTTGTAGTCTTCAGCGAATCCTAGAAGCATTTTTAGAGGTACATAGAAATTGAAAAAGCCATTTACAAGAGTGACATCGTCAATTTTGTTCCATCCAGCATTTTGCATCACGTTGCTTTCTGTTGGTGACATAGAAACCAAATTTTTTATGGTGCTTGTGGCTCCTAAATATCTTGTATGATCAATTTCAATTCCATTGAGCTCATAGCGAATTTCATCAAATAGATATGCCACAAAGTTGTTTTTTAATATAAAGTTGTCCGATGATGAAGAAGATTTAGAGTTATTATCATCAGCAACAAAACCTTCTACATAAATGTAGCTTTCACTGGGTAGCACGTACAAATCTTGATTTTGTATTGAAATTCTAATTTCATCATTATTGTTGTAAGATTGTAAGTATGGTACATATGTATGATAGTCCTTTTTGATTATATTCTCATCAGACAAGGGCTTATCTAAGACATCTATTATTGAACTCATTTTGTCTTCAATTTAAAATTCAAGGACTTTAGAAAATTTTTATTTGATGTTGTTAATGCTTTCTGTTGTACTGATCGCTTTAATGTTGATGTTGTTCTTGTTGCTATATTTTTTAAGGTATTTGTGTTGTATATTAGCATTATTTAGTTGGCCTTAAATGTATTCGTATTGTAATTTCCTCTCCTCGGAAATTAATTAAATCACCGTGTTGATCAACTACGCGCAGCGCTAGTGAACTTATCTCTCTGGTGTTCACAGGTAAATAGATAAGATTTCTTGGAACCTCATCTATTTTATAGCCTGGAGGCACATTAATCGGAAATTCATGAAGTGTATGCGATTTGGAGCTATTCATATATGTGTTAATAGCGATACTACTTTCAACTCGCAAGAGATTTACTTTAAAAATATTAACTGGAAGATCTGAATAATAATATTGGTTTGGTGTTAGGATTTTGCTATTGAATCCTAAAAGTTTTCCAATTGTATTGTCTTTATTAAAATATACAGTATCCTTGGAACTATTAACTTTAACTTGCATTGTATTGTTATTAGCTTCAATAAAAATCTTATTTGCTGGACAGAGTAGTTTGTATTGCTCTTCTATAAAATCAACTATATCATTTAGTTCGTAAGATCCAATTGGTATTTCTATTGTATATTCTCCTATATGAAACATATTGTTGTAGGTGTCTACATTTGGAATACTGTTGTATGAATGAAAATCAGTTAGAGCACACTCATATGCATCATGTAATTCAATAGGAGGAAAGTAACTAGCAGATAATTCTGATGAGTTAGAGCTCAGAGTAAGTGTTATTGACATTATAACAGACTGATTACAATTAAATAAAGTTTAGTAGACAGTATGGTTTATAAGCATAATTTACATATTTATTTCATTTTCTTATTTTAAAATTAACATTTGTTTCTTAATATTAATGCTATTATTGTTTTGCTATGATGTTGTTGTTGATTTAGTTTTTCTTTCATCTATAATATTTCATCTTTACTTATCCAAGAATTGTGTTGATTAGAAAATCCCAGCCATTTAACATATACCTCCTTCCCTTTAATTTTAAGCACCTTTTCAACTAGATATGTATTTGGAAATCTGGTTTTTGAAAGTTCGTCAGTATAGAATCCACCTTTAATAGGATTACCAAGATAGTCTTCTAATATGTATGTTGCAGGATTTGTATTTTGAACTCTTGTAATTGTAAAAATTTCTGTAGTCCAATTTGGAGTATAACCTTTTTCAAATGTATGCTTATATTTGCTTATGCGTACATGATCTCCTACATTAAATTTTGACATTTTATACATTTTCATATGACTGTATACTGTATTTAGCAGCTTTTCCTCATTTGTTGAGTTGACTTTAATTGGAGGCATTTTAATGGTACGATGAACTTTTCTATTGTAGGTATTAAGTAAATCTTTGTATATATCAATCCACTTATAAGAACCATTATAGCTAAATTCTTTCCACATCATTCCTTTCAGTGTTCTATTAAATCGTTCTACTATTGATGCTTTCATAATGCTATATGTTGAGTAGTGATTAATGCTGTATTTATGCATTAATTTTTCAAAGTTTTTGTTGAAAAATTCTTTACCATCATCTGTTTGTATGTTTTTTGGTATTCGCCCCAATTCAAAAATATTTTCCATTGCGTTGGTTGTTTCAAGTGCAGTTTTTGTTTTTAGTGGTACTGCCCATGCAAATTTTGAGAATGTGTCAATTATAGTCAGCAAAAATCGATAATTTCTATTTTCTTTAGAATAGTTCCCCATTTCAACTAAATCAGCTTGCCAAAGATCATCTATTCCTTTCATTACAACTCTGCGACGCACAAAATGTTTTCGTGCTTGCTTATGGAGTTCGTTTACTAAATTTCTTTTTGAAGACATTAAGTTGTTTTTAGAGATTTTTTGGAGAGTGTTGTGATCTAGTTGAAGCACTTTCAGCTATTGATACAAACATGTAATTTTCTAATCTATAAATTTTCTCATTAAGCTGTTCAATTTGCTCTTCAAAGGATGTTTTAATTTTTAGAATATCTTTTTCAATTTTATAATTTTCTTCTATATCTAATTTTGTTTCGCGATGTAGATCCTCAATTTGTATTTGAATATTTTCTTGAATTAAAGTACTGTCTCTCTTAAAGAATGCTAATAATTTCTCTTCTAGTTTTTCGATTTGAGTTTGCAGAAACAATTTATTGATAACATCGTTTTCCTCCACAGCTTTTGCAACATTTTTGATCCTTTTGTTTTGGACATCAATGTTGTTGTTCGTATCCACAAAGAACCCCAGCAGTTTAGGTGCATTTTTCAAAGAAACTATGTTGCTAGTATCGTTTAAATAATGTCCAAATTTATCAACAGACATGCTTTATATACTTTATTAAAGTTAATGTATTATATTAGCTTCACGTAGTTCTTCAATAATTGATATAATCTCGTTATTGTGATTATTATGACCTGCAGCTTGTGATGCGAGCAGTAGTCGAAGTCGATCTACTAGCTCATTTGGATCATCCCAGTATATATAGTTGGGCTTATGGATGTTAAATTCCATCATTCCATCACCTAAGTAGCTACCTTTTGGCTTAGATCCTGTTGATTCGGGTAAATTATCCTGGTTTTTCTCGTCAATAAATTTCTTAATAATATGTTTATATTTATATCCTCTAGTACCCTTAATTTGACCATCAGGTTTATAGTCTCTTCTATATGCATTAGTAGTAATTAAAATCTTTTTATAGATTTCGAGTTCAAATTTATCATAATTTTTTGGTATTTTATGAAACATTAGAGAAAATAGTCCTGGTGTTAGAGCCCATATTTGACCACCAACTTGTATTTTATGTTCACTAAGTGTAAGTTTACTATCACCGAATTTCCATTCATTATTGAAATCTTTATGTGGACCATAGTTTGTATCTAATTCATTTCTTTCTTCCAAGACTGATAAATCAGTATAAGTATCTTCTGTATTGGAAGTTTGTGAGTAAAAATCATCTTCATCATCATCATCATCATTTTTAGTATTAGTTTCGTTAAATAATATGGTACTATCAGATATTGTTCCTTCTGCTAGTTTCTTTGGTGTACTTGTCTCTATCTTGAGTGATGGTTTTTCAGACTTTAAACTTGTATTATTTTCAAATTCTGTCTTCATTTTATTTTCTTCTTTAATTTTTTTAGAACTATTTATGAATTCTTTGAGTGGTTCTGTTATAGGTTTAAATGTATCTCTTAGTTGTTCACGTGTATCTATTTCACCAGTTTTTATACTACGAAGCTTTTTCTTCAAGACATTTCTTGTCAACACCAACTGTTTTAAAATTTTCTCATCCATGTTTAATAAATAAAAGGTATCAGCTTTTAGATCAGGTATCAGCTATTAGATCAGCTATCAGCTATCAGATCAGCTTATCAGGAGCTGGTCTAGTTTTCAGATCAGGTTATCAGGACCTGATCTGGTTTTCAGATCAGCTTTTCAGGACCTGGTCTGGTTTTCAGATCAGGTTATCAGGACCTGATCTGGTTTTCAGATCAGCTTTTCAGGACCTGGTCTGGTTTTCAGATCAGCTTTTCAGGACCTGGTCTGGTTTTCAGATCAGCTTTTTAGGACCTGGTCTGGTTTTCAGATCAGCTTTTTAGGACCTGGTCTGGTTTTCAGATCAGCTTTTCAGGACCTGGTCTGGTTTTCAGATCAGCTTTTCAGGACCTGGTCTGGTTTTCAGATCAGCTTTTCAGGACCTGGTCTGGTTTTCAGATCAGCTTTTCAGGACCTGGTCTGGTTTTCAGATCAGCTTTTCAGGACCTGGTCTGGTTTTCAGATCAGCTTTTTAGGACCTGGTCTGGTTTTCAGATCAGCTTTTTAGGACCTGGTCTGGTTTTCAGATCAGCTTTTCAGGACCTGGTCTGGTTTTCAGATCAGCTTTTCAGGACCTGGTCTGGTTTTCAGATCAGGTTATCAGGTATCAAATCAGGTTATTAGGTAGCTGGTCTGGTTTTCAGATCAGCTTATCAGGTATCAGATGAGGTTATAGCAAATAGATGTATCAAGCTTAAAGTTAGATTAATAACTAAAGTAAATGTTTATGAAGAGTAGTTTATATAGTTATGAAATAGTCAAATTGTTTCCGGTAGCGTCCATCATTTAATTCATTATCTTTGCTAATCACCAAAAATCCATATTTATTCTTCCAACACTCTCGACAAATTTCATGAAACTTTTCATAACTCATATCGCCACCAACATGATCTCTATAAACATGCTTCATATTTGTCTCATCTTGTTTAAACATTATAATAACATTGGCATTGTCTCTTATTAAATGCTTGGGAATTCTAGTATAAGTTTGACACAAGTAGAATGAATCGACATCCCTATGTCGCCCCATACAAAAATATGTACGTATATTATTCTGCTTTTCACATGCAACATCATCAAATATCATAATTGAATTAGTTTTAGCTTCGTCAGGTGGAATAACTGATTCATTATCTGTATATGTATAATATCCCATTCCTTTAATTGGTGAAATTAGTTTCTTCAGGTATTCATATTTGGGTTGATATAGAGATTTTGAGTATAAATAGATGTTTTCAAACTTGAGTCCATTAGGACTTTCTAGTAAGCCAATCATAACATTAGTCTTTCCACAATTGGATGGTCCAACTATTAGAGCACGAATAGAATTTGGTAAGAGGGGGCTATGCTTTATTTTTGAAGTGATGTTGACTGAATCGTCAATATTACGAACTAAAATATTTTTATGTTGTTTCACTAACTGCATTTTTGTAACTGAATACATTTTATAAATGTTACCTCTTATTATAGAAAAAATTAGATAATATGGTTATACGATATCAGAAAACGTTTAGTCATAAAAACACCTTCGTTGGAGGAGGTATAGTAGATAAAATAATAAACTCTCTACCTGTTGAGCTTCATTTTCCGGGGTATCAGTACTGTGGACCTGGAACAAAACTACAAAAACGTTTAAATCGAGGTGACAAAGGTATTAATTTATTGGACTCTGCTTGTAAAAATCACGATATTGCGTATTCAAAAAATAAGGATTTAAGTACAAGACATAAAGCTGATAAAATACTTGAAAATTCAGCTTGGAATCGAGTTTTAGCAAAAGACAGTAGTCTTGCAGAAAAATCATTTGCATATATGGTTACTAACGCAATGAAAACCAAAACTAAATTTGGTATGGGTGTGGAGAAAAAGAAAAATGCTAAAAAGAACAAGCCAAATGATAAAAAACTGTTTAGAACATCAATTAGAGCTGCAACAAAAATACTAAAGAAGGAAAAACCATTAGATATTAACTCAGCTATTAAAATTGCACGAAAAACTATTAACAAATCATTAAAAGGAAGAAAGTCTCAAATTGTAGTTCCACGTGTAATACGTGTTCCAAAAATCGGTGGTTTTTTACCTCTAATACCGATTTTAACTGCTCTGGGTGCAATTGGTAGTCTAACAACTGGAGGTGCTGCTATAGCTAAAGCTGTAAATGCAACAAAGAATGCAAAAAATCAACTTGATGAAGCAACTAGACATAATAAAGCGATGGAATCTATAGCAGTGGGAAAAGGACTTTACTTAAAACCATATAAAAAAGGTTATGGTTTAGTTCACAAAGAGGAATCAAAAAACTCTTAAAGATGCTGCCCAACAGACCACTATCTGATGTGGACCTAAACCGTTTCTCTATAAAAATTCCATATTTTAGAGGAGTTTTCATGTTGAATACTCTACCAAAACGAACAAAGAAAATTGAATGTGGAATAATCAACTTAGATGTATCAACAGGACCTGGTACACATTGGGTAGCATACTATAAAAACAACAATGAAAAAGAATATTTCGACAGCTTTGGAAACTTACAACCTCCTTGGGAAGTAGTCAAATATCTTGGTGCAAATATAAAATACAACTATAATCAGCATCAGAATTTCAATACATTTACCTGTGGACATTTATGTCTTAAATTTCTTTATGAAATAACTGAAAATATTAAATAAAACACAAAAATTTATATTTTACAAAACTCTTTAATGTCTTTTTATTCATAATTTAAAATACATAATTAATATATTATTGCCAAACAGGAAATTGGGAATTTTGAATTAGAAATTCACTCAGCTCACTCTCGACAATTAGGTTTTCTTCACCTTCTCTACTTAGGCAATATGATCCGCTTGAGAGATCTTTGATATCGTCATCAGTTAAAATATTATATCGTTTCGGCAGGAACATTATGTGTTTATTCATTTCAACTTTTAGGGTTGGTCCATATTTAGTTGTTACACGTACCACATTTCTAATAGTATATTTCGTTGAAGAATCAAGCTCCTTTACGTGGATTAAAGTTTTGTTATTTAGAGCATTAAATTTTGCAATTAGATTTGTTGTGGAGTCCATTTTTTATTTTTTATTTAGATACTTCTTGTCACTCTGAATGTTTAACTGGAAATGATCTTAAAAGTAGCGATGATGACTTCAAAAAGGCTAATCGAAAATAATTGTGGTGAAATAGTGAATAAGTGGGAGATAGTGATAGACAGAAAGAGATAGTTATAGAGAGAAAACGGTTAGAGAGAGACAGAGTAGTAAAAAAGAAATATGGAATAGAGAGAAAAGGGTTAGAGAGAGATAGAGTGCTAAAAAGAAATATGACATAGAGATGATAGTATAGATATTTTAAAGACCATATAGATATTTTAAAAATTTACAGAACAAATTAGTCTTAAAGGAACCTTCCAACATTCATCATCATTCATTCATCAGCAAATAAAATGAGCCAAATTAGACGTACTCTTAATCAATTTATAACAGATTTTGAAAGCTTCAGGCTTTTTGATCATTGGGAGATGATAAGATGTTTCCAAAATATGCTGGATGAGAATGAAGAATATGGTGTCATGGAAGATGAAGACAACACTGAAGGACACTTCCCCAGCTGTCCTTGGTATCATCCTGAGTGTGAGGAGGGACCTGATACTTGCAGATGTACCATATATTTTTTAAGAAAAAATATACTAGAACATCTAATAATTGGCTATTACGAAATGTTTCCATCATTATAAATAAATTAAATAAAAATGAAATTGAATTGTATAAATAATAAAATAAAAACGAAATTAAATTGTATAAATAATAAAATAAAATAAAATTGAATTATAAAAATATTCCTTGATTTGTATTATTTTTTTCTAAAGGAAAACTAGGAATCATCTGTTCGAATATAAAATAACATAAACTTGTATGTAGTGAAAAATATGAGGATTTATCCGAGTATCTAAATTATTTCTCTTTATGAAAATATCTAATGGAATTTCATATTGTGAAATTCAATTTCTCTTGTGCAGAATCTCTCAAAGAAAACAAGACTGTGCATGTTTAAGTGACCTGAAAACAAGACTGTGCATGTTTAAGCGACATGAAAACAAGACTGTGCATGTTTAAGCGACATGAAAACAAGAATTTGCAAATAAGCAAAAACAAAATTTTTTTTTGATCCAACGAAGTAAAGCCAATAAAGAAATAAAAAAACCATTCACATTTTCCATTCTTTTTTCAATAGTTTATTTACAATAACTTTTCTTAATAAATAGGATTTAAATACAATAATATTTCTTAGGCTTTTTTTACATTCATTTTAACAACAATACAATAATTTTTCTTAATAAATAAGATTTTATATACATCAATTTTTCTGATTAAATAGGATATAAATACAATATTTTTTCTTATTAACTAAGATATTATATACAACAATTTTTCTTAATAAATAGGATTTTATATACAATATTTTTTCTTAACTAATTAACTAAGATTTTCTTGCATTTTAGCAATCTCATCTAGCAACATGTCAAGTTCGTATTCAGGGTTAGTTTCCTTAATACGAAAATGATACCATGCATAAGTGTTTATATTATTTGATCTAATTTTTCTCTTATCATCTCCATAGCTTAATACTACCTTATTTAATTCGCTAGTATATAATTGATGTAGCTTAGATTTAAATGTTAACATACTATCATATACATTAATCTTATTAAATAGGCAATTCTTATATGTAGCTAAACTATATTTATCTAATATGGCTCTCTTTACCCCCTTCGATTTTTTAATATCATCTTGATTTTCTACACTAAATGAATACATTTTTGAGCGCAGCCCAACAAACTCTGTCATTATCTTACCGCAATTTTCATCCTTCATCATACCAATTACTTTTTTATTTACTATGGGGAAATTATAAATATTGTCTGTAGGATAGTCCGATGTGTCAAATTGTTCATGTATGTCATTTTTTATGTCAGCGTAAAAGTCGTCAGTCTTTATTGAATATATAAAAGAGTCAGTATCCATATAGTTTAATGAGAGGTTTGTCTTAAACTTAGGTTGCATGTACCCGTAATGGAAATTATACATTTTCCATTTGGACAGCTCGAGTACACAAAATCCTAAGTAAATTGGTTTATTGTAGCAGGTTTTGACTCTAGTCATTTCGATTGCTACAAGATCTTCAGAAAATATAGATAAACTATGAAAATTTGGTTTTGATATCCAATCTTGGGCACCTAAATGATTGCAATTCGTCCTCTCCCAATTATTAACAATTTTAACATCTCTCCTCTTGTCCACATTTTCCATGGTTTTACCATACACTGCATTATTAAGTAGCTTGAAAAAATTTTTTTCAAAAGCATTTTTAGCAGTGGCTCTATGTCTGGTATTTAGGTCAATATAGCCTTTTAACCATGGAGATTGTTTAAATGCTAGAATACGATGAGTTTTCTTTAAAACTAAGCCATATTCTAAGCACTGTTTTAGAACTCTAAAGTGTATCACATATGATTGCTTTGTAGAGAAATCGGTTATCAACTTGCTATACTTCGCTTGCATAGGTTTCTTATTTTCAGCGCAAAAAGGAAGATCATTATGCAAGTCGTGTAAATGAGAGGGATAATCCAACGTAACCTCATAAATATAACCGTCTGTTCCATTATCAGCTATGCTGTTTGGATCCAGATTCAACTCGTCTTGTGATAACCATCTGAACCCACCATGAGGAAGATATTCCGACATCGCCCATCCATACAAATTGTTAGCGTCTAAATAGACGAGAAATTCTGAGGGCTTTTCTTTGTCGAAATCTTGCAAATATTTATTATTTGCTTTCGAATATCTTTGACTACACTGTACTATCCCCCCACGTATACCTTTTTTCATAAAATTGTACATGTCTATGTCTGTCAATAATTCTAATTCAATTTTTGTATATTTGAGCATTGCATCCCAGGAAAGGCCAGGTGCTGTATAATACTGGCAAGGATCGAGCTCATAAATACCCTTACAAACTTTTCTAAAGTTCTCGAAAATATCTGTCAGTAAGAGGACGTCTGTTTTTAAGTAAAGTTCCATGTAATCTTTCATTGTTTCACAACCAAAAGTATTCCATACCTCTACAGCATGTGAGTATTCCTCTAAAGAACACTCTTTATTATTCAACTTATTAAAAAAATCACTGCGTGAAGGCAGCTGGCATTCATCTAATTTTTCGAATGAATTTAGGTACTCATATGGGAAAATACCTTTTTTCTTAATAAGCTGAAATTCTTTTTCTGATTGAAATAAGGACCTTATAGTGCTGAAATCATTATCCGACAAATTGCAGGCTAATGATTCCAAACTCTCAGCCATAAAGCGTATAGTATCAAGAAATCTTATTTCAAGCTTATGGCCATCACTCATTTCTGTGAATTGGGAGAGGGATATATAAAGTTCCTTATTGAGAGGGAGTACTTTCAGTTGCAATGAAATTTCACCTAATTCTTTAATGAAAAGATGTGAGTCATAATTTGAATAATTGTGGAAGTAAACTGGTATAAATTTGGGAATTTGGTAATTTAAATTACATTTATTGTGGGCTGCGCCTCTAAATTTGCCACTAATGTGGCAGTGATCTCTAACACGATCTTTGCCTAGAAATTTTTGGCAAATATGGCAATTCACCGCACTATAAAAATTATAAGTATCTGAAGGGGATAAAGTATCCATTTGTCTATTGTTAACTAAATAGTTATTATATATATCTTCACAATCCTTAATTAAATATTCTACAAATTTTTTGGAGGCATCTTCCCCCGTATATATTCTAAGCGTATCTAAATTATTACTATGCATACACTTAATAAAATAACTAAAGGCACAAGGTGTGTGCTTTTTTATTAAATTTGTTTTACTACTTACACTATTACTTATATCCTCTAATACGCATTCAAAGTCCGCGTAAATAACAAAAGGGACATCCATTTTTCGTTGATGTCCCTTAAAACTAAGAATGGCATCCTCACCTGATGGCATAGTTGTGACTATCTTCCCACATTCCTCCTTATGAGTATTCATGATGGTGTCCGTATGAGTATATTGGAGACAGCTATTGCAGAAGTGTAGTTTGTGTCCATTCTGTGTTAGCTGATTCCGTAAAAGTCTGTAAATAATAAAAAGTAAAATAAAAGTTTATAAGTAAAACGTATATATTATAAAATATATAAAAGAAGTATATGTATCATTAAATTAAAGTGTAGTATAATTTTTTAACTTACTTTGATATGTTCTTTATCAAAATGTAGTGATGAACTTCACCATTTTCCAAAAGCAACAAGTTTACATGACTAATTTTCTCGTCTTTGGTGATATAGTAAGGACCAATAATCTGATTGGCCCCCTCATCATAGCCAAATACATTAACACTTATTGCTGGATTGTTCACCTCAAACTCTTTGATTTTGTTTAATTCTAATGGGAAGCGTAAATTTTTGAAATTTAGCGCTACACCATTTCGCGTAACAATCGTCTCTGCAGCAATGTCCTGAATATTATAAGAACTGCAACGCTTTGCATTATCATATTTGGTGGTATCCATGGCAGCGATTAGGCACCACTTGAAACAGTACTCATCATCATTTTCAATATTGAGGCAAGCTTTTTTTCTTTCTAGTTTTCCAGGTGTGGATATCCAGTTCGATCCTTTGACGAGCGAAGATTTGTTGATGTTAATTTCTGCTCGGACTATGCGTGACAAAGTCCAACCAGAATCTCGCTCTTCAAATTCGGACATTTTGGTTGAAATTTCCCCAACCTGCTTACGGAATAACTCTTCAATGCTATCTGCCTTCGTCAGCAAACTCATTTTGGCTACATGTGATATTATGCACAACTCCAATTCTTCTCCAACAATTTTTATATATTCTGCCACAATACTTACATGAAATTTAATTATTGCATGCTTACTTAAATTCACTTGAAGTCTCTCCATAAAAACATTTTTGTTTTCTTCAACAAATTCTTCCAACAGAAGTTGGTCTTTTTTGTTTAAAATTGCATAAGTGGCAATATGGTTTTTGAATGCTTTAGATATTTTATAATATCCCAATTCTTCTACTTCATCTGTTCTAGCATGCGAAGTATTCCTTGGAGTTGGCAGAGTTTCTTCTCTTCTTTCTTCTACTTCTCCATCACTTTCCGGTAAGCTTATGTCCATAGCATCGTCGAATAAATTACCTCCAAGGATACCCACACCCTGTTGTTGAGCTTGTTGTTGTTGAGCTTGTTGTTGTTGAGCTTGTTGTTGTTGAGCTTGTTGTTGATGTTGGTGCTCTTGTTGATGATAA
The DNA here is from genome assembly GCA_944452675.1 of Tachina lurida. NCBI lineage: Eukaryota > Metazoa > Arthropoda > Insecta > Diptera > Tachinidae > Tachina > Tachina lurida. The sequence continues at coordinate 186,641,733 of OX101752.1, read as the reverse complement.
TTAAGAGGCTGCCATTGCATCACATTGGGATTATAATTGTATCCCAAAAACTGATTATTCCATGGCATACCGTATTGTTGAAAATTTAATGGTAACTGATATTGAGGATACTGAAGAGAAGGATATTGTTGATGAATAAATGATGATGATGGATTTTGGTGATTTTGAAGAGATGTCTGCGGTAGCTCTGGATTTATGCCCCGGCTTACGACCACTTGATTCTGTACACTATGGTTTTTAACATGCTCCAAAAAGGACTTTTGGTATTTGTATACCTTATTGCATGTATTACACTGATAACCTGATGAACTCATTTTTAATTATTTTATTATTATTTCACTTTAACACAATTACTGATGACACTTCTTGTAAATACAATAACGTACTGATGTGTTGGTTAGAAAAGTTGGCGTATTTATACTAAAATTGGAAGCAGTATCCTTGCAGCATTCATAAATTTTACTTTTTGTTTCTCTGCTGCTGACTGTACTTAGTTTGCTGCTTTAAAATAATCGTAGACAAAGAAAATGACTACCTTGCAAAATATATATGTATTCTACAAAATATTCCACGCACAAATACCCACGATCACACATTCATACATGCACACATACATACATACACATACATACATACATATACACATACATACATACATACATATTTCTTAAACAAATACACAAAATATTAAATTACCCGCGACTATCAAGCTGGACCCCCCACACACAAGTATGGGTGTTCACATACATGTGAACACAAGTATGGGTGTTCACATACATGTGAACACATAAATAAATATTTTCTCTGATATTACTGATATAGTATTACGATAACAAATTTCTACAGTCTGGCAACACTGGCAATTTTCCCTTTGGTATTAGAAAAAAATAATAATCATGTTTTGCCGTCGGCATTTGGAAAAATAATTACGTTTTGCCGTCGGCATTTGGAAAAATAATCATATATTGCCGTAGGCATTAGGAAAAATATTCATATATTGCCGTAGGCATTAGGAAAATCATATATTGCCGTAGGCATTAGGAAAAATATTCATATATTGCCGTAGGCATTAGGAAAAATAAATGTTCACTATTTCACCCCCATTAGTATTAGGAAAAATTATTAGTTTTAACTGTATTAAATATCTTTGATAACCAATATTGTTCTTCAATGTCGCACGTGACATCGATGAAACCCCTTAATCCACCCCACAAACATACACACATACAAATTCCCACGGTCATAAAAAACCCGGACTTATTGAGCCACCCTCGTATGTATTAAACAAACAAAACCCCTTATGTAAACAAAAAATTCCTTATGTAAACAAAAAGTTGGACGGACTTATTGATCCACCCTCGTAGGGTATCAAATTTCACAAATTTCCAAGAATTTTAAAATTTGGGTAATTAAAATTTTAAAATTTCAAAATTTTAATTGACGCAGGATTGGCAGTTCCCTACTACTTATGAGCTCAAAGAGTACTTAAAGCGATACTTTTGTCCTTCTGTGATGTATATACATATGTTGGCGGCTCTAAATTGTAAAAAAATTCAGAAAATTGAAGCAAACTCTTACCGCGTGTAACCCAGTAGTGCGATTCACTAACTTTTTTTTTTAACGATAATCTCATCGTTAAAATAATTATAACGAAAATTTATCGAATGTGATATTCAGTAACATTTTTAACGATATTCGCTGTAGGTAAATGTCAGCTGTATCGTTATTTAAGCGACAATAATTTATGTGCTGTTAATTTTAGCGACAAAAATCAACAGAAAATATCAACCGCGTACTATTGTTAAAAAGAACTTACAGAATTATACAATTGTTATTGCAAGCGATAAAATGTATAGACAAAAATTAGGATTGCCAAATCGTTAAAAGTTTTTGAATCACGCCACAGGTAGTGCTATCGTCTAGAAAATCTCTATGGAAATTATACAAAAAGTTAAAGCTTTTCATGTAAGTTTTGTACTAAAGGCGTCCGATTGGCTTATGTAAATAGAAAGGTAATAAAATGTCTTGTATAACATTCTTAAAAAAAAAAACGGTTTTACAAAAGAACGTAGGAAAACTTTACGATAGTTTAGTTATCTTCTTTATATTTCTAATTACGCTACATGATTTCTATAGACCTACACAGAAATACACTACTGCAATAATTAAAGCCAGTAATTTCCTTATCAACACAAATCCATATCTAAATAATGAACATTCGTTATTAAATTCCATTCAAATCTTTGCAAAATTATAACATTTTTATTTAAGTGAAATCTAATATAAACAATCATTTAAAATAGTATTTATTAAAACAAAAAATGTTTCAAATACTTTTGCCATTTCAAACAATGTTCGATGGCAAACAAGAAAAAAAATACTACGGAGCAATCCAATTTGCAAAATATAATTATCGAATAAAAATTTTATAGCTTATTTTGTTATGTGTAAAAATGGTTCGTTCGCATAAACTTTATGCCCTTTTTGATGAAATTCTTGTTTATTCGTGCAATCAATTCCATGGTATTATATATTTGGGCATCCAATGGCCTTTGTAAAACGAAAAGTACTAAACACAGACACACAGGCACAAATCGTATAGAAACAACAACAAGTGTTGCCAGGCAATGGAGGAAAGAGTAGCTGAATTATACTTTGAAAATGCTAGAAGAAATAAAACTTAAAAGGTCAACAAATTTAAATTTATATAATATATAAATTTATTTTTATATATTATATAAAATTTTTTTTTGAAAATTAATTTAATTAGTAATTTTACAAAATTATATGTGACCCGGTCTATGAAAAGGTGGCTCATGACTCAAAAACAAAACTTCGAGAAATCAGCTGTTAAAGATAAACAATGCATTTCGAACCAAAAAAAAAAGTAAAAAATAATTTTGAGTCATGAGCCACCTTTTCATAGACCGGGTCACATATAATTGTTCGCAAGAATACAGTTTTCCTATTCAAGTATTTTTTTTTTTAATTTAAGCAACCATGCACTTCGTACAGTCAAGTACATATTTATATAAACAAAGAACTTACATTTAAAAAACTAACTCTGTGTAAGATATAGGCCGAAATTGTTGCATTTTCAAACTCCCTGAAAGCAAATAACTTAAAGGGTAGTTTAAGAGTTAAAATAACTAGTTACAGAGTTGGCAGTAAAGTGTTGGAAACCTTAAAAAACCAATTCGAACAACTATATAATTATTTTTTTTTTACTTATTGCTTATATCTAGTATTAGAGTTGAACTTTCGACTTAAGTGTGTTTTGACAAATATATTGGCAAAATATTTCAACTACTGACATCACTTTCTGAAGGTAATTTTTGCTTTTTTCAAAAAAATTGCAAAAAAAAGAGCCATTAATATATGCCCACAAAATGTTGCTTGTAATGTGCTGAATAAATAATCTCAAGACATTATAAAACAAAAACCAAAGATACTTAGGTTTTCTAAATTTTTTTACTACATAAAGGTGCAACTTTAAATTGGCCTTAATATTAGTTTCAGAATTAGTTTCTGCAAGAATCAGTTGGCAGAACACTGTTATTTTTTTGTGTGTTGGACAGTGTAATTTATATTATTTTTTAAATAGCTTCAAGAAAAAAAAGGAAGTTATCATTTCGTCTGTATTTTTTTTTTTTGACATTGTCACTTCATAACTCAGAACATTTTAGACTGATTGTAAAAATTATTATTTTTTGTCTGTGAGGGTATATCTTCCAATCGGTCCCCTTGTAAAAAATGGGCGGGCACACGCCCATAATTTTTAAAGCTATGCTATCTATTTTCAATACAGCAGCTAGGATGTGATTTTGGTAAAAAAAAATAATCGACACTTTTAAAGTTATAAATTTATATTTGTTTTCGTTCTTTGAAGTGAGTGAAATAAAAACAAAACAAAAACAATGAGAAGGATTAGTTTTTGTATAGTTTCTGAACATGAGTACAAACCAGAGAACAAGACCAATGGCCTGCAAGCTGGCTAACAGCCGCCGTCGTCCACAAACAATATATTAATTCAATCAAACGCTGCCAGAAAAGAAAATAATGGGAAATAAATGGAAAGTTTTTGAAATACATATTGGCGGCGAATTTGACATCATCATATCTATGGCGAAAAGAAAAAAGTTCTTAAGTCGAGATAAGCTAATTTTGAATTAATGGTAGATCCGTAATCTGTATATTTGAAAGTATCCCTGGTCAAAATCGGAATTAATTTGTGCGATTTTTCAAGAAGTTATAGCAAAATGAATTGCGGCTTATCTTTTTAAGACTTCTAATCTCATTTAAAATAATAGCTTAATTTAGCTTATACTTTGGTAAATTTCAACTTAAATGTATTATTAACAGTGTGTAGAACGACGTTTGTATAAAAAAATAAAGATTAACAGAGAATTTTCCAATTTGCATCTAAAAGAAATTAATTTCTGAAAATCGACTTGAACTCTTAAAAATGCTTTCCTGCAATAAAGTCTAATATGACTTAAGCACTTTTTGCTTATTGCCACAGATATATATTATAATTTTATTGTATTGTTATTTAACACATGAAATTTGTTTTATATACAAGTAGCTAAGACGCACCTTACACTGTGTCTTTTCTGCTTGCCTGTGGGGTTGAAAAGCTTGAGGAGTAAAACAAAAGGCATGTAATGAAAATTCCAGGGGATTTTTGATATTTCTCTTTGCCGTTTTCGTACTCTCAACATTAAGCGTGTATATATGTAATTGTCAAGAAGGCATGAAGACAAAGGTCTTAATGGACTTTTCGTAGGAGATTTAAAAGAAAATTGTCAAAATAAGGCACACTAAAAAGGCATAGTGTGAAATGACACTAAGTAGCATAGCTATAACCGGGTTTCCTAACACACCTTTCGTTTTTTTTTTTTTTTATTTTATGATATTCTACTTATTTTATTGCTGCGAAACGTATCAAACACACTTTTGGTAAATACACAATTTTAAAGTTGAAAAAATTGGCGAGGCTACGCCCATTATAATTTATTTTTATATTTAACGTGGTTCTACTGAACCGATTGCAACAAAACTTGTAACACGCCTTGAGCTCTGAAATAGACACAAAGTTCCATTTAGCAAAATGGGCGGAGTCACGATCATAAAAATTTAATGTTATTTGAAGTGGTTCTACTTTACCTTTTTTGACAAAACTTAACACACCCCTGAGCTCTGAAAACACAGACAATCTTGCATATAAAAACTGGGCGGAGGCAGATTTTCCAATTTTTTTTTGTTGGAAAGTTTTGGATGTTTAGTTCCCACAAAAGCATATACATTGCAAATTGCATAATAGAGCAAACAGTTTAATATATTAAAGCTCTGATGCGAACTTGAGCTGTAACACCAATTTTGATTCCTCTTTATATTATTATTTTACCCTGTTCTGATGTTTTGTAAAAACTTTTTACTATATGTCCTGGTAACACTATTGGCAACCAACACTCATCATTAGCCTTTACTTGTTTTATGTACATAATTCGTTATTTTACGACTTACTTCTGACCATATCTGCAGACTCTTCCTGCACAAACAATTTGTAGTAAATATTCATGCTAGAGACAAACAATTTGTAACATTTTGGTAAATTTTGTTTTATTTTAACCTTTTTTATACACAAATAAATGTACATAAATACTTCGTATATATAAAAATGTTGACTTTTTAGTACTTTTTGCATTTGTAACCTTTTTTACTCTTATTTACAATTTTTGGTCGTTTTGTTTCTGCAGTTGAAAGTTCAACGAAAGTTAAATAACATTATACTGAGCTAATGTTATGTATTTAGAAATTGGTATGTATATCGCACAAATGCAATGAATGATTGTAGTGATTGCAAAAATTGCTTGTTTTATGTATTTTACCAAACAATTTGTTAATAATGGCACGTGCCACACACCCCCCCCACACACACACACACACACACACTCACACACACACACACACACACACGCAATCAAACGTTTATTTGTTGGTGTCTTTACGTTTCCCGCCTTCATTTTATAGTATTTTTTGTAGCAGGAAATGTGTTATGGAATATTTACTCAGCCAGAGGGCAATAAATTTCTATGTAAATAAATTTTGTTGTTTTTGAGAACTCTATAATATTTAAAATCAATGCTTTAATTAATATTACTGTAATAAAAGAACAAAACGTTTTGGAATGTTTCTCATGAATACATGTAATAATTAAAGAAAACTCTAATGATTTGTTATTACATTTTAGACTATTTTAAAATGTGTGAGGAACAGTGATCAGCAATGAGTAGTGAAAAAGTGAGTAGAGTTGAATCACGACTTATAATTTCTTGTACTTATGCGTACTCATACTTATTGCAATGTTGTCCAACTTCATATCGACTCGAAATTTTGAAGTTTGCATCTAACTCATACTTAGCAACATTTATAACATTGTTGATTTCGACTCTCCCTAAATTAATGTCTACATTCGATGCAAAATAAGTATGATTCGCAATAGAGCCGGATCCGACTCGTTCAGTAGTTAATTTTAGACACAAACCTATGATCATACCCATTTAAATTACCCGGGTTTAATCATAATTTTTTGTCTAAAATGAACGATTGAACGAGTTGGATCCTGCTCTAATTCGGACTGCGAAGTTCGCATATGATCATTAAAATACTCATTACACTGGTTTACAGCCAAAAAATACCAAGAACGCCATATGCCTAGATGAGTTAATTGGGACCTCCTGAACAGAAAAAACGCTGTAATTTTTTTTCCTAAGTACCGTTTTTTAGATAACGGTACTTTTGTGTTTTTCGGTATATGGTCCCACTCAAACCCTTGTGGAGCCCAACCCAAAAGTCTGATCGAGATAAATGGCATATCGTTGAAAAGGTACTTAAATGCCTTTTCCGTCAATATGCTGCAAATTTCTATTTGACCAGAAATGGTTGAGTTATGGCACCTCAAAGTTAAAAATTTGCCTATTTTTTACGTTTTTTTCAAAATTTTTAAATTTTGTTTCGTTTTTTTTCTCCGTTATAGTAAAGATCTGGAATGTTTTATTTTTTTACCAAATAGTTTATTTAGTTACAAGCATTTTAAGCGTAATTTGAAGAAAAATGGATGAAAAATAAAGTTTTTATTAAGGATTTTGTGGAACGACAATATTTTCATTTTCATTACTCACACACTATATTCGGCGTCCATCAGTTTTAACGTATTTACAAATTGTGAAAAAGTTGCTAAAAGACAGTCTTGCCATGAATTACCTTAAACAAAAATTTCCGAGAGCCACAGCCAGAAAAATTGAAGCTGGTATATTTGATGGACCTCAAATTCGGGCTCTGTAGGGTGACCAAGCATTTATTGAGTGTTTAGGTCCAGCTTATTTGGAGGCATGGGAAGCATTCCAGGACATCGTTCACAACTTTTTGGAAAACTACAGAAGTCCTGATTACGCTGAGAAGATCGATACATTACTGCAAAAATTCAATGCTATTGGTAAGCGTTGAGTGAAAGCATGTATATCAAAAAGGCCGTTATCATTTAAAAATTTATTCTTTTTAACTCTTAGGTTCAAATATGACACCTAAATTACATTTCTTATTCAGTCATTTGGATATTTTCCCCACGAACTTGGGCTCGGAAAGTGATGAACAAGGTGAAAGATTTCACCAAGAAATGGAAGAAATCGAGAGACGTTATAAAGGCTGGTGGGATGAACAAATGATGGCAGACTATTGTTGGTTCCTCATTCGCGAAGATCCATCCGAAAAAAAACGCAAAAGTTCAAGTCGCTCGTCATTTTAATTTAAATTTTCTGAATTCATGCCGAATATAGTGTGTGAGTAATGAAAATGAAAATATTGTCGTTCCACAAAATCCTTATTAAAAACTTTATTTTTCATCCATTTTTCTTCAAATTACGCTTAAAATGCTTGAACCTAAATAAACTATTTGGTAAAAAAATAAAACAGTCCAGATCTTTACTATAACGGAGAAAAAAAACGGAACAAAAATTAAAAATTTAAAAAAAAACGTAAAAAATAGGCAAATTTTGAACTTTGAGGTGCCATAACTCAACCATTTCTAGTCAGATAGAAATTTGCAGCATATTGACGGAAAAGGCATTCAATTACCTTTTCAACGATATGTCATTTATCTCGATCGGACTTTTGGGTTGGGCTCCACAAGGGTTTGAGTGGGACCATACACCGAAAAACACAAAAGTACCGTTATCTAAAAAACGGTACTTAGAAAAAAAAATTACAGCGTTTTTTCTGTTCAGGAGGTCCCAATTAACTCATCTAGGCATATGGCGTTCTTGGTATTTTTCCAAATTAAAAATTTGTAAACCAGTGTTATGAGGTTATGTGTATGCTCTGTTTCTTTTTTTTGCACGAATTGAAAAACCAAGCTATTTACTACTATTATATACTAGTTGCAAACTGTTTAATGACTAAACTTTTAAATATATGTAAATGGATGAATTAAGAGAGCTGAATCAATGTAAGTAGTATAAGCATTTTCCTGAAATTAGAAATCAAACATAGGTGATTTATGAGTGTGAGTATAGGATGAGTATGATGTCGAAGTCGCATTTATATTTATTTCAACCTATACTTATAAATCAATGTCATCATAAGTATGCGTAAATCAAAGTAGTTGACCAGCTAACCAAAACATTCGTAAATAATATCGCGTAAACATTTCTCGGACAAAACACTCGAGAACGACTATCGTAAATGGAAAGAGAAAGTGCTGCTAGATCTCACTCCGCTCAGTTTGTGGCAGCAAATCTTTCGATTTCGATGTTTCGCTCTCGAATCAATAGCGAAACTTTAGCAATATCATTAGCTATCGATTTCATTACTTCTCAATAGCAAAAGACGTTACTCCTCTTGATATATTCTTATGAATTGAATAAGCTAATGTTCGTATCGCTTTTTAAGCCAAATTACATGTGATAATTATTAATGAACAAATAACATCAAACTTAGTTGTAAATATTCTGACAACAAATAGTTGAACGGAGTAGTTGGCCGTTTTCGAAGGCCACTAAACCTTCATCATATTCTGTGTTTTGTCCACTGTGTGTGGTGTCAGTTGATGTAGACTTCTGCTTTATATACGAAACCATTTTGTAAATGGAATACGCGAATTGTTTTGATTCATCGTATTTCAATTTGCTGAAAGGAGTTTTGTAATGAAAGCCGAAATCTACCATCTCTAAATTTACAACAGTCTTATCATTGTCATTTATTCCTCTTTTGTTGTACATGCAAAAAAAAATTGAGAGAAACAAATTGTTTCTTGTTGTTAAACTTTTTTTTTACGAAAATGTTTCGAGTATTGTTGGCAATAGCGAACATTCGTTTATTTTCGAATCTCAGGTTGAGTGGGTGAGCTTAAATAATATCACGAGTCAGTATGAATAGCGAAAAAACGATTCATTACCGATTGCCGTATTTCGTGAGGAAATATACTTGGTTTTTATAATTTCTTGCAAAAAAATCATTTATTTTGTTGCAGTTGGCAGCTCTTTAAGTAATTTACTCAGAGAAATCTCCAAGAAAAAAATTAAATGTTGTTGTTTAAAAGCTGCAAAACTAAAAAATAAAAATAAAAAACAAAATAAAGTGAACAGATAAGAAAAAGAGCAAATAAGAAAAGTGCGTGCGCGTGTGTACAGCTGAATTTTACTAGCCAATGAGAACACAGGGTGAGTGACGGCAGAGTTTCATCATGCGCAGAAAAGTTTTTTTATTCTTGAATGCTACCTATCTATATAAGAGCAGGCCCAGCCGAATATACTACTTTAACTCGTTATTATTAATATTATAATTATTATTATTTATTTTCTATTAATTTGTTGCTTTAAATTTTCAATATAATTTGCAAGGTCCTTTTAGCTTCTTTCTGTAGCCACTTAGATTTAGCTATTCCTTGTTTAATTCTATTTAGTCATTATTTATTCTGCCTTCTGGCAACACTGCCCCAGGCTGATGTAATCTTTATATATTGCCCAAAGTATCCACATAACTATATGTACATATGAGCAATAAACATACACAGAGAAAAAAACTGCCTCACAGAATCTATAAGATTTTCTCTATGAAACGTTTTTAGGCTAAGGGTTACCCCAGTAGAAAGAAGCGAAGATTTTTTCATAGAGATTCCTTATTGTTTTTATGTGGTAAATCTTATTAATTTTATCAAGAAGAAAACCACATAAAATCAAGAAGAAATCTTATTATTCACAACTTTTTTTACTCAATTTTCGTTATTTTTGGCACCAATAAAACAATTCATAGAGAAAAACTTCTTGATTCTATTAGGTTTTCTTATAAATTGTAAACTATAGGGATTTCTTATTGATTTTATTAGGTTGCCGTATTAATTTTTTTAAAAAGGTTTTCTTCTTGATTTTATTAGGCTATCTTATTGATGTTTTCAATAAGGTTTTCTTCTTGATTTTAGTAGGTTCCTATATGATTATGTGTAAAGCATCTTATTGTTTTTTTTTTAATAAGGAAATCTTCTTGATTTTGTGAGGTGTCTTGTTATTTCGTTTCAATTTTTTTCATGATATTTTTCATTTTTGTATAAGAATGTTTGCACAATAATTTCAATGGTGTTCAGGCTGCTTGTTAGCATATTGTCTAGAATACATGGCTATCAGGTAGAAGTTTGCTGATTCAATACTTGGTGAGTAAGTTAGTTAAGAATATAACCTAATGTGTATGTATGTATGTATGTATATATGTATAAATAAATAACATCTACAACGTACTACATACATACATACATATATATGTATATGGTATAGAATTTAAATGAAAATATATAAGTACAGAGACTAAAGACGCAATTTTTTTAATTTTTTTATTGAAAAAATCAATAAGATAACCTCATAAAAACTACTATATTTCTTTTTGGTTTTTTCAAAAAGGTTTTCTCTATGAAATTAATAAGATTTCCTTATTGAAAAAAAAACCATAGAGATTTCTTATTAATTTTGTTCTATTTTATGAGGTATTTAGTAGGCACTGTTTTCTCTGTGTAATCATTAAAACATCAGTTAAATTTAAATAATAAATTTAAATAAACAAAAAACAAAATAATAATAAAATGGCACATTTTTGAGTTATTACCACTTTATTTACTTAATAACAATTTATTAGTTTTCAACTTTCTTTTATCGTTTTATGATAGTGTATAATAGTTGGCTCTAAGTTTAAGAATATATTATAATATTATAATGACACTTGTACAATTATGTTTATAAAAAAAGCATATTTTGTGTCCATATCTTTTAAAAATCCATTACATTTTATTGCATTTATAATGAATCCACAACAACAAATGGAAACACGCAGTTAAAGAACCATTTCAACATTCACTTAAATTAGAGATTTGCATGTCTGGCATAATTTTCTTTATTATTTTGTGTTATTACATATTTATGGAATAAAGAGGGGTTTTTTTATATTTTCTGCTTCTCTGTTTTTCTTTATTACAATAGAACAAAACCTTAAAGCTAAAAATGAAAAGACATTTTTATGCAAATTTAATATGCACTTTCACTTTATGGCATCAAATATATATGTATGTATATATTCATATACATATACGTATGTAGAAATACATAAATACATGTATGCATACATATATATTTTTGTGTATGTTAGAAAATAAAGCATGTCACAACCGCCAGAAAAACCTAAGCGACATAATTTGCAAACTTGATTTTTTTTTGACAAAAAACGATTGTTTGCAGTAATATTTCGTAAAAAAACAAGTCCCAAAAACTGTGTTCGTTAAGCCGTTTTTTCGGTTATGACTCAATATATTCATGTATGAGTGCATACATAAATAAGAAACAAATCCTGGCATTAAGCCTTAAAAAGTAAAGATATTGATTATTAGGCATTTAATGAAACTATAATTAACTTTAAAGTAGAAATATCAAATGTTATGGCCTCTGTAATATAAAATATAAACTACAATAAACTTTTTGTTATTTGCAAGGCAACTTTAATTAAATATATTAATAAAATGAATCGATTAAACAGAAATCTAAAAGAAACGTTGACTAAAAAGTATTAGCCAAAATAAGAAACACAAAAACTTGTTGGCTTTTATATATTTATTAGGGTAAGGAAAGTAATAGTGTTTTCTGAGGTCACGTTTTATTGTTAAAGTTCTTCTTGTGAATATGTTTCATCAATCAGTTTCTGAAGTGCTAAATTTTTCAAATAACCTGCGTGTTTAAGTGCGATTTTCTTTTGTTGTTTCCTTTCGGTTAGAATAAACTCATGCCAAAATTTATTTACACCTGGTGTACTACTCATTGATACATAAAATTATGTACAAATTAAGATAATAATATTTGATTTAACTAAAAAACTAATATATTCTTCTGCAAAATGAACATGATTACTGTAACAGTGGAAAAATATCAAGCATATTGAAAATTTTATATAATTCAAAAGAAAGAAAATTTCAAAATTTCAAAAGAAAAGAAAATTTCTGCCAAAATTCTTTTATTATTGATTTTTTTAAGATTTATTTACCAGTATGAGCTTTTAATAAACAAGCGGTTATGGTAACTTTTATATACATACCTCATCCAAGGCACTATATATGTATATTCCATTGTCTTTTTATGGGCTCAATAAGCACACTATATTTACAAATTTTTTCATGATGTTTTATTTGCATATTACTATTGTTTGGTACTGCAAAATCGATTAGACATACCAGTCGTCGTTGTTTATTCATAAAGATTATATCTGGCCTATTTGCTGTTATACTTCGATCTGTCAGAATTGCACGGTCCCAATATAGCCGGTATACCTTGTTTTCTAGTACTGCCTCAGTTTGGTATTTATAATACGGCACTTCTGCGTTTGATAACAAGGAGTGCTTAAGTGCCAGTTGCTTGTGTAGGATTTTTACAACAGAGTTGTGGCGATCAATATATTCTGTCCCAGCTAAACATGTACACCCTGATGTTATATGTTATATCGTTTCAATTGCATTGCAACCGTGCCGGCAGGATTCATTTCTCACTCTCGTATCCTTTACTATAGTTTTCAGCTAGTTTCTCGTCGGAAGTACTTGATCTTGGATTGCCGCCATAAACCCTTCGGTTTCAGGAAATAATTTTCCTGAAATTAGCCAAAAGTTCGACGATCTGGTGTCAACATGATCTTGACATGCTTCGTTAGCGTGTCTACCATGGAGTGGCTTCCTCATCCACAATTCCAGTTTCTGATTGTTTGTGGAAATTGATTGTACATTATAATTTTGTCCAAAGTATAAAGGTGGAGTACTATCTTGCTTACACACTGTAATGGAAATATCGTAGACTTGTTGATAAAGAATGCACGAAGTCCTTCAATCTGGGTTTTTTTTTTTGATAGTTAATATCAACTAAGCCTCTTCCTCCCATACATCTAAGTAGCATAGTTCTTTTTGTTGCTGATATAGGGTGGTGTCTACGTGCCTTATGCCCATAATTTCTACACACAGATATTTTACCTAACGTTTATACCTACGAGTTTTACTTATAAAATTCAACTTACACGACAGATATCTAGACACGAATAGATATCTAATTGTGGAAATTACGGGCATTATTCATTAGAATCCTGCATTTCCCTTGTACAGCTTCTATTTCGGTATTACTCCAATTAATTATTCCAAATGAATAGCTTAGGGCTGTAATTGATAGCTTTTACTACATTTTTCGCATTTAACGTAGTCTTTAGGATTTTTCTGACCCCCTTAGTATATTGTTTAGTTAGTTCGTTTTTCATTTGGTTTTGTTCAATGCGAATGGATTGCTGCATACCCAGGTATTTGTATGTTTCATCGTTCATCATTTATTCCATTATTCTCCCGTCTTGCAGTTCGTGGGGTATCTCCTGCAATTTTCCTCCGATGACATGAAGGGTTTTGCATTTACTGAGGCCAAACTCCATACTAATATCATTGGAGAACAATTCAACTACGTTGAGTAAGCATGCAATTTCGTGTTGACTAGAGTCATATAAGTTGATATCATCCATAAACAGTAGGTGGTTTAATTTGTAAAGACTTTCTCCTTCAAGTCTGATCTCAAATCCGTATTGTGTTGAGTATACCAGATTTGAAAGCGGGTTAATATACATCACAAATCATATAGGGCTTAGCGAATCACCCTGGAAAATACCTCGCTTAATAGGGGTTTCATTGGTTTCTATATCTTCCGTTGGCGTTCGTAGCGAGATTTTGGCTCTCCATCCTGCCATGTTATGGCTTATGAATCTGATTATTGTCGCATGCACTTTATAGATTCCTAACAAATTTTCAGCAACCAGTCATGAGGCACGGAGTTAAAAGCCGTTTTGTGGTCTATATAAGCCATGCAGATATTTCTGTATTTTTTTTATAAGCCTGGTGGCATACTACAGATTTAATAATTGATTGCTCCTTGCATCCTCTGGAACCCCTTCTGTCTGCACCCTTTCTGCTGTTCCGCTATTATGTTGTTTTGGTGACAGTGCAAGTTTATTATTATTATTATTATTATTATTATTATTATTATTATTATTATTATTATTATTATTATTATTATTATTATTATTATTATTATTATTATTATTATTATTATTCACTGGAGAATGCTATTAAAATAAGTTGTAAATCAAGCATAATTCAAAACTTGACAATTAAATATGTGGTTTGAATACCAGTTGTTTTACACTTGATTTTAAGCAAAATTGTTTATTGGGATGTAAAATTCCTGTAGCCTCTACAATCTATATCACTATCAATCTCAAAATGTGCAACGCTATATCGAGATATTAATTGTTTTGGGGTATAGAGACCTCATATGGGCTTTTACCATTAAACTAAATGGTGAATACTATGGTCCTCATAGTATTTATCAAGTTTACCTTTGGCTTGAGTGATGGTTTTTTTCATAAAAATATAATTATTATTAATAAGCACAAGAAATTCAATTATTTCCATTTGCTTTTCAAATCACGCAGTAGTCTGTCATCAATCTCGCATTCAAGTGACAACTATAGAATTTTTTTGTTAAGTTAAATTTATCAAAATACAGTTAATTTTTTAATTTATTAATGATGCTTTGAAGCTTTTATATTTTATTTAAATAAATATTTTCTTCATTTGATATCCATGATTCGTTATTGTTATAATTTGTTTTAATTATATAAAATTATATTTTAATCAGAAATAATTTCCTAATCGGGCTTAAGTTCAGTATTTTCACTCAATAAAAATTGAAAATACGGAGTTTAAGCCCGATTAAAAAATTATTTCTGATTAAACTTCATTATAGTTCAATTAAATTTAAAACATATCACATACGATTATATAAAATCATATTTATTGAATGGGCCTTTATTGTTAGTTTTCAACGAAAATTTATTCTTATTGCATTATCAGTGAATTTACTGTAATTGAGACTGTCCAGGCCTGCCAAAACTTAATTAAAAATCTAAAATATATTCTTAATAACTGAAAATTATATTATATGTTCGTTTGTATTAAATTATTACTCTTGTTGTTTATTAAATATTCATGTTAACAATTAAAAACTTTAAATAGCAAATTTATGTATATTTTAGAGTAACAAAACTTCCATTAAAACTGTAATAGCACATGTTGCATATTTAAATATTTTATAGCATCAATAAATGTAATCTAATATATGAAGCATATGTTTTATATCTGTGGTATTTAGCAACAACAGCTTAGGTCATAAAATCAAGCTTTTCAGGAGAGGTAAAAGAACTTACGAATATTTATTAAAACTGGCTCTTTCCTGAAGGACTTTACGTACAATATGGGTTTGTATGAATATGTTACAATAGATTAATATAAAATTTAAACCCTAGCATGGTAGTTAAAAATAAATAAAACATTTGTTCAGATAAAACCCCTTGTATAAGCATATGTACATAGGTGGTACTTATAATGTTAATGCCATAAAAATAAGATGCTCAAGTGTATTCAAAGCAAACAATGTCTATCCTGTTATATGGTACGTAAAGTAGTTTTATACCTACATAAATATAAATGGAAACATTATTGTTGGTTAACAAGAGTTACGGAGTATAACACTAAAAGTCACCTTGTAATGGTTACTAAGGGTACTTGTTTATAGCAAAATATCAAAAGAAAGCCTGTAATGATTCCCATATAACTTCGTCGCCAGTATTATTGGCCGGTTGTACCCCTAGATAAAGCTTTGTCCTAAGGACGTTTAGTATGGGCTTGTTATTGAGAATCCATTCCTAAATTTAGAACTTTTCTTTAAGTAGTTCTTATATCTTACACAATAATTACGCTAGGATTTAATAGCGGGTTGAAACTACATTATGTCTCGATTTTTAATGGCAAATTGTTAAAACCTATTAGGTTAATTTCATTACTTATGCTAATTGCATGACAGCTTTTCATTGTACATAAGGCAGATAGTTTCTACACAGAAAAAATATATTCCTGCAATAAACAACTTTAATTGAAAAAGAAGACCAAAAATCAATGAAAACTGTAATTGAGTCAAATAAGCTTTGTAATTAATTAATATTTTAAACAAAACTTTAGTTGACCCAAATACATTTAAGTTGCTTTTTAATCGTTTTTATTGTTTACTGCAGGGATATGTTTTTCTGTGTAGTATGTTATTTTAATTAAAAGTTTCATATTTCGTATTTTCTACTAATGTCCTGTCCAACACCATTTATAAGACCTTTCAAGACATGAAAGATTTTTCAAATGCTTTACTACAGTGAAATATTCTAAAACAACACCGGATTCGTCTAAAAGAAAACAAAGTTTACATGTTTGAAAATAAAAGGATCAAAAAATGCTTTTTATTAAAATCAAAATGTAGATACATCTACAAAAGTACACATACACTCTATATACCATGTTTAAAATTTAGACCAAAACTAAGTGCAAAAAGAGGGAAGAGGGAAATATATGCCCTTCGAGTCTGCCTTTCCGAAAGTATCTAAATAATTTTTAGGAAATTCAGAACATAGATTCATCGGAATATAAAAGCACTCACCTCTTATATATTTATTTAAAATTATAACTAGATCATCTATAAAGCTCAAAACATATAAATCTGGGTCTAAACCAATAAAAAGGTTTTATACAAAACTGTTAAAACTAGGATCGAGAGTATGGCATGGCGCCCCCAAAACTATTTCACAGATTTTTATAAAATTCAAAACATAGATACATCTGCATCTGGAAAAATTCCTTATTTGTTTTTAATGTTTAATGTTAATTGTTTTTTTTTTCAAACAAAGGAATTTGAAAAAACATTTAACTATATTGTGCATATCTACAAAAAAATATCTTTTAAACCATATAGGTTTAATCAATATTGGTGTACCATAAGATACTTAAAAGTGTACGACAAAAGAATTTTTGCCGTATTTATATATAATATGTATTAGAAATTTCTTTAAAGTAATTTTGAAGAACAATTGAACAATCTTATTCGCAAGTTTAGAAATTTAATAATCATATGAAATGGTATTTTCCATTTATACTTTTACTCTTATATGCAGTTATTCATAAATGAATTCCAAGCGGGCAACGCCCAAGCATAGGACCTGCCACAAGAATACTGGAATCGAATTCTAGCATTATCAAATACTTTGTTATTTTTCACAAGAACATTTGTTAAAAGCGAATAACAGAAGAAAATTTAAAATTAAAGCAAATCAAATATGAAGTTCTACATCGATGTCAGTTTCATAGCACAATTGTTCTAGCCAAAATTACGCACATTCTTATTCGACAATAACACATGCGTAGCGGGTGAATTAAAGTCTTTATAGGTACAGTGAAAGAAAACAAGTGGTTAACGAAAAATACTCTAGATCACCAATACTTTTCGCGACAATGTGTTTTATGCTATAAAGTGTTTAAGGAAAGAAATGGGTATGTATTAAAAAGACATTGTTATTTTCTTTGGAAATTAATAAAATAAATAAAATAACTCTGGAATTATGAGTCAAAGCCAATTTTTTTTAAATTAAATTTTTCTTCTTATTTTTCAAGTTTCTATCAGATTAACTATTTAAAAATTTATTTTTTGAGATTTTTCAATGTAAAGTTCTGAGCCCCATTACTCGGAAAATTTGGGTTGCCAACAGCTTTTTTATGTAATTTTTTTCTTATGTTTTTAATTTTCTATCACATAGGCTCCTTTTTAACACCCGACCAAAAAAAGGGGTGTTATAAGTTTGTAGTGTGTGTCTGTGTATCTGTGTGTCTGTCCGTGTCCACGTACACCCCAAACGACTAGACCGATTTTGATTTAGTTTTCTCTGTTGGAAAGGTGACTTGATTAAGAACCATCCTTAACTATGTTTGAAGAAAATCGGTCCAGGCGTTTAGAAGATGTCACATCTTTTCTACATAATTCGGGGGTTTTTAAAATTTTTAATTTTTGTTATTATTTATTTTGAGCTGCTTTACTAAACTGAATTTTATCCAAATAGTTATTTTTTCTTATGTACTTCAGAGACGAATGAGCCAACCTTTCTCACACATACAACATACAAGATTTATTTTTGACACCACCGACATAAATAAGACCCCTCCCGATCAAGTCACCTTTCAAACAAAAAAACCTAAATCAAAATCGATCCAGCTGTTTGGTCTGTACGTGGACACGGACAGACACACAGATACACAGACACATACTACAAACTTATAACACCCCTTTTTTTTGGTCGGGGGTTAGAAACACCAAAAAAAAAATATGAAAAAACTAAATCAGTTCGTGTTACTTCCCAAATTATTCAGATCCTAGTGAATGTACACAAAATATAGCGATTTGGCATCCAAAATGCCATATTAATTTAAAACGACTTATGCACTTGTTTAAATTAACGCTAGATATTTGCATTTATGTGATTTTGAATACAACCATACCTACAAAAATGTATAAATTCGTATGCAAATATTTGATATCCCATGAGAATACGTACGTTTATATTATTATTTTTATTTTTATTGTAAATGTAAACTCTTTTTTACCATAGTTATAATTATGTTTAAGCTTGTAAAATACCATGAAGATTAATATTTAATTTTCTGTTTACCTACCGCTTAATTACAATTTTTTGGTTTGTTATTTGACCGCTATTCATACACACACAGTGTGTGTTACAAAAATCTCCCATTTCTTTTTTTTTCAATACATTCTATACACTGGATATATAAAAACAATTTTAAATAACATACATATGTATATTTGTATGTTTTTTCTATAAAGTTGTGGAATTGCTTTAGTGTATCGTAATATAAATTTTTTTTTTTTTTTGTAACGAAGCAATACTTAATTTTATAGTTGAACAGCTACCAAAACAATTTACGAAATTTAACATTTACATAAATGTATTTATGTGTTGTCTGAATATATTAAACATGTTTTGTAAGCCTGGCTATAGAAGTATTGGCGCATATACCCGTAGTAAAATCTCTCAAAATGTCTTATTAAAAAAATGCTCAATAGGATTCCTGTTTAACCACTTACTACTCATTTGAGTACACTTAGTTATGGACTACGTTGAAAGGTAGGTAGTAATGGGCTCAAAAAATCATTATGAATCTTAAGGCACGCACCTCACATTCAATAAAAATTTTCGTGAAATACCTTATCCAATATTTCATCGATCGAATAATATTATGTGCTAATATGGGAAACCATATTTTCTATGTGATCTTTGAACTTAATATAATATTGTCCATTGTTTTTATTTTTTTTTTTCATATATAAGATTGCAAAATATTCCCCCTTATTGTAAATCCGTCGCACAGTGTCGTGAGCTCATATAACGAGCGGCCAAAAATAGAGGGAGTTATCGTTAAGAAATGAAATTTGGAATACATGCTTTAATTGGTAAAATACAATGACACATAAAATTTGGCCATTTAATTTCCAAGGATTCGTGTCCTTCCCATGTATTCTGAAATAAAAAATTACCATAACAGAGAGAAAATGTAATGTAACTCAATTGTGTAAAGGAGCTTCGTAAAAATTTCTTTCAATTCAGAGAAAGTATAGGCATTCCTCAAAAATGTCCTTTTCAAAAAAGTCAAAGGGAGCAAAACAAATTGTCTTCACTTATAGTAAGTTAAATGTTTAACTAGATGCAATATATAATATAAATCACGTCTACAGTTTGGCCTTTTTAATCTCAAGAACTATTGTCTTTCCCAAATGTCCTGGAACTAAATAATATACTAAAAATATACAAATTCTAACTTAAAAAATATTGTAAAATTAAATTGTAAGGGGGGGGGGATAGATGGACAAGAATACAAAAAATTTTAAATCTATTTACTTGTAGAAATATAATGTGAAAGTATGAAAAATATATTTTTTTTAATTTTTTTGCTATAGACCACTTAACTCGTACTTTTTTCAATCACAGATGTTTTTCTTTCCATTTGCATTATAAGCAATGGCACATAGCATATGGTGTACACGTTCAATATATATTGTAACATTTGGATCGCGATCCATTTTACTGGATTGATGGATCACGAGCGTATGATACATGTTCAATATTTATCGCGTCAGTATTTACATTATTTTTGTGCTCTCCGGATCGTTTATTAACAATAAATTTATTAATAAGCTTAAAGGCTGGAACAGAATAGTAGCTGTAGTACAACGTAACGAGTAGCGCTGCAAGCTGTCAAAAAAATAATTTAGGCCTTTCTGCGATATGGATCGCGATCCATCAATACTGCATGCTACACGTTCAATAAATATCACGATACTGGATCGCGTTCAATATATATTGAACGTGTAGCAGTGCCCTATGAGTTACAAAATATAGAAAAAATATATTTGTAGCCATATTATAACAATATTCCCCTTATGTTTTGTTAGAAGTTGTAGTGCAATATCTAAACAAAAATTTTAATTAGCCTGTTAAAGTTTGCCTGTGTCCGTACCATATTTTCAAACAGTTGAACGCTGGCCTAAAACTTTTGTCTTTGAAAAATAAAAAATAAACCTTTTTTTAAACTTCTTTTTTTTATTTTAATAAATATTGTACATGCAACAAATTTCGCTTTAATTCAAAACTAATTTTTTCAATTTTGGTGTTTTCGCGACAGCGTGGTGTGCGTCGTCAATGTCACATCAAGATGACATTAAAAATTGTCACTAGCCTGCTCTTTGACGATAAATGGAGTTTTTTTAGATAGCAATCAGTTACAAAGAGAATAACGAACAATTCAAGGTGTCTTCTATATTTATTTAAGTTATTAATAGTGATAAAAACTTTCATAGTTATGGTTACTAAATGCTTTTAGTAAAATAAATGCATAACCAAATACTTCCAAATACAGATTTTAAGACAATGAGTCCACAATATCAAAACAGAGCCAAAGCTAGAAATGAGCGCTTTACTATGCTCTGTGTGATCAGATCCTAAGTCATCTTAGGCGGTTGTCGCTCTAGACCACTTACACTATTTAATCTCAAAGTTATATACATGCCTTTGAAAAAACTATCAAATATTTGTCTAGTGAAATAATTTCAAATGAAAATATAGCGCTTTTGGTTTAATTAAATTTCGTAGTTTTACTTTTACTCTTAAAATTGAGTTATAAGTGCTCTTTCAAAACAATATTTATTAAATTGAACTCTCATGCTCCTTGCAGTATCTATAAATACTCAGCAAATGTTTATTTAAGTTTTTAGCTGTAGACATGGAGTAGGGCAAAATGTAAATGAAAGTTCAAATAAATATTATTTAAGGTTTGCGGTTTAAATATTTTAATTATATTTGATGCGGTTATATATAAAAATATAAAATATTTTGTTTTAAAATGAAAACAAACACAAGTTGCATATTTATAATGATTATAAATAAATTGAATAAATTAATACATTGCTATATTTTCTTTGTGCCTTTTAAAACATAAATAAATATTTTAAGCTTGTAAATACTTTGTATTTATTATCATATTACTATTTGAATATAAGAAATTTTAAGCTTTAATTTTGAAATTTTTAGTTTTCAATTATGGGGTGTTTTTATTTAATTTTTAACAATGTAATAAATATTGCTAACGTGTAGATCTTTTAAGCTGTGTTGTGGTACCACGAGCTTTGGCAAAAAACCCTTTTTTGGAAATATAAAGGATGTATTTTTATCACGTTAATTTTTGGCAACACTGTTATTGGCAACGCAGCTGTTTTCGTGTATCCTGTTACTGTTAAACATGCTCAGTTTGGTGTATAATTTAATCATGAAACGACTTACAAATGAACAATACTTGTAGATTATTCAATTTTATTAACAAAATTAATGTTCGCTTAAGAGAGTGCAACTGTGCACTTCTTCTGTTTTATTGTCAGTTTGGGCGACCTTCTGAGGCAGCTATTCGGATATTAAATTTCTCACCAAAATTACATTATCAAACATTAGACCTCCAAAATGCATACGCAGAGTGCAGCTGTATCCGCCAGTGTTTTTGATGACCGTGAATTATCGATTCGGTGCCATTTGCAGCAATTGGTCCTCTGCTTTTTTTTTGCCCAAAATGGAAGAGTTGGACTTGGCTGACATGTGGTTTCAACAAGACGTTGCCACATGCCACACATCACCCGAAACAATAGCCCAATCGAAAGGCGAGTTCGGTGAACAGTTTATTTCACGTTTGTGCGCCTAGATCGTGCGGTTTAACGCCTTTATTCTATGCTTGTGGGGCTTTGTTGAGGCACAAAGACGCAACGGATAACGCACTGGAACATAATTTTGAAAAATTTATTCGTGAGATACCGTCGATATGATGGAGAAGTTATGCCAATTTACATGAAATCATTCTTAAACATTGAATTATATAGATCGTTGTACCGAGTCAGATAAAAATCTTATACATTTCTTTAAATTTTATGTATTTTTTTTAAATCCAATTCGAAAGCTCTTAAAAATCATCAATTAAATTGAATATCATGCTCGTTCGTGTTTAATGACCACAAATTACTTGAAAAATATTTTTAATATGTCACACTAGTGTAATTGAAGAAAAAATAAGTTAATTTAAAAGAAAGCATTCAAGAAATGTCTGGGATTTTATAAAAATAATGGTTATAATAAGTTAACTAAGAACAGTTAAAACAGTTCATTTATTTTCCAGTAAAAAAAGACACTCCAAAAGAGTCATGAAAATGTAGAGTTTGCGATCTGGAAGTAGTGCAAATTTCGATCC
This sequence comes from Tachina lurida, assembly GCA_944452675.1. Taxonomy (NCBI): domain Eukaryota; kingdom Metazoa; phylum Arthropoda; class Insecta; order Diptera; family Tachinidae; genus Tachina; species Tachina lurida. Next base: position 186,618,455 of record OX101752.1, on the reverse strand, counting down.
GATGTAATGATTTTTACATAGGGTTGTCATTGCAAGAAGTTCTCTTTTTCGATGTCTGGTCACCGAATTGGAAGCGATTTTAAGAAAAATTTAATTTTTTGTGTTCTATGATAATATTTTCATCTAGGAAAAATGGTTAAGAGATACATATTTTAACAATTACTTTCTTTTTATAAGAACTTAAACGCGAAACAGTATTTTCATGTAAGTTTAAACAAATAACTTAAAAATTTTAGACCAAAATTAGTTCATAAGTTTCGTGAAACAAATCGATTTTTTTAAAATTCTGGTGAGTAATTTCTAAAACTATAGAGGAATTACAAGGTTTTGTATGACTAAAGTAAACTTCTACTTGGTTTTCTGCTAACTATCGGCAAATTAAAAATATTGATTTTTTGGAAGCAATGAAAATGTACTTCCTCTAGAATGACTTCCAATTTTTTTTACTGGGTTGTTAACGAATTCCAAACCACGAGCCATTGATTACTGTACATCGTCTGAAACAAAATCGTTTTTAACACAATAAATACCCAATTTAACATTATAACACATTAAATACAATAAGAACAGCAATTACCATAATCTAACTTAATGCACAACAATTCCAATATAACCAGAGAAAAAAATAAATAAAACGAAAAAATTACTGAACTGAATACAAACATTTCATTTATTTTCGAAAACTAAGTAAAAAGAAACAACAAATAAATGTTTTTGTTTTATATTATATATCTACATGTGTACGTACGTATCTATAATACGAGGGCTACTATTTATATTTCGTGAAAATGAAAATGGCTTTAGTGTTTTTCGAAATATTTCCTTGATGATCAATACACCTTTGCACTCGTTCAAACCATTTGTCACAGCAGTTTTTTCATTATTCTTGAGAGACCTCCAAAACCTGGTTTTTGAACGCTTCAACTGCTTCTTCGGCGCTCGGCAATCGTTGACCTCGCAGTTTACCTTTGAAGTCATTGAGTGCCAGGTCAGGACTGTATTGATGATGAGTCATCAATTCGATGTTTTGACTGCTCAAGAAGTCACTTGTTTGACGAGATGTTTGAGGGCTTACATTCTCATGATGAAGAATGATTCGACTTCCAGGGTAAGTTTTACGAATTTCTCCTAAGACTTGAGGCAAACAAAAGGTCGGGTACCACTAAAAATTAACAGTTCTACTTTGCTCAAGCGGAACAGTGGCCACATGACCCATTCGGCCGAAGAAACAAGCGACCATTTGCTTTCGCTGTGCTTCTTACAAAAAACAACTTTTGTTGAATTTTGCTCGTCACGGTCGATTGCTGCTTTGTTTCCAGCTCATAAGCATATATCCATGATTCGTCACCTGTTACAATCCACGGTTGAACTTTTTAATCATTTCCTTACACCACTTGACGCAAGCCTTTTTTTTTAGCGATTGATAAATTATTAGATATCCAATGAGAACAGATTTTTTTACAACTAAGTGTTGATGCAAAATCTAATGTATTGAAGTGGAACCAATGTGCAATGATGCATCAATCTCACAATATGTCACATGACGATCTTGCATTATCAGTTCACGCAGTGTATTGATGTTTTGTGGCACAACAACCGATTTTGGACGACCTTGAGGGAATTCTTTGGCGACGGAACTACGACCACGATTGAATTCACTGTACCAGCGATATACTGTGGTTTTTGATGGTGCTTTATCGCCATACAAAGAACTAACTGACTTCATCGACACATTCTTGTTGAGATAATCCCCGTCGAAAGTTGTGAAATGTAATCCAACAAAAACATTTCCCTAAAATTTCCATTTTTTTTGTCACATTGATTTTCTGAACTCAGTGTAAACAAAAATAGCACTTGTACATCAAAACTTTGTGGGTACGCTTATATGCTAAAATATTTCAAGCTTTATTATGATGTTGCCAGATATTAGCTTTTGACAATAGTGTTGCCAGTTCCCGAAATATAAATAGTAGCCCTCGTATATACAACAAGAGAATATATTCGTAACAGAAATATAATAATACAGATTGTGTGTAGCTGTAATGTTGATAGCAACTAAAAAAAATTTTACTTACAGCCTTGACCAGTATAAAACAAGGATACAAAAAAGTAAATATTGACTTGTGAATCAACAATTTAAGTAATGTAACAAGATTTCATTTTAGATGCTGTTGTCGTGGCTGATATAGTAAGATTATACCAACAACAGTCTCAAATAAAATAAAATATTTATATGTAACCGCATGCATGTGATCAGTGTACAACACATACAATTTAGCCATAAACGTAAAACAAAATACAAATACAATTTTGCACGCATATATATATATATTTATCGCTCCATCTAGGAAGTTGTTTTTTCTTTCTTTTTGTAAATTAGATTTATAAAAATGTTACAGATTATAGGTAATCTTTGTTTAATAAAACACTGTATTAACTTAAAAAATAGCAAAGTTATAATACAATTATAATATCCTATTGTAGCGGAGTAGCATGAGTTAAGAATATTAAGTGCATTCATAATCCAGCGAAACTAATAAGAGGAAAATATTTTTATTTTTGTTTTGTTTTTTTGTACTTAAAAATCGTCTCTAATTTTAGTTCCTTACATATTTGATAACGATTTAAGATTGAGTCGTATAAAGTAGAGGACATCAGGGCTTCATAATGGTAATTCGGTGCCTCACTGACGGATAATAGGGACACTTCTGGTTGCAAATAGAGTGCTCTATCGGGGTATTATTGATTTTGTATGGTCAGGATTGGAAATTATTAATGCGAACGCTGTTTATTTAAAACGGAAGTAAAAATACAAACTCGTCGTTTGCGTGAAAAGTTTGCTGGCCGTATTCTTTCTAGAAAAGGCAATCACAACTGGCCACCGAGATTTTGTGAGCAAATATCTTTGGACTTTTTTTTATATTAGGGCTTAAAATCGAATCATTAAAACTAAATACGGAATTCGTAATATTATCAAAAAAAATATAACAAACGCAAATGTGCTAATTGCTGATGGCAAATTTCATGAATAGAATATAGATCAGCAAGCGTAGCTAATATTTTTTCCTACTCTTTGTATTTAAGTGGAACATCCCATTATATCGCTTACAAATACTATTTTTTATGTATAAAAATTAAAGCTCTTGTCGGAGAACTATTTATTAGAAAGTTCTCTCATTATTGCCAATCCAGCTGGTTGCCTAGAAATGAGCTGGTATATTGCCTGTAAAACAAGAACGTTTGAATAAGAAATTCATTTTTTATCAGATATATGGTTTTATAGAAATTTTGATTCCTTTTTATTTTACTTTTTTGATTTTATTATACTTGAAACTTTAATGGGCGTGACGTGTGTTTAATTCAAAGTAAATAACAAATTAATAAAAAGGTTGAAATGTGATGGCTGTGGTCACTACTGTGTCTAGTTTACTGCTCAACTCGCTCAGCTTGTGTACTTAATTTTAATTACCTCGCTATAGCGGATGGGCCCCATAATATTAAGGACTAAGCCAGTCTAAGATATAACAAAAAGTTTTGAGGTAAAAAGTAGTCTGTACGAGTTATTAAGATTCTAGACACTTTCAGATTGTATTGATGTGGTTAGAAAGGTGTCCAGCTTTACTCGCGCTACAACTTTGCCAAATATTGTTAACAAAAAATTAGGAGTCCCTCTTAGTTATTTTGGAAACAGTGAAGAAATGTGTTTCTTTAAGTTTGCCAAACCAAAAGTGCACTAAAAAGATGTATTTTTGGCTTTAATTCAATAAATAAAATAAGATTAATTAAGTGAACTCTTAGATATACTGTTATAATGTATAGTTAAGTGATATCACTAACTCTTAGTTAGCTATTGGCCAAAGATTCATGACAACATTTTTTGGGGCGTTATGATTTTCTAAAATCTTTGGAGAACCTTAAAATAAATTAATCACCAAAATCGTCAAACTGAGTAAAAGGTTTTATCACCCTTCGTTAGTGCTATCAAACCTATACTGTCCACTCCGTATGATTTTCCAAAAGTCTTCTTTTGGTGTATAGTCTTATATATAAATTCTTGTTAAGCAAATTAACTGAAAAATATATTTTTGTAATATTATTGTATCATTAAATTACTTAAGTAAGTTTAAAAACTAAAGGCCTTATTTATAAAAATTATTAAGGCTTTATAAAATCTTAATAAGAAAAACTTTGTGGGAAATTTTGTTTTATAAACCTTTTATAAGCCCTTAGTAATGTCTTTAAATAAAAATAACAGTTGTAAAACTTTTTATTTATGTTTTCCATAAAATTTCTTTAAGTCCCTAAATAACCTGTTGGCATTAATATTTTTATTCGCGGCCAATTTAAATAAAGACATCATGTATGCCCTTAACATATTTATTTACCTTGACAAAAGCCATGCATTTCAGCAAATTGTTAATATTAAATTGTATGCTTACAATTTTAAATATCCTTCAATTGAAATTGAGAACATTATTGTGATTGTGCACGTTCCAAATAATAAAGTTTTCAGAATCCCTTTTCTTCACAACAACCACTTTTTCGTGTGTGTTTGCACACTCGTTGCATGTAGTATGTGGTTTATTTAACTTTTTTTATACCGATTTATTTTTTTTTTGTTACCAAACAACAATAAGAAAAAAGTCTGTTGAATAAACGAAGGTGTATGTGAGTGAGATATCGGTCTATATGTGAAAAGCACTGTAAAAGTATTTTTAATACACATCGTAGCAGCAAAAATATATATATATATTGGAACAAGCAAAACCTACATGGTGCACAATAATATTTTATCATTTGACATATAATATGTATGTCGAAACATGTGAAATGCAGCACTTGTTCATAAAAATAACAAAAGCGAACATTGAAGAAAAAATAAAAAAAAAAAGAAGAAAGGAAAACTAAAGTTTGCATGTGATGTGGAAACACTTGTTTTTTTTTCTCCGAAAATAAAAATGAACGTTGCATACATGTAGCAAAGTTTTGACATCAAATGCAGTTCACACACTTAAGAATGCAACGAGCAAGAGGAATAAAATCTACTCTGCAGTAAACCAAAATAATTGCTGACCCTACAATCACACCTGGGGCGACTGGTCCAAAAAATAAAAATAAGAATGAATATGTAAAGGAAATAAAAAAAAAGAAAAGAGGGTCAAATGTCTTTGACACTATAAACTTGAATCCACATTCTACCATGTTGACACAGCAAACTGGCAAAATCACTATTTAAGTTTCACCTTCTAACATTTTTATATTGATACATACAAGTGTATGCTCTTGTACAACACACAATACCTGAAGTTAACTTTAAGAAGTAAATTATGTCAACTTACATTTGCACATTAGCATTATTCTTTTGACACGGAACATGGTTAAACTCGTTAGCCTTCACTTGGGCTGATCAGAGCTGACATGTCTAGTCTTATTATAGTATTTTTTAATAGTTATTAAATTATATTTGTATCTTATAGCAAGTTTTTGTAAGGCGACTAATCAAATATGTAAAAAGTTTAAATTAGTTTACAAAAAACGTGCAGGGAGTTAGAGCTGGTTAATTATTTATGCTTGCTTAAATCATACTCAAAATTGTTGTAATCTTTTCAATAAATTTATTAAATCACCTTAAATTTTTAATGAATTGACATTTAATATTAGATGTAACATCCCTGCTAAAAAAGTGTAACTTTCTCGAAGCATAAACAGCATACAAAACTGGCAAGGGCTCAGACGAAAATTTTTAAGACGAGAATATTTTTAATATAACCTCCCCATAACCATGCCATAGTCGTATATCCCCGATTTGTTTGAAGATGGCGAAAAAGGACGTATAAAAAAAATCGTATTAAAATTTTTATTTTTGCAACGCTGCTAGTTCTCATTTCGGTTTCTTGTAGCATTCGATTGAAACTCGATTTACAAAATCTGGGGGTCTACTCTGTAATTCGAAACGAAATAAAATTCATTCGAATTTGTATGGTAATTACATGTACTTTCGAAAGCATTTTTTTCGTTTCGAATTACAGAGTAGGTCCCCTGAGCTTTAAAAATAAACAATGTAAATCAAATATTATTTAGTTATGCCAAAGTCTTTCCTTCAGATGTAGATAAGATAAAATTATATTATATTATTCTTTCATTTTATTAAATTTTTTATAATAACATGCGTTTTATACTTTTTTTTAATTAGTTTTCAGTACTGACAAAGAAGTTCTTCCATAAAAACTAACTCAAGAAGGCTTAATTTCTCCACCTGTGTGTAGAGAACTGCTGCCCAGTTTAACGAGAAATGGCATAAAATTTAAATTTTAATTATAATTGCATGGGGCAAGCATATGACCATTCATCATGACAATATTAAAAATCAATATATTGCAAGCCTCTTTTAATGACAGTGTTAATTAAACATGCACCTTCAGAACGACAAAACAGTTTATAACTATTAACATAATAACTCTGGTTTTTCTAAGAAACTTTTGGATAAGTGTTCCCTGATGATCAGTGAAATACGCATAGGATCCAGCTTAACCCCTCAATAATCAATTTCAGTGTATTTGTAATAAAAAAATATTTTACTGAATAGGTTAGGTTAGGAAGGGTGGTGCTCGGAGACCTAATTGGGTCCATTGTGCATTTGTTAAATTTAAATTGTAACAATTCCCATAAAAAACACAAATTTATTTTTTTTGCCAAAATGAACCGTTAAAATTTAAAAAAACAAATAACAAGCCAAAATGTTGCCGTTTCTGTTTCTTATAAGAAATTGTGTGATCTTAAAAAAAATTCAGTTAAAAATTTTCAATTGATATACATTTTTTTTTAATTTCATTTCTTACAAAATTAGCTCAGAATATTTTTATTATGATGTAAAAATATAAGTTAAAATTGGGGCAAAGTTAGAAAATTGGAACGTAATAGATTTTTCAGTGTGTTATACTACACATATACATAAATTTTTAGAATGAAATTACATTTTAAAATGTTTGCAGTAGTATGATTTCAGAAGAAACAACTTAATGTATAGGGGGTAAATTAAGGTAGACTATTTTTTTATTGATATGGGCACTACCGGTTTCGCAATGCGAAAACCATGCACAGTTGTTTTCGTATTTTTTTACACTAGTATTTGTATTAAAAAACTAAAATTTGGGACAAAGTTCGTTACGCATGTAAAGAAATTTGCATTTTGGAAATCCAATTTCATCAACATTCAACAGTCTTAGTCCATTTAGTAAAAAAAAAGAGAATAAAAAGAACTATTCAAAGTTAGAGAAATTTTAATGTGAGTTGTTTATTTCATTTATTGCTGTATTGTAAAATTAATGTAGGCTAATTTTCTAAAAGATAAAATATTGTCGAGGTTAGACCAATTAATTTCTGGTTTTGCCTATGAAAAGTTGTTTTTTTAATAATTTATTTAAATTGTTTTTTATTAATTTAGTTCGAAACAATAATTAAAAAAATCATAACTCGAAAAATAAACAAATACAAACAATATTTTGTATGGACATTTTTATCTACTGTAAGTATGTAATTTATGCCAAATTTTAAGGATTTCAGCAAAAACATGATTGCCCAGCAAAAAACTTTGCCTACTAGAATGCAAAAAAGGGTATGTACTCCTCAGTCGTAAGTACTTACAATTTGACTGAATAACCCATTATTTTTGTTTGAGAAGTTCAAAAAGTATGCGGCACCCTATACTTTTTGCCTACAAACATGCAAATTTAATATATTACTGATTGCCTAAAGGTACTCAAAATTTAATGGGTTATTTATTGCTTACAAATATGAAAAATTTTGTAGATTACTTTTTGCTTAAAATTATTCAAAAGCTAGTGCCAATTTTTTCTAATAAAAATAATCAGAATTTTGTAACACGATCAATACATAAATAAAACAAAATTTCTCTACCCATCAAACAAAATGCTCCGAATTCTTAAAGAATTCGTAACGACTGGTCGACAAAATTTTCCGATTTCGAAACCGAAATATTACCGAAATCGTAACGATTTTTGTATGAAATGGTTGACACGACTTCGTAACGATATGTCGGTACGAATTCGTTACGATAAGTCGGTACGAATTCGTAACGACATGTAGGTACGATTTCTTTTTGCTTTTATAGCAGAATAGCGCTTCACTGTTATGTTGCTGCTATTGTCGAAATAATTTGCATATACTCACGTTTTTTAATATTTGTTTCAATCCTTATTTTTCCTCAACATATACATAAATAGTTATTTAAAAAAAAATTCACAGACTTTTACTAATGTACTCAAAAATCAAAGTTTTAATGTTTAAAAAAAATTGTTCAGAAAAACTACCGAAATGTCTTAACGAATTCGGTAAGACAAGTCTGACTTCAGAAAAAGTCGAAACATTTTGTTTGAGGGGTAGATATATTATATTATTAACTAGAAAGTACTACAATAAGTACTTTCACGTAATGATATAAATAAGTTGTTATTTTATTCATAACAGGACCGTCATTATTATAGACATAAAATAATTAGATAAATAAGTACTACTCATTACTTTGTAAGCCATTAAAAGATTACTACTACCCATTACAAAATCTTGAAAATTTTTTGCTGGGTGGTTCTCTGCTTCATACTTATTTTGTATTTTATTTGTTTTAAATATCACTCATACGTCCGACCCACTCAATTATTCATTCAGAGACCACAAAAGTATGCTACAGTTTTAATACACTACGTACGTATGAGTAATATTTCATCTAATCAGCATAAATAACATTCATACGTAATTGATGCAAAATCTGATAGTAAAAAGAAATGAAAACGGAAAACGTTATTTTCTTCTCTAGAAAATATAAATCAAAAAGTTTTGCGTTTTTAGTCCATTTCATAAATATAAACTTCAAAATATATTTCAAATTGTTAAACCAGTTTTGTTACCAAAGTATACATGTATGTATATGTATATTTTAAAGTTTACAAAGAATTAGTAGGAAAATAATTTGAAAAAAAAAATTAAAACTATTGCCATATTTGCTTTTTTTTAATTTAATTTGTCAATAAATACATGTTTGAACATATTTGCTTTAATGTAAAACTGCAATAATACTCTTAATTTACATACATATGTACATACGTGCTTAAACAAAGTTTTGGTTAGAATTTAGAACTATTGGCAGATGAAAGTTTTTTAATAACATCTCCTTGAAAATACAATAAAAAAGTATCTGTATGTATTTGAAGACCTACAAATTTAATTCAAAATCTCGAACTTAAGCCAGTATCCCACTATCGTCGCAATGTAGCGGTTTCCGTCGGTTCAATGCATTAAAGTCATAATAAATAAAGCAAAATGGTATTTTTTCTCAACTTATACCAATGAAAGGACATGATTTTACTACATTTTGTGCATTTTGTACATATTGGGCCAAAAGTTAACATGGGGTTTTAAAGTTTAATAACTTTTTCGTTTATTAATTACTTTTAAATTTTTTTCTCAGATTATATAATATACAAAATGAAATTTTTTTTACTCTAAGTATGAAAAATAATGTCTCTTAAATGACCACCGTTTTCAGCTTCACACTGATGGGATCGTTTTAAAGCATTTTTTATAACATCTTTCAAAATTTGTGGTTGTAGCGTTCGAATTTCTGCAACAATGTTTGCCTTAAGTTCAAGGATTGTCTCTGGCTTGCTCACATGCACTCGCTCCTTCAAAAATGACCCCAAAGAAAATAGTCGGGTGCTGTCAAATCTGGCGATCGCGCTGGCCAAATAATTTCCGAATTTCTGGAAATTATACGCTCTCCAAAAATTTGACTTAAAAGTGCTATTGTGTTTCTGGCAGTGGTTCCGTCCTTCTGAAAATACATGCCAGGTCTGTTTTTAAGAGCAGGACGTAAAAAATGTATATCATAAACCGATACCGCTCTCCATTTACGGTTACAGCACTTCCAATTTCATTCTCGAAGAAGTAAGGCCCAATGATATTTTCAGATGTGATCCCACACCATATTGTACACCTAATGGAGTACAATTGGCATTGATGAATAGCTCTTGGATTTTCAGAACCGCAGACCCTACAGTTGTACTTATTAACAAAGCCATTCAAATTAAAATGAGCTTCATCCTTGATAATCAAATGTTCAATAAAGTTGATTCGTTGATTCTATTATTCTGGTTCTTTGTTCAGTTGTGAATCTCTCCATTATTTATTCTCCAAGTGTTATTTATGTAATATGAAAAAAAAAAAATTAAAAACATATATAAACGAAAAATTTATGGAACTTTTAATCCCCATGGTAACTTTTAGCCCACCCTATATTAAACCATATAAACTTATTCCGGAATTACTTGAAAAATGAGGCAATTTTCGTATATATATTTATTACCTATGACTTTATTGCAGTGAGCCGATGAAGATCGGTACATCGCGCGAATAGTGGGACTACGACATTATGCATGGTTAGAAGATAGTGGCTTAACTAGAAGTGAAAGATTTGAGAATAAGCCATCAATAAGAACTAAAAATAAAGTAAGTCTGAAAGTGCATAAGTATAAAAACAATGGCACAAAAGACCCATCAAGTGTCTCTGAGTCGAACTTTTTAAAACATGTTATCTTATCTATCCTATCTAATTAAGTATAGTGACCAGAAAATAAGATTTGATAGATACATTGATTCTTTTATCTGCACTGCACTCTTTTTTCAAATAAATGCTCATTCTATCATCAGTGTGATGACTGAGTTAAAACATTTTTTAGACTTAAAATGTTCAGCACATACTAGATACGACTTAAGTCTTTACAAACAAAAATCTTACATTTCTTACACTCAGGGAAAACCTGCAATTTAAAAATAAGAACGCCATACATTAATTCAATAATTTTCAATATAATAGAAAATTTATATTGATATATGGGCATATGGTCTAAGTTACTCTGTCCATATTTGTGCAAATTTACTTTGTATAGTATGTTAAAATAATTAAATAAATAAATATTGAGATACTTAAAAATAAATAAAATTAATAAACTAATACTATAAATTAATATTATTCCATATTGAAATAAGAAATTTTAACATGACTAGACTGTCGTCACTGTTTTTTATTAATTCAATATGGTTTTGATTGATTTTAAACTGTTTTTTTCTCTGGGTGTACTAACTTGATTTCCCTTACAGCTTACAGTTGCTCACGAACGTGTGGTTTGTACTTAACCTTAGATAGATTTAATACAGTTTCAAGAACTTACACTTATCTTTGTTTTTTTTTTTTTTTTTTGAAGAAAAGTCTTCTTTGTTTTCCTTCCTTCTCATGTTGTCTAAAGTAAACTAATTTGTTGTATAAAAATGTAACATATTTGTATTTAAACTACTCTGATGTTGTTCATATAGCTGTTGAAAAAATATTTTATTTTTATGCTCTTCCTTTTGTCCTTTATTTTTCTTTTCGTATCTGTGTTAGTATTTTTTACAGATATATTGGGTTTGACAAAAATTTTGTTTGTTACCTTCTTTTCCCTATTATACTTTTGATGACCTTTTTTTATTTTATATATACACTTATGTGTTGCACAAAGTTCTGGGTAAATTATTTTCGTTTTCAGTATCTTTATTGTGGTCGACATTTTGACCCTTATATGTCTTTGTTAGCTTTTTTTTTCCTTGTAATTGTGAGATTTTTACTTTGCAGTTAGTTATTTGTTTGAATTTGATATTTTATCCTTCCTTTCTTTTGTGACAAAATATACAGGTGGGGATTTTTTTTAGTTCATTTTTTCTTCACTAACTGAAGAAAGAAAATAAACTTTGTAACAACTAACTGAAATATCTATCTTTTATTTACATCAGCGAATGACATGCAAACATTTTTGTAGCACGTTTGAGCGTCAGAGCATAAAATTGCATTCTTTTGACATGATCTGTGATTGTAATCAATAGACATGGGCTATTGGGCCTTATTATGAGTGTCGTATTTTCACTACAACTACGACGATTTTGTATTAGATTAAAGAAAAACTGCTGCAATGTTCTTTAGTCTAGTACAAATTGTTGTACGAAGTCGTTATACGAGACTCGTAATATACTAAAAGCATATTCTAAACACACTTAATTTGCACGTTTGCTTTCAGATAACTTAATAGATAAATGGAATTTATTCCCCCTGTAAAATATTCAAGACCGATAACAGGAAAAAACTTCTGCCACGATGTTGACAACTTGTATTGGAAACAACAATAAAATAAAAAAAAATTGTGTTCAATATAAGTAATCGATCGAGAGTTTTCTCATTGTGGAACTGACGGAAATTAAAAATTTTCTTTCTACATAAGTACACTCAAAAAAAAATTTACTAAAACTTTGGAAAATTTTCTAAATTTGAATAAAAAAAAATTGATCGTATGGCGCCAAAGCTGTAAAATATTTACTTAATTTATATTTCATTAATGAACTAAATTATAGTAAACGTATTTTCATATTTAAGTACATTTTTCCTAAAATTATGTAAAATTTTCCCATAAAATTCGGAGCTTTGCAAAAAAAAATGTTTCGTCTTTGATCTCAAATTTAGTAAATTTTTAAATTTTTTGTCTTTAATTCGGGTACTTATTTTTATTTTTAATTATATTCTATAGTTATTATATCTTCATATTATATTCTTATACATACATACATATTAATTCCTTGAGAGGAGACAAGTATTGGACCAGTAACCGTCTGATTGATAGGCAAGCACTCTAACCAATTGCCTAACAAGGCAGCCTGAATAAGCATTGAAATTATTGAGTTTTAAAATTTTATTTTATTTACAAACAAATAAATTTCAATTTCAAATAGTCCTCGAAAATATGAAAAATTTACTTGGATTTTTGCTAAATGCAAATTAATAATAAATTCTATAATTCAAAGGAAAAATACTTAAAACTAGTAAATATTTTCCTATAATTTACATTTTTTAAGTAAGTCAGATTTCATGAACTAATCAGTAGTAATTCATTTCCTTAAAAATATTTTTTTTATTTAAGACAAAATTGACTAGTCCGTAGTATAAAATTACCTTTTATATAAAGTTTATAACCATTTTCCTACTCTTTGTAAATATTTCCTTTAAGTCAGTAAACATTTCCTTAAATGTAAGAAATTTTTTGTGTATTTTTATGAACTATTTTTGAGGATATGAAGTTTTTATTTTTTACTCATATTAAGTAATTTTTACTAGATTTTTGTAAAAATTTTCTTAAACTTAAAAAAAAATTTCTTAAACTTACAATTTTTTTTACTTGAATTTAGAAAAATTGTTTTCTTAATAATAGTACATATATTTTTGTTTTGTTGAGTGTATAATCAAAAAGGATTTCAGCAAAAAATTGTATCAAGACAATTCGCACATTCCATTTGTACTGATAAATATGTTTACATCAGCTCTTGTGCTCTCATAGGTGTGAAAGCACAAAAGCTCTTTTGTGAAAGTTTGCTTTTTATACATATGGCTTGGACGTAGCTGGTTTATATTCATATAAAGCTGCAATTTAAATCACACCACATGCACTGGACCAAAAAATAAGAACGTTGATGATAAAGGTGTGGCGGCTTTCGGAAATAGCATGTTGTTCCATTATGCTAGTGTTTGTCAGAATATTTACAATTAACTTTGGTCTTATTTGTTCCATAAAAATTATCACATGCCATTTAGCTTACAGAGCGATACGAAGTTTAGCCCAATCGAATTATAACTATAATAATTCTTTCTGTCAAAATAAACCGACTTCAATGCAAAGAAGAAATACCTCCGCCCATTTCTTAAATGCAATATTGTGTGTTATTCAGGGCTTAGAGTGTGTGTTAAGGTTTGTTAAAATCGGTACAGTAGAGCCACGTAAAATAAAATATTAAATTTGAATGAGCGTAACTCTGCCCATTTCTTAAATAAAAGATTTTGTATATTTTAAAGCAAGTTTCGTAAAAATCGGTTAAGTAGAACTGCGTGAAATATTATAATAAGTTTTAATGGGCGTAACTCCGGCCATTTTTTTAACTTGCAAATTGTGTAATTACAAGAACCAAAGGTGTTTTATAGGTTTCGCATTAATCAAATAAGTAGAATATCATAAAATTATATAAAACAAATTGTGAGCGTGTCCCCGCCCACTTTTTTACAATGGGACCAATGGGAAGCTATACCCTCTCAGACAACAAAAAAATCTTCACAATCGGTCTAAAATGTACCGAGTTATAAAGTACCACACATAAAAAAATAGAGACGAATTGTTAACCTCCTCCTTTTTTGAAGTCGGTTAAAAACGAATAAAGTTCGAAAAAAATAATTAAAACTAACTTTAACTTTATTTGCTGTACTTGATATTTTTGTAGCTAAATTATTGTTGTCAACAAAGAATTTAAAATAAAATGGCTGAACTAAAAATTATCTGATCAGGAGTATCTATTTTGAATATTTTCATTAGCTCAACACTTTTAGAAAGAAAATAAAATCTCTTTTACTCGTACTTCGGTAACGTAAATATTTGCTCATTCCCGCTTGGGTCATCACTTCTGAACTTCTCTGCACATAACGCTTTTTCTTTGGTCCATTATAATTTCTGCTTCATACTTCTTTCTAGTGGTTGAGTAGATTATTAAAATTTTAATATAAACATCATCATTATTGGCTTTTTTGTACACAACAAATAAGTTAATATTGGTCTTGAGAGGCTGCGTTGTGCATAATAGTTTAAGAAAAAAAAAATTACATAAAACCAATGCAAGTATTACGAATTCAAAATTTAATAGTTAACTCAACTCATTAAAAGTCCCAGCTACACATAGAAAACAGTGCGTACTAAATACCTCATAAAATATAACAAAATTTATAAGAAATCTCTATGGTTTTTTTTTTCAATAAGGAAATCTTATTAATTTCATAAAGAAAACGTTTTTGAAAAAATCAAGAAGAAATCTTGTAGTTTTTATGAGGTTATCTTATTGATTTTTTCCATAAAAAATAAAAAAATGCGTCTTTATTCTCTGTACTTATGTATTTTCATTTAAATTCTATACCATATAAATATGTATGTATATATGTAGTATGTTGTAGGTGTTATTTATTTAAACATACATACATACACATTAGGTTATATTCTTAACTAACTTACTCACCAAGTATTGAACCAGCACACTTTTACCTCATAGACAAGCACTCTACCCAATATGCTAACAAGCAGCCTGAATAACCACTAAAATTATTGTGCAAATATTCTTATACAAAATTTAAAAAGATCATGAAAAAATTTATCTGTATGTCTATTCATAGAAACAAAATAACAAGAGGTGTCTTGTTATTCAGAATATATCAAGAATATTTTATTCTTAAAAAATCAATAAGATGCTTTACACATAATCATATAGGAATCTACTAAAATCAAGAAGAAAACCTTATTGAAAAAACGAATAAGGTAGCCTAATAAAATCAAGAAGAAACCCTTTTTTAAAACATTAATAAGGCAACCTAATAAAATTAATAAGAAATCCCTATAGTTTACAATTTATAAGAAAACCTAATAGAATCAAGAAGTTTTTCTCAATAGATTGTTTTTTTTTGTGCCAAAAATAACGGAAATTCAGTAAAAAAAAGTTGTGAATAATAAGATTTCTTCTTGATTTTATGTGGTTTTCTTCTTGATAAAATTAATAAGATTTACCACAAAAAGCAATAAGGAATCTTTATGAAAAAATCTTCGCTTCTTTCTGCTGGGATATCCCTTAGCCCAAAAAAGTTTCATAGAGAAGATCTTATTGATTCTATGAGGCAGTTTTTTCTCTGTGTAGAGTTTGCCTGTTAAGGCCCAAGAATTGCTTAGATCAAAAACTTATTTCCTAGAAAATTTTAAAAGTTTCAAAAGGCTTTCATGCAAAAGTATGTACACAAATGCATACCCTCTTGATTAGACTAGAGATACTTGCCAATTTATCTGCTTTCATTTGTTTCTATTTAGTTCACTTCGTGCTTTGTGGCCGTAGTTTAAGGGCTTCCAAAGGAAAGCAATTTGCTTTCTCGTTTTTTACTTGTGTTTACGTCTGAAGTTGTTGTTAGTTTGCAGCAAGTTTGTAAACGCTTTAAATATAAAATGTTGTTTTATGTTTGTCTATGATTCTCATAATTAGTTCATAATTTAAATAGTGAAATATAAGTTTCAAACTAAATTTATTAATATATATTTATAATTTAAATATAGTTAAAACATTATTCGTAAGTATTGGCTAACAAAAGGTACTTATCGCTTATTTACTCAAAGAACGTCATAACTCAAAAAAAAAACAAGTTTGGCAGAAAACGCGTTTAAAGTTTTCAATTTACACAGATCTTAATGGAAAAAGAAAAATTGTATGTCGCTTTCAATAGTTGAATATACAATATATTTGTATGAAATTTTTACACAGTCTGAAGGGCGATATGAGGAATAATTCTGCATCATTAACTCAAAAAATCCATTTTTTGCGTTATGATGTTATTTAAGTAAAAGAGCGGTATGTATATCAGAGAGATTAAATGAAATAAGCTTTGTAAAATTAAAAAATATATTGCGTGCGTATATAAACTCATACTTTTTAACCCTTACATGCATATTTTTGCCAATTGTCTACACTCAAGTTTAACTTAATTTAATTTCTAAGTTATGCTAACAAGTCAATCGTTATAGATCTCATAAAAAGTCGCATAATTTATTTTTAGTCTTTTTTGATATGCATGTATATCTTTGAAAATTCGAAGCTAGCGAGGACCTGTTTAAAGGACGATAATGTTTAATATACAACTCCTAAACGAATGTCCTGATAATTATTTGTTGTGTGATGTGTTGTGCACTTCATGCTTAAGTCTTTTTTATAAATCGTTCAATGTTTAATCGACAATGTCTTTATAAAATATTTTTGCAATTTTTTTATTTTCATGTTTACTCCTTGCAGGAAATTGAATTGATGCAATTGAATTGGCTCAAAAACCGTTTACACGATTTATCTTTTTTCCAACATACACTACTCCGTACATTTGATAACACTCGGATTTTCGCAAGTCATAGAACGAGTACGTTTGGATAAATTGTCACTAAATTTTTTGCAGGGCTGTTATAGATTGTTATTTTTTCTTCATTTCTAATTGATTCTTTCATTTAAGTTTTGGATAAGAATCTTCCCGGTTGGTACAAGTGTTTTTTTTTTGAGTTTTTATAAAAATTTAATATATGGGTGGTATTTTATATCAAATATTTATTAAGTTATTCAAAGTACGTCAACAGCTTTTAAAAACTTTTATTTTTTTTATAAGTAATTGAATTTTTCATAGATTTGTGCTATTAAAAATTCTTGCAATGTATTGACTCTATTCTAGCTCTACTCTAGCTAGACTTTTAAATTAGCTAAATTCAACATACACCGAAAGAATTTTGCTTCATAAGTCCAATGAAACAATTTCATTAAAACTTTTTCACAAATCCAATGAAAATTTCATGAATATTGTGAAAGAATTTCATTGGAGTTGCTTCGTTGGTATTCTGGTTTCGTAAGAATATTTTATTGGATTTATGACAATAATATTTTCTTATTATTAAGAAACTCCTTCATATTTAAGTTATTTCATTTTTTTCATGAAATTATTTTATTGTTTCGATAAAGTTATATCAATGCGTTAATAACACTGTTGAATAAATTTTATGAAGTTATCAATAAAATAATTTTGACGAAACTGGTTTCATTAATGCAACGAAGCGTGACGTTGGTTGAATTTTAATGAATTTTTCATTAGATTAATGTCGAAATTCATAGAATTTAGGACGAAAATTCTTTCGGTGTAGTTATCACAATTTGTTGAATTTTGAGTTTTGTGAGTTTTGAAACTATTAGATTTCTAACTTTGCGTTTTTAAATCAGGCTGTAATCAATTATTGAAAAGTTTTTTTTATTAACAAGTACAAAAAATTTAATTGGTTTTATTGTCATATTTAACTCGTAAAATAAGTAGCATACAAAGTATTGTACGATGCTCCAAATCATCATCGAATGATTATTTTACAACTCTCCCAATAATGACTCATGTAAGATTAACGTTGAGCAGCCTCATACGATTCTCAACATTCTTCAAAAAAATCTCTAGATAAATCTCAAATGATTGCATCTACGACTAATAAAAGCGCCTTCTGTGTATCTTGTATACGAATTGTTTACCGGTAGTAGATTCCTCCGTGCGAAGGAACTTCCACAATTAAAATATTTGTTCGTCTGCGACTGCAAATGCTCTGCATATGATTCACAATAGACTCTTGTGCGATTGCAAAGGCTAGCTGGGATCTAAGACTTCTTAAGGTCACATCCGAATACACCTATTTCTTTATTTTAGTAACTCATAACTCATAATTTAATAATACTCATACAATAATATTTAATTGCTTAAGTAAAGAACAGTAAATTGCATTCAATTAAATTACACTTAAGAAATGTTTTAATTTTAAATATTATTTGCTTTATACTCAATGATATTAAATAAATTATTATAGTGACTTTAAAGTTGCATTATTGTGTGCAAATGGTTTGTTAACTTTACTTTGGTGGGTGTCGTTTTGACTGGCATTCCTTGAAATATCCTTGTGCTGCTATGAGAATCATAAAGAAACATTATGCTAGCAATGCTCATTTTTTCCTTATCGATATCTATTATGAAAATCTAAAATTCTGTTTCCCTCATCACAATATTATCTCGCCTAAAAAGCTGTTAGAAACTAAATAAAAATAGAAAAGAATCCGTCAAAATTTTTTTATAATGTGTATAGTATATAAAAGCGTTTCTATATACAAATGTATATGTATAAAAAATATATTTGTCATAGTGTAAATATATCAATATGTTCATGTCTATGTATCGTTGCTTTCAAGGATGGAAGTAAAAATAGATAATAACAAAAAATGAGGCATTTAAAGTCATTAGAAAACATAAGTTCAGTTTTTCTTTTCTTTATTCGCTTACAGTTGGAATTGTTAGTGCGTCAGTACAATAAAGATGACTGTGACAGCTAGACGTCCCCTGTCATTTGCAGTTAACTTTGATGTTTGATATCTTTTTACTTCAGGGCTTATCTTTTATTTTTTATTATTTCAATTTAATGTTTAAGGCAAAAAATGGCGTATGCCTTAAATATTTAAGTTGTTTGCTTTATTATTCGTTATTATTTATTTTAAAGGGCATGAGAGAATTTATAACGATTTTAAACAAAGATAAAGGTTCGTAGTCCTAGTCAAAACAAAGTACACTTTAAGAAATTATTTTGTATGGTTTTAACTTCTTAAAGTGTACTTTAAATTGACTATGACGACGCGCCATAAACTTTAAAGTTTATGAACGGTCTTATGAATATATTCGTAAAGCAACATATTTTTCAGTCTACGTTAGCCTGTTTCGTTCGATAAAGAGTGCCGTAATTTGCTCTCTGATCTGCTTCAGTACAATCGCTGAAGGTTTATATTTCTATGTTAAAATAAAGTTTCTATATTTTTGGCTATATTTGTTATGTCAAATACATAAATATTGGCCCTTATTACGAGTATGAGTTACATTAGATTTTCGAACATTTGAAATCGAATGTTCAATTCATATTATGAGTACCGAAAATTTCGTTGAGCAACGAATTTTCTATCGAACACAATTTGTCTTTCGATGAAGTATTTTAGTATAAAAAATGATTATAAACGATTGTTTTTTTATTTTTAGATAAAGTTGTTCCAAATTTTAAAAATCATTTTGAGTGATATTTGCAATAAGGACATTCTTTGTCGATTGCTCGTCATAATACCAAATGAAAATTCGTTCTTTTGTGGAACTTATTTAACAACCACGTTGGTACTGCCTTTGTGAAGACATAGGTCGTGTACAGTCAGTCACAAAACTTTTTTAAAATACTGGTAACAACATCTTAAGCATATGGTCTTAGTTGCTCCCCCCATATTTGTGCAACACCATATTATGCAAATTTACTTTGTATAGTATGTTAAAATAAATAAATAATTAATTAAAATAAATATTCTTAAGCATTATATATATTTGAAAGAATTGCAACACCGTAAAAATATTTAGAACCATTTTGAATTGGTTTTAACCCTAAAGGAAACTTCTTCCTTGTTGTTGGAATGCCGAGATAATTATATTTTTTTTTATTTATTTATTTATATTTATTTGCTATCAATGTCAACAAAGTACTTAAATTAGAATTAACATGTTTTGAGATTTTATCTTAAGATATTACAGCAAATATAATCTATTAATAAAAATGAAATACGAAGTTTACAAAATTAAAATCATAGTACTTAGATTTATAGGAAAAAGATAGTAAAAAACCTATACTTTATATCAAAAGAGTGATTTAGGAGTGAGAGACTTGTGCAGCGACTAATTTAACCTATGTTTAAATAGGTTAATTAGTCACTGGTGGTCAATGTCCTCAAGTGCGTGTAATTTGAGTTCCTGCATTTGTTTGAGAATGTCAGAGTCATGTCTCGAATTATAGTTTTGATAGGCTTTTGATTTGAGAGTGTATGTAAATCTATAGTAGGGAATCTTCTAGGGAGATTATAGATAATTTTAAGGTTCTTATTTTGTATGATTTGTAGTCTCTTTTTATGCGTTTTTGCACAATTATACCATATTGGACAGGCATATGTTATAATAGGTCTAATGCACAATTTGTATAATAGAAGTTTGTTTTTTATATTCAGTTTGCTCTTCCTGTTTAATAGTGGAAATAGGGATTTACCACAGGCTATAGCTTTTGAACATACAATGTCTAAATGCGCCCTAAATATAAGTTTCTGGTCAAGAGTTACTCCCAGATATTTTATAGAATTCGAAATTGGTATTAATTTGCCTTGAACAGAAAATTGTCTGGAGGGGATTCTCTTAGGCGATTTATTGAATGGGAAAATTATAGCCTGAGACTTATCTTCATTAATTTTTATTTTCCATTTGGTAAAAAACTTTTGAGCTGATGTAAGTGATCTTTGCATACGTTTCACAATTGCATTCGAGACCTTGCCACGGCATACAAATGCACTATCATCTGCATAGAAAGCTACCTCAGTGTCACTGAGATGTTTAAAATCTGCTATGTAAAGTGAATATAGTAGCGGTGAAAGCACAGATCCCTGTGGGACACCAGCTGGAATAGTTATTTCGTTAGACTTACTACCCTCAATATCTACAAAAAAAGTCCTGTTACTAAGGAAACTCATTATTAGTTTAACTAAATATAAAGGAAAATTCATTTTGTGGAGCTTATAGACAAGCCCTGCATGCCAGATTGAGTCGAAAGCTTTCTCGATGTCTAATAATAGAACACCTGTTGAAAGTCGGTTATTTTTGTTGTATCTTATCATGTTGACAACTCGTTTGACTTGGTGGGTTGTAGAGTGTTGAGCCCTAAAACCATATTGGCATTTGTGGATTAGATTATTTTCATCCGCGTGAGCTTTTAGTCTACTAAGTACTATTTTCTCAAATATCTTGGCAATGCAACTTAGCAGGCTGATTGGACGGTAACTAGTGGGTAACTTTGGATTTTTACCATTCTTTACGATAGGAATAACTTTTGCTTGTTTAAAGTGTATTGGAAAGTATGCATTTTTAATACAAAAGTTAAAAATGTCAACAAGTAATTATATAGCGGAGTTGGGAAGCTTTTTAAGTAATATGTTTCGAATACCGTCTAGTCCCGGTGCTTTCGAATTTTTTAACCCCTTAATATAATATTCTACTTCATTTCTATTCGTAAACGTATCTGAAACATTATTTTCAATTAGCGCCTGATTAAGTGAGTTAGTTAAAATGTTTGCTTTTCTGTCAATGGGGCCGCACATATTAACAGTTGTCAGGTGTGCATTTGAAAAGTTTTCAGCTATAACATTTGCCTTTGCGACATTCTCCGTGATGGGACCGTTAATGCCTTCCAAACAGCTGATAGGTTTGTTTTTACCTCTGATAAATTTGGTTATCTTCCAAAATTTCTTATTTCCGGTGGGAAGCTTTGAAATCATATCTGTCCATTTGTTATTTCTAGTATTATTAATGTTAATATTTATCAATTTATTAAGCTCACGAACTATTGCCTCAAGGGTGCTTTTAAAATTTGGGTCAGGACATCTCTGATACCGCCTTCTATGATTATTTCTCATTGTTATTAGTTGTTTACATAGCGGGGATAGTTCTAAAGAGTTTTGTTTACTAATTTTGTGTGGTATAGCTTGCGAGCAAGTATCAGTTAATAGGTCAGTAAAAGTTTTAATAGTTTGTTCTACGTTGGAAAATGTAATGTTCCTGTTAGTTTCCAAAAGTTCATTTATTTTGCGATCTACTATTCTCTGGAAACTGTTCCAGTCTGCCCTACGAAAATCTGGAAACAGAATTTCAGTATGGATAATGTTTTCATTTATGCTAAAAGAAATAGGAGTATGGTCGGAATTAAGTTTGAAAGAATGAGAGATTATATCTGTAAATAGTAATGATGAATTGGTTAATAAAAGATCAATAGTTGATGATTTTCTATAAACTCGGTTTTGAGGTATTCTAGTTGGAGTTGATGGATAATAAATATAGTAATTCGATGATAATTGGTGATTAAACAACTCACGACCAGCTTCATTTATTTTTGAACAGTTCCAGTTGGGGTGATGTGCATTGAAATCGCCTAGAATAAAGAAATCTCCAGGTACAGTTGTAAGTATATTCATATCATTTGTAAATTCGTTTGTATATTTTGGGCAATAAATTGAAATAAACGTAACTTCTTTGTTGTTGATCATGAGTGACAAACATATGTTTTCGAGTAGTTTCGTAGCAAATGGAGGCTGTAATTTATGTCTTATTGATGATTTAATTGCGATTGCAACACCTCCTCCATGAGTGACTCTATCGTTTCTGTATACTTTGTATCCAGGAAGAGTAAATTTGTGATTACTCTTTAGAAACGTTTCGTTCAACATAAGAATATCTACTGATTCTTCCTTAACAAATTGATGTAGCTGTATGGACTCGGAAATGTTGGTAATGCCCTGACAATTCCAATGCATTACATTAAAACATTGTAGAATCTTTGATTTAAATTGCATATTTGAGTAGAGACATCACAACATTAAGTTGCTCTGTTTTTGTAGTACACTTGCGAAGGTCTGCTATAGCTCCGGTAAATATATTAAATAACTCATCTATTGAAAACAAATCACCGGAAATGGGTTGCTGATTGGAGTATTTTAAAGCTTCAGCGTAACTCATACCAAGGCTAGAACGTTCATGGTCTATAGCTTCGGTGTTTGTAGGACTATGTCTCGGTATAAAACGGGGGTTTTTATATGAATTTACTGCTCTTGTTTTGTTATTCATGTTTTGACGCATAATCATGTATTCTTTACGACTAGGGCAACGGGGATCATCCGCTCTGTGGTTGATGTTTTTAAGGTTTTTGTTGGAACAGTTGAAACATTTGAAAGTTACAGCTCCATCTTCTTGAGTTTTGTTTATCATGCACATTGAGTAATCGTGTCCTCCACCACAGGCAATACATGTATTACTTCGAAAACAATTTCGGGTACCATGTCCATACATTGCACATTTTGTGCAAAAAGTAGGGCCTTTGTTCCCTTTTGAAGGATTTCTCCATCGTACAGCTATTCCACCCAAGTATCTTATTTTAAGAATATCGCTTTTGGAGTGACGTGACTTGTCGAACTCCAGCATATATAATGCATCATCAATCGATGAACGTGAAGTTATAACTACCTTAATGCTTACAGCGACCACATTGAATTTATTTTTCAGTTCGTCCATGATTTCTTCCGTTTTTGTTTGAGGAAGACCAAAAAGAACTAATTTGAAAAGTTTTGTATCTTTTACATCATGAGTGTAGAATTTATATTCTTCTTTTGCAAGAATAACTTTAGCGGCTATAAAGTCTGCTTTTGTTGGTGAAATAATTTTTGTGCCAATCGACATGCGTTTATATTGGTATATTGTTCCTAGTTTATTATATACTTTTGAAAACCCATGTACGGCATCAACAACAATAGGCGGTATTATTGTTTTATACTTTTGATCCATTTCACCTTCACTATATGTCTCATCGTTTTCCAAGTCTTCCAAATCTTTAAATCGATTGGTGCTATTTGTGATTTTCTTTTTTGGGGCACTTCCCCAAAATATTTTACGCTTTTTAGCATTCATTGTACTATTACAATTTTAAAGTAAAAAGAACAAATGCACTATCTGCAGTTGTTGTTTTCCTTTTTTCTTACGATTCTCTTTTATTGTATTACTTTAGTTTTTTTTTTTTTTTTCAATAGCAACAGTTATGTTTTGTAAACGTCTATTCGCGATCAGAGATAGCATAAGACTGAGATAATTATATTTGGAGCTGTTTCCGTTACAAAAATATAATTTGCGTTAAAACATTCAACCCCACCACGATTAGTGCAACAAATCAAATAACACCAAAGACACCTGCCAAATTGCTTTTCATATCTTCAATCCAACAATAACAAGGCCATTTTAAAGCAACTATAATTGCCCACTCAATGCTCGTGCATAAGAAGAGAAAAAAATAATATGAAAGGAAAAAAGGAATCAACCTTAACAAAAGAGTGGTTTTAAAAAATTTGCCAATAATAGTATTTTATAATTCTGCAAAAAAAAAAAACACCCCACATATACATTTATACATACATAATATTTTTTCTCCTAATATGAAAAGTTTTTGCACTTAAATTTCAAGTACATGCGCTTAAGGCAGGAAATGAAAAAAATCCCAGGATATACACTATCCAAAGTTTTTTTACATGTGAAAGTTGAAAAATGAAGCATAAAAAATATCATCCGACAGACTAAAATGCAAATTTTTGTCTTTGTGCAATATCACATTGATTGAAAAAAAAAACTAACTATATATAAAGAAAAATGCTGGCAGAGTATAAAACCTGCATAATTCTTGTACACCGCAGTCCTGTGTGTTAAACCTTTACCAAAGGACGAATAAAAACTAAATGACTTTGAACATGACCAGTTATGTTTTACATAGATTTCCATAAATTGTTCAATCACTTTAGCCGTGCCATTCAAATTATTCTTAGCTGTGGGTATTCCAAAGCTATTTCAATTTACGCAGGCAAATAAAGATGATTTAATGGCGAAAAAAAATATTCAAGTTAACTAGAGGTATGAAAATGCGCAACCAATTCAATGACTGCAATTGGTTTTTCTGTTATACATTGTAAAGCTTTGTGTATAAGTTAAGTTCATATTTTATTTATTTTTTGATATTTTATGTTTGGTATTAGACGGACTTGGAAAAGGTTATGTTAGATTTATCTGGTTGGTCCAAAGACCTCGCATAGACCGGGATTGATCCTTAGCGATACCAGCAGATGAAAAGAGAACCTGTTAGTATGGCAGCCTAGTTCGTAGTGCCTGTATCGAATGACTCACACACAGATTTAACAAATTTTAGCAAACTACTAATTTCTACTCTCGATACAAACTCAAGATTACGAAAAGTGTGAGCACCAAGATAGTTATATCTAGTGCGGCTTAATGCCGGGCAGTGACACAGTAGATGTTCCATTGTTTCAATTTCCTGCAGGTACCGTCGGGTACTCGTCCTATTTTGACAGCATACGAAGCCGTCCAGCAGTGCCCAGTTAATACCCCCACTAGAAGTTTACAGTTGCTTCTAGTTAGTGATAAAAGGAACTTAATGAATTTGGGATCATAGGAGCTCCACATGATTGTAGAAGTTTTGCAAGTTTTCGTCGCACGCCAACATTTCTCCGCTTCTTCCCTCATATTAGAGTCTATGATCTCTTTAAGGTATTGAATTAGTTTTCGGATATATACCGTTACCTCAGTCAGTAATTGAATTCCCTTTTGGCCAGTGTATCGGCCATTTGTCTACCAGGGCCTTTCTATACAGGAGCACAACCGAGGAGTAATTGCTGTCAGTTGAAATTGCTTTTATATCTGCTTGACTGTCTATATACAGATTTACATGCGCATTCATAGTTAGAAGGGTGAAGGCTAACTCTGCTGCCATTTTGACAGCATAGATTTCCACCTGGAAGATGCTACAATGATCAGGAAGTTTATAAGATTCCTCTATACCGAGCTCCTGGCAGTAAACCGCAGCTCCCACCCCTCTATCCATCTTTGAACCATCAGTGAAAAAGTTGAAACCAGAACCACTATTATTAGGACTTTCCAGATAGCCTTCTGCACTTATAGTGATCTGTGGTTTGGTAAAAAAGTTCGTCACTGGAATGATGTAGGCCATGCTACACTCCATGTTTTCTAGTAATTTGATGTGACCAAATGATCTGTACGACATCTGACCTGATGTCCTGAGTCGGATAGCTGATTTGCATGCCACGTTCACTGCAATTAGTTTTATTAGTTTAAGGTCCAATATAACGTCTAAAGCTGCAGTAGGTGTACTCTTTAAAGCTCCAGTGATGCAGAGCTCTGCTAGCCTCTGGATACTTTCTAATTTTTTCAGGTATGCTTTTGTCTCAGTCGCCCTCCACCATACAAGTATTCCGTAGAGTAAAATTGGTCTAGCCACCGCTGTGTAGGACTTGGAAAAAGTTCTATTTTTTTTTAATTTGTCTTGGAACGCACATGTTTTCAAAATCATGCAAACAGTTTGCTTTAAAAGAATGCAATATTTCCTCTCCATTCATTCTATTCTCTCAGAGGTAGTTTTAGACAATCTAACTATCGTGTACACTTCAAATATGGTTATTTGCTATAATGTCCATGGAAATAATGTCCATCAAAAATGACAAATAACGTCTATGGACATTATTTCCAATTATATATTATAATTATATACTGAGAGAAAAAGAAAACCTTAAGTTCGAAAGAACGTCTTCCGGACGTTATGAAAATTATTTTATTTTTCAAATGGAAATAATGCCCATAACGTATTATTGCGCGTGTTTTTCACTAGTCCAAAGATAGCCCGGTAATTCCGCAAAATTTCCAATCCCGTTATACCGTGAATATATCGCAGGGAATTTTCGGGCATATTTTCAAATTCTTGTTAATGTTTGTTGAGTATTTATTTGTTTTTAGAAAATTCTGTACCAAGTTAAACGATCTTCAGGTAAATACACCAAATACATAATTTTTGGTTGGACTATTTTAAAAAGGAAACAGATCCTGCAGTTTGCTCATTGTGCTCCAAAACAATTGCTTGCAAAGGAAGTAGCACAAATGGTCTAATTTGACATTTAAAGGGAATAGATAATAAGCAATTAAAAGTTGTTGAACGCAATGGAAAACCTTCCGAAGAAGTACCAAAAGCTTAATCGATAATTTTACAATACTCTAATAACAAAAAAAAATATATAAATGAAATGTTGATGGATTTTCCATCAGATCTATAACAAAAAGTTTATCTATAAGAAAATCTTTTTATAGCTATGCTATTTATTGCGCGATAAAGGAATTAGGACGTGATTTTCATAACAAAAATAATCGATACTGTTACAGTTATAAATTTAATTTTGTTTTGATTTCTTTGTACTTAAAACCGAAGTGCAAAAATAAACGAAGCAAATTGTTTGAGTTTGCTTTGTTTCGTTCTTTGAAGTGAGTGAAACCAAAACAAAATAAAAACAATGAGAAATATTGCTCAATTTCTTTTTGTATTGTTTTTTGGCATGCGCACAGACCAAAGAACAAAGCTGATAAGCTGTAGCCGGCTAACTTCCGCCGCCGGCCACAAACAATACATTAATTTAATTGTATGCCGCTAGAAAATAAAATAATGGTAAATAAATGGAAACGTTTTGAAATAGTTGCGTCGAATTCGACATAATCATATAATATAATTTTAATTTATTGTTAATTAACAATTTTATGTGGCTAAGCAGCATAGCTATAACCGGGTGTGCTAAGACACTCTCATCTATTTTTACTCAAAGATTTTCATCTACCAAAAACTGAGAGCGATGTGCAAAAACTTCTTTAAGAAAAATTTTATAATGTCAGAAATGAAATGAGACACACAGTTTAAAAAATTTATGAATGGACTAGTATAAAAAATAGGTGCTACTTAAACATTTGTATGCATGGAAACTGATGACTGATGATCGAAGGATGGCTGACTGGTAAATCAATTAATACACTTTTTTTATAAAGAGAAGTAACACTCAGGGAATGAATGCCTACTACTATTACTAGTTGTTATCTTCTTTAGGAGAGGGGTAGTGATAGAGAAGACAAGTGGTGAAGGAAGAGATAGAGATAAGCTTCATTATTTTACAACTTTGATTTTAGCACGTTTTCAATAATGTAGTGCTGCAGCGCCCCTAGTGTTAAATTAGACGTATTAAACTTTTTGAAGCTGTGTTTAGTAGCCATTTTGTTGGTTATTTGACTTCGCCGATGATTTCGCTCAACAACGAAAGAGGGCGCTCTGATGTTACATTAGCATTAGTATCTGCTGAATTCGGTATATTTCAGTGACCAGTGACTATGCCTATCACTAATGTCAAATAATAATCAAACTGAAATCTCTTAATTTTTTCGTTTGACAATAGTACGTATATGAATGTATCTTTTTATATTTTATCTACTTTTTATTTGGTTTTGCTAATAATTTCTTAATTTAGTTAATTAATTTTGTAAGTTCGATCTCGTTAAAGTGAATTTTAAATAATATTATGTACGTTTTAAATTAAAAAACAAACTAAGCGGGAATTTCAGGGATCCCAGGAAATTTAAAACCAATCCTGATTTCCCGGGAACTAAAAAAAATGCGGGAAAAGAAAAACTCTACATGTAATATAAAATATACGAGTATAGTTATTTTCCATACACCCAGTAAAAAGATTGGTTGGAAAATGGTTAGGCCAACAAAATATCATTTGCATAAACTATATTTCAGTTCACACAATCAATTTTCTGTTAATCCAAAAAACAATCCATGTTTATTGCCATAAGGCCATAATTGTAATAAAGATATGATTCTGACAATTCTTAAATTGATTGCATCAACTGAGCGTATGCTTTTGCCATGACTAACTCATTGATTGGTTAACACAACCGAATAAAATATTATGAATTGGATGTTACTAACAACTTTTGGTATTGGCAACTAAAAAATTGTCGTTCTATATTGAGGTTAAAAGAAACACTTTCTATCAGTTGCTGCAACTAACTATAGGTTGAGCTTACTTCATAGTTTATACTCGTTGCAGCAAATTAAAAAATTAACTTTTGTGACTTTCAAAGATGTTATGATTTATGAATTCTCAAATGGTTTTTGAAAGTCTGTGCATAACAGGTTTGTGGCTGTTCAAAATGTGTGGTTGAAATAAATAAATTTCAATTAAAAATAACTTATGACAATATGTTAAATAATAAATTTCTTAAATTGTATATTTTTATTTGCGTTTACTGCTTATTTTATTTCAGCAAGGAAGGCCAATTTTTCTTTCACAGGTACCAATTATAATATTGTTTCAGTTATACTAACCACATTTTCGGTAGCAAGAATAACTTTTTTTCAAATTTCATACTGTTAACCAATTTTTTCTGTTGCTGCAACTATTTGTTTAAGGGTTATAACTAAAATATAGTGGTAGCACAAGAAAATTGCAGTCGTTATACCAGAATTCTATGATAGTTGGTGCAACCACCAAAATTCGATTGGCAACAAATTCGGTTGTCTCAACGAATCTGTTTTCTCTGTGTAATAGTATATCTAACTTATTTTTTAAGATATTTGACTAATCTGACCATTGCTTAAATATTTAAAAGATAATTTGATTTAGTGATCACTGAAACGCGAACATTTTTATTTGTTTAATCCCTAAAAAGGTTGCAAGTTTAGAACTATACTTCATATGTATGTTAATAAATTTTTTACTCTTAGTACATTAATTTTCCATATATATCAAATTTGAATGTAACAACACCTTGCTTTTTTTTGTCGCGTCTAAAATTTTTTGCTTCTCTAGCTTTCATGGCAAAACTAAATAAATTTATCTGTTACACTTTTGTGCGATCCATCTAACATTTTAGATTTTCATGTTGTTGTTTTTTCTTCGAAAATCCTGGTAATGTCTACATTTAACCACTTTTTTTTTGCATATTTCCATGATTTATGATAATAAATTTTTTTGTCGAATTTCTATAGAGATATACAAGCACAAAAATCTTAACTCGTAACACACTTTTGGAAAAGTGGTAAATTTAAATATTATTTCGTTACACTTTGGCGGCGGTGGCGCTGGTTTTATTTTATTTCATGTTTTCTCTTCATCTTCATTTTATTTCTATGCAAAGTTTTTCAAATTTATGAACGTTTAAGCACATGAAAATGAAAATAAAAAATCCACATAAATAACTAATAGCGGTTGGAAATGGTTAGTGGTCGTAAGCTAAAGCCGTGGAACGAGTAATAATGGTGTCGGTAATGGAGGGCTTGTGGTGGCGCATAAATAAAATTTAAATATATGTTTATTTATACCACAAAACCCTTTCGTGCCAGGTGGGAATCAGTAAAAATAATATTTTATATCAATATTATGTGGTTTATACATACATATGTACAGTACTTGAGAGCATTTGCTTTTTGTAATGTAACACTTAATGTGGAAAAAATATATTTTCCCAAAAAAGAAACTACTCGTGCAAGGCCATAAACGGCCAAGACAATTTTCTATATCATTATTTTTGTATGCAAAAAAAAAATCCAACAGCAGTAATAATGTATTTAGATAAAATAATTCTCACATGTTTTAACATTTTTCAACAAATATTATCTCGATGCCTTGCAAAAGAAGGAAAAAGAAAAAAATAGGCTGTAACAAATGTACATACCCCGGATGAACTTAAAAAAGTTAGTACTCAGGGAAGTTTTTTTTATTTTCAAAAAAACAAAAACAATTCTCAGAATGACACCTGTATGCATTATTTATTTGTTAAAATTAAAAAGTTCTTTAAATCGGATTTCTTAAAACAAATTCTTGCGTTACACCAAGAATAACTTTAATCTTCAATTATGAATACTAGCGCACAGTGGGATTTTTTTTGTCAAAAACCCTATTTTTTAGTCACTAAATTTTGAAAATCTAATAATGCAATTTTGTAGAGAAATATTTGAATATAAAAAGTGTTTTTACCTAGCAAAAATTTTTCAATAAGGCAATAAAGCGCATCATAGTTCGATTTAAAATATGAGCTTATTAAGAAGCAGTGAACGTATATGAAGCAAACCACAGGGAAAAGTGATTTAATAGCGACACAACAATGCAGATTTTAAAGCTGGAAAGTTATCTTAATGTACACACATCCAATATTATGTACATATTGATAGGCATTAGAAGATTTTTCTCGTCTAGGTTGTCAAATGTATTGTAAACCCAAACGCACACACACGTGCATACATGCAAAACACAACTGGCGAGAATTTTAGCCAGTAAACGAACAAAAGCAAATTACTCAGAAGCAATTTTCAAAACAAAAATTAAATTTTTCTAAAGAAAATTTAATAAAAATTGACAGTTAACTGCTTTTTTTTGCAGGTTTTATTAGATTAAAAAAAAGCGCTTTTGTGAACAAAAATGTAGTACTCCAAACCGGGAACTCGCCATACCAAAATCAGCAGCGATATCAGCAGGTTTGTCAGCGCTACTTTTATTCTCTAATAGTAGAAACCTGCTTTATTTGAAGTAAACTTTTTACTGAGTATGGTGTTTTAAAATAATTGTTTTTATTTTTATATTTCTTGAAATATATTTTTATACTTGAAAAGTAACGCATTTCTCCATAAATTAAAACCATTATGAAAATATGGTCAAATCCATAAGACTGATTGCCAATGAAAGAAAAAAATATATTTGTAGCCTCACTCTTCATTAAGCTAATTTTTCAATAAAATGAAAGGTTGGAAATGTCTTCTTTCAATTAAAAAAACAGTTTCGGAAATTTCCGGCAGCATAAGTTAATGTTTTTCAGAAAATTCAAAAGAGTTTCTACTAACATTGAAATTGTACGTCTTTTATTAGTTTCATCTGATTTTTTTTTATAACCACATTAAAACATGAGCCACCCGTAAAGGATTAAGAATGTGACCATGAAGTCAATGATATGATAGATGGGGAATTAATAAAGTTTTTGGTGAAATAGTAAACAATATATTAAATAAAAATCCTGCTACCGATTTTAATGCATTTCGGCATCGTTCTTTTTTTATTATTAAAAAATATATGGGTTGGGCGTGGCCGATTTTTATAAAATTTCCTTTTTTTAAATGAATCAGTTTAATACCTGCTGCCAACTTTTTATGATTTAAAATCATGAGGCCATCCTTTTGTTCGGATTGATTCTCAAATAAATGCAGCAATTGATT
Organism: Tachina lurida; assembly: GCA_944452675.1. Classification (NCBI taxonomy): domain Eukaryota; kingdom Metazoa; phylum Arthropoda; class Insecta; order Diptera; family Tachinidae; genus Tachina; species Tachina lurida. The sequence continues at coordinate 186,586,032 of OX101752.1, read as the reverse complement.
TTCCCTCGCAGTCTATATTAACATGAAAATATAAAGCAATGATTTGTATTTATTGAGGTGCTCCTACAGGCCGTTACAAAAGATTTTTTGCATTTCCTGAATATTTGTGATCATAATAGTCTAAATTTATCTAACAGCAGGATTAAGCTTGTTACAGTGTGTCTCAAAAGAATAAGCTTATTTAGCAAATTGATGACAAAATAAGTAACGGTTTTATAAAAAAAAAATTTTATATTTCTTTAAAGAATGCACAATTATGGAATTTATATATTCAAAATTATATAGGACAAATGTAAACGCTGGCATTGGTGGAACTTTGTTAACCAAGTAGTAAAATTTGTTATAATTTATCGGCAGGACACACTCCGTGATAAAACCATTTTCGTTTAAAATTCCCTTGTGAATAAATGTGTGCACATTTAATATTTCGTACGAAAATTTTTTACATATATAAAGTATTAATTACAAAAAATTCCTACACGTGTAAGAATACCACATATTTTTATTGCAAATTTCATGCAAAACAAATGACACTCATAGATATTTACCCTTATTCTAGTTGTCAACATCGACGTCACGTAAAAACAATATAAAAAAAATTGGGGCTTGTCTACCCGTTCTCGAAAACAACTGACTGCTATTGACAGGCTCATGCTATTTTGTTAGACCTTTGGAAACAGAAATACATTCTCTGTAGGACAAATTAATCTCTAGAACGAATAGAGAATCCCCAATTCTTTGGGATTGTATTGCCGTGACGTCGATGTGTTGACAAGGTGATTATTTCGCATGAAAACTTAAAATCTTAAAGATTTTTCCCAAGATGATTGAGTACATACTAGTTTGGCAACATTTTTTTATGAACAAATCATGACAATTTTTTGTATATATTTTGGTAGCATTTCACATGAAATATAGAACATAGTAGATACTTGGCTTAAGAATAAAAATGGTTAATCCTGAATTTGGGTGGTTTTTACTGTTTGTGTTAAGTTTTAGGGTTTTTTATAGCCAATTTTTAAAAAAACTTCGTCCCCGCACTCCTCTTTTTTTAGGGGCGCTTTTTGCGAGTTGTTAGCATAAAGCCCAAAATGACCGTTACATGGGGGAGTTAGAGGGTTAATATGTTCCATAATAACATTTACCTTAATGTTTTCTACAAAGTTTTTGAACATACTCTAGACCCCGGGTGCCAAGAACACATAGTTTGATGTACCGACACACTGCACGAACAGTCCCAAAGGGTCCTTTATAATATAATTCGACGTGATGTATCAAAAATTCCAAAATGGGAATATTGGGCTTTATTACGAGTGTCGTATTACGACTTCGACTGCGACAATTTTGTACAGACTAAAGAACATTGCAACATGTTTTATTTATTCAAGTACAAAATCGTCGTAGAGGTAGTCGAACTACGACACTCCTAATAAGGCCCATTTTATTGTCTTTATCAGACTGCACTGTCAGAACCCATGATTCTTCTTTTTTTTCTTGTACCATGAAATTAACAAATTTTTTCTTATTTTAATTGTGGAACATTTAACATTTTTCGCTTAAATTTTTAAAGAAAAATTCTTTATTGCCTACTGCATTGAATGTGATCAATTGTAAAATACAACAATATTACAGATGATGATGTAAATACGCAAATTAGACTTTCGCCTTTAATTATTAAATAAATGACCTTTAAAAAGTTTTTTTGTTAAAAAATATGTAAAAAATAGCAGCAATAATAATAATTTAAAAATAAAATCTAAAGCCTAAAAAAAACCTCAAAAAACATTATGAAAATCTGGCGTAGAAAAAAAGAAATCGTTTGCTTAACTCATTTTTCAAAATGTGACGACCATTAATAATATTTATAGACACGCACGCTACAAGGACACAACTCAACATATGCCGAAAAAAAAAATACTTAAAGAAGAGAAATAAAATATAAGCATATTAAAAGAATATATAACAAAACAACACATTTATTTAAATCCATAATATATGTACACTTCGCTCATTTATTACAACAACGTTACAACTCGAAAAACAAGTTGAACAGAAAAGGACATCAATATTTTTCTCTCAAAAGTTAAGTATATGAGTATTTGTATGAAATATTTACACATTATAAATAACGGCATTAAGATTAACTCTACATTATAAATTCAAAAATACCATATTTTGAGTTATGATGCTGTTGTAGTAAAGGAGTGATATGCATATGTGACCTTCTCCGAGAAAGGGGACCTAGTGTGTCAAAAAACGGGTGTGTGTCAAAATCGGTAAAAATGAGAAAAACATTAAAATTTTATTTTTTAAATGCGTTTTTCTCAAAACTTCATTTTCACACACTAGGTCCCTTATCTCGAAGAAGGTCACATATGTACTTTTAAAAGAAATAAAGCAACTGCCAAAAATAATATTGTGGGGCATGACAAGTAATTAAGGTTTGATGTTAAATAAATTACAAATATTTTATATTACAGATAACACTATGCAAGAAATGGAAAAACACACGAAATGAACAGTACAGGTTCTAGCACACGAAATGAACAGTACTAGTAAGACCTTATACTAAGTTTGAATATTTTGGTGTCCAATTTTGTATGGTTGTCAAAATATTTCAAAAATCAGTACTTCAGGAGCACCTCAATTGTCTTCATTTGCCTTCAGTTTTTGCCTCATAGCTTAGTCAGACTAGTCCATAGATCTAAACTATATATGGTAATAATGTAGCTAATAGTCTAGTCTATTTTGTGTAAAAAATAATTTCGCGCACTTTTATTTTGCAAAAATCAAGGAGTAATTTTTTTCACTTTTTTTTTAAATAACTTACAATAACACTATTTGGCAAAATTTTAGCTGCGGTAAGGCTGGACAAATTTTATGAAGACCTCAATATAATCCGAACGTGTCACGCAAAATACTTCATAGTTTTAGCCTGTAACATAGCTCAAGTGGGTCCAGCAGAAGGCCCCGTTGCGATAGGTTAGGTCAGCAGTCTGCTGGTAAGGAAGGGTACAATTTAGAGTCCAGCTCACTAGGCTGCAATACAATTATCCCTTTGTGCTATCTTTAAGTTGAAGAGAAGATAGTGAGAGAGAGTGATAGGGAAAGGATAGTAATAGAGAATACAGGTGTTGAAGGGAGAAATAAAGGAAAGATTAATTATTTTTTTTAAACTCTGCTTGCACGTTTTTAATAACGCAGTGTTGCTGCGCCTCTGGTGTCAATGAGGCTTATTAAATTTTTAAACTGTGTAGCCGATAACTCTGCTACGAAGGAGGGTATCTGATGTTACATTGAGATTAGCATCCGCTGAAGCCGTTATAGTTTTGTGAACAGTGCCTTATGCCTGCATCTCTAGAACTTCTCCTACAACAACTGCTATATAGGACACTAATGCACATCAGCAAAGTGATTCGTGTTGTTATTTTAATGACTGTCGGAGACTGGGATCGAACACAGGACCTTCGGTTTTGTGATGAACGTCCTAACTACTTCAGCCAATGCCACGCCGTTGTGATATATGATAAATCATCATTATTTTTATGAATAGCATGTAATAAAGCCCTTTCGTTGAGACAGGTAAATAATTTTTTTTTTGGTGTTTTCTAATAAATTTTCCTTTGAATAATTTCTTATCATTGTTCCTCTTTAATAAAAATTTTGTTCAAGCAACTTCTTTCATTTGAAATAAAACACATATGTAGATGCTAAAAAAAACTTTAAGTCTTAAACCATTTTCTTTTCAAAATATGAGGCAACATATTTTGCCCTCTAAAAGAGGTTTTAATAAACTTCATATTTATTATCAAGTAAAATTTTATTAATAAGTAAAACTTTAAAAAAAATTTTAAACTAAAAATTACCCAATTAAAAATAAGAAAAAAGCTTGTTTATTTTAGTTTTTCACTGACGTTAATAAAAATTTTCCAATATTTCATTATTGTGTACTTTTTATTACATTTCAAAGGAAATTCGAATTATTTGATAAAAATAAATATAAATTTTAACTTTTTATTCCCCAGTACAAAATTAAAGTATTTATTTCAATAAACTGCAAAGTATTACGTTTTTATCATTATTAATAATATTATTACCTTTGAAATAAAATTTATATTAATTGTTTATTTTTTTCGTGTTGTTTTTCTGTTTTTTTTTAACTACAGCTGAAAGTGAACAAAAGTTAAATACGCGGTAATTATTTTGTTTTATTCAATGGAAGTTTCATAGAAACAGTGCACCTCAAAGGCTTGATAAAAAGAAATTAATTAAAATAAATGAATAAAAAGGGATTTTTATTGAAATCATGGTAATTAATTGATTAAATAAAAAATTTAAGGCTAAAATCTGATATGAAATTTACAGAGTAGAGGAAAATTATGTTAACAAAAATTAATTTAAGTGGATAGAATTTATTTATTTTTTTCTATTTATTTATTTTATTATTTGTATAAAATCGTCAGCCATCTACTTAAAAATAAATAAAGAGCTTAACCTTTAATCCTTTATCAGAGAAACGATATAAATCCCAACAGGATTCAGTGATAAAAAAAAAACATTAGTATATGTGACCTTCTCCGAGAAAAGGGAACAAGTGTGTCAAAAAACGGGTGTGTGTCAAAATCGATAAAAATGAGGAAAACTAAACTTAATTTTCATACACTAGGTCCCTCCTCTCGGAGAAGATCACATATGTTCTTTCAGTGGTTTCTAGGCGAGTCGACTGCCTAGCTTTTATAAACAGGCCGTTAGTTAGTTCCAGAACTCCAAATGAAACATGTTCCAATATTTAAACTCATTTTAAAAGAAAATAACTCCTAGCAAAATGATAAAATAAGCTCTATTAAAATAGCTGCCAAATATTAAAATAAATGCCAAATATCTTAAAACTTTACGAACAAGTTTTATTAAGTGAAGAAAGTATTAAAATAGAATGGGCAAAACATTTCTGGAATTATTTATTTTAATTTTATTTCTTTCTTACAAAATGATATAATTCCAAATAGATGTGACAAACACTCAAACCATATAGTAACCAAAAATAAAAAGGGATATCGCATTTAATCGCTGTATTAATGGGCGACTGGCAATTGGCAGACATGTAAGTAGCCTATTACTCTGTGACAGCTGTCAAAAACAGGAAAAAAGAGACAATTTCTCTACCTTGTATTGCAAACTACGTTATTAAGATTAATAAAAAAAGCAATGTGAAACATCTAGTAATGACATTTTTTTTTAATATTGGCTTATGGTAACTAAAGTAAGATATATAAATTGTTGACACTACTGTATTTAAAAATCTATGGAAAACTGCATCTATAGTAGTGGAATTATTAGTTCTGGGGGTTTGTGGAGAATTGCTCATATGCAGGTAGAAAACGTCAAATAAAAATTTTAATAAAGCTTGCGACTGTGGGTTTGCAAAATTTGTATTAAAATCTCCACCCATAATAATTGCCATGAGATGCAGATTGTTACCCAATTGTCGTGCACCAGCTTCAGTGCAAGGCAACAGTACGTAATGAAGATATGTTATAATATAATATATCTTTGACATTTAAAAAGTTTTTTATTTAAATGTTTATATTAATTTTATTTATGTTATATTTTTCAACTTTTTAACAAAATTATCCCCACTGGCAACACTATTATACTTCACAAGCAATTTATATTAAAATTAACATTGCCCCTGAAGGTATGCTTTAAAATTCAATTGAGTGTATTTATATGCAGCTGTCAAGTTTCTATATTATTCTTGTTGTCCGTATGATTACACTAATACACTCATACATAGCTCACACCGATTTGATAACGCTTTACGATCTTACTCAAAATTTTTGATTATATTGTGAAAAAGATTTTTACCCCCTAGCGTATAAAAACACATAGTAGAAGGTATCTTAGATTTGTACAGTTGACCTCATAAAGTGCTTCAATGCAATAGAGTGAATCTAATACTATTGAACAGTGAATCTAGCATTGTATTCAGACCTTTTTCTAAGGTTATAACTCGTACGACTGGAGTGGTTTCTTCTGTCAACATGGAATTTCACGATTATAACTGATTGCTTGTAGGTTTGAAGCAGCCACGTAAACCCACCCATCAACTAAAATCTTTTTCTGACCTATTACAATAGTCGATTTCAAATCTTTTCTCCGATTGCTGGCAAAACTGGTTCCTAGAAACAACGATAAATGTTTTATTCAAACACACTTTTTTAAAGAAATTTCGCTTTTCAAACCTTACTAAAAATTTAGATTTCTGGAAAAAAAACTTAGTGTGAGTGTTTTTAGCTAAGTGTCCAATAAAAATCATGATACTCAAGAAGATGTATTTTAATTTCTTATGTAATATAGTTACATAAATTAATATAATTGATATTTTATGTTATTTATATTGCCGATACTTATTGGACTGATTGTAATGCTACCCTCCAAAAAATTAGCATACAAATCATTAGTTACAGCATTGATAAACTCAGCTCCTAGTAGTTCTACAACACTAGGAAAGCTAATTTGTTTGGATAATTTTTTCATTAATCTTAATAAAATGCTTTACACCTGGAGTTATCTCTTGGTAGTATACCAGTCTAGTAGTTAAGGCCTCGCAAGTTCGTTTCGTGCTGGAGACTCTGTGTGTTTGTGGAGACTAGACAAAGTAGCTTCACAGTTTTATATTATAGTCATAATTTTTTAATCAATCCAGTAAATGTAAACTTTCTCTTAGGTCACCTTGTATTATATAAAAATATACCGACTTAAATGGCATGATTAGCTTTTATTTGTTTTCATTTATTATAAGCTTGTGCATAAAATATTATTTCTAAGTAAATCGATTACAGGACAGATTTTTATATTATTCAGTTAAAACAGTCATAATATTATTAAAATGTTTTGGCAAAAAAAAAAAAACATTAAAATGATTTACCTTTAAAACTTTAATTAATATTCGTGAAATTCAATTGTTATGCATTTTTTGGGTTAACCATTTTTACTTTTTCATTGGAAGTACCCTGCAGAAACTTTGGTGACAATTGATCGAAACGTACTCGTCCTATGACTTGAGAAAATGGTGGTGTTACCAAAAGTACGGAGTAGTGTATGGTGAAAAGATGACATATCGTTTAAATTATTACATATTCACCATTTTGGTAATGTATCGTTTTGATCTTGAGTCAATTTAATTCAGACTCGGTCTAGTATTGTGGTAAATGGCACTGAACATGTTCGATGTGGTTGAATACTGGACCTATGAAATAGTGTAAATATAATGTTAATTGCTCCCTCCAATGTGACTCTAGAACCAGTCCCGTAACTATACTTTAATATTAAGCTAAGCTTAACTGGTATTTATACTTTAGAAATATGAGTGGGCCTGTGGTCGAGTGGGTAGTGTGCAAGCCTGTCATCCACGAGGTTGTCGGTTCGAATCTCAAAAAGTTTTCATATTAAAAAGAAAATGTCATTGCATTTGTAAAATTAAAAAAATTATAAGCGTTAATTGTTACAGTTAAATCTCGGAATAACATTTATATATAATTTATATTATTCTACACCGAATAGGTGCATATGGGGTAGTTCAGTGACAAGTCACAAGGTGCATACAAAGTATCAATTAACCCCATCCTAGGCCATCCCCATGTAAAAGTGACTGGTACCGGTCACGTGACTAGTCTTGTGTCAGTTCGATTACGTGTAGGAAAATTACTATTTATGAGTAACCGCTAGATCGTTTCTGTATTTCTGGCATCGTAAAATTGCTTAAAATTTTTAGCTATGTAGCTTTTTAATTGATTCTCTAAAAATATTTTAAATACTTTCTTAACTGATTCTTGAAAAAATATTTCAATTAAACTGGAATTAAATCATTACAAAAATATTAATAAACATGTTATTTAATGTAATATATTTTAATTGAATAATAAAATTCAATTAAAAGGGTTTTGTTAATTCTACAATTTTCGTGATTGGTTGAAAACTAATTAATTTTCAAATTTAATCTTCGTTTTTTTAATTTTTAATTGAAACTGTGTACATGCATATTCCTGAAAAAACTCTTTTTTTGAAGTCTTTTAATAATTAAAATATTTTTTGATTAAACTCTGAAAAATAAAGAAATATATATAGACGTACTCTAAAAAATTTTACTAAAATGGTGGTTTATTTAAATTTTTGTTTGATGTCAGAATGTCTTATTTAGGTAAGAGAAATCTTGTTAAAAGTTTTGCGACTAAAAGCATTATTAGGGTGGCCCAAAATCCAAAAGCATCGAATATTCGCGCTCCACAACACTGGTCCTATTCGAATAGTGCTTAAAAAAGTTCAGTCTAAATTTGGGCACAATCGGTCAATATTTAGAGGTAGCGATAGTTTAATGAGCTGTTAAATTGGGTCACCAAAGCAACATCTCGTTCTGTACATTCATTTACAACTTGTAAAAGTCTAGCATTTTCTTTCATCGAAATAAAAATGACGTCGTCTTTCCACTCTGTAGGATCCTTTGAAAGAAATAACTGTGCCTTTTCTTATCCATCATCGCATAGTATATTAAAAAATATTGTTGACCTTTTGGTAACATGGGACTCAAGTGGATTTCTATGGTTAAATACTTTTCCGTCCAGTCTCTTTTTTAAGGAGTTAGATTTTGGTGGTAGCTAGAGATTTTTCACCATTGCTTTTTTGGTTTCACATGCAAGTTTGGAATCGAAAAAAGCAAGCCCGATTAAATATTCATAAAAGTACCATAAATATCGATGAAATGCTTTTATAGCAGCCTTAAAATTTTTTTTCATTGGAATAGTTTTCGAGTTGTTTAAGGAGGTCTTGGTCATTAAGAGGAGCATTTATTGCTAAAGGAGCTTCTTTCCAGTATCGGCCATATATAATACTTACAAACAAACTTATTTTGGTGAGTGCTTTCTTTTCCTCGTCTGTGAGGTCAAATTCAATTTGAAACATACATATATTTATGCAATAGAACGCCTTCATCATACAACGAGCAAGATGGCACGCGCATAGTGCATAAAATTTAACTTTCATTGTTCCTGCTTTATTTGCACCAGCAAGAAAATTTAGACTAAGCGTAAGGAGTTCACGTTAATCGTCCCTTGGCTGTTGACTTTTGATGGCATCGGTATAATATTCATACATTTGCTGTTGCAGTTGAAGCAAGTCACTTTTATGGATAGATATCATCTCCGATTTATGTCATGGACCGGTTGACTTAGCAAGACCTCCGACTAGCTATCACATTTCTCAGGAGGTCCCAACCCTTCTTGCTAGCCGCGTATCCATACAAAAAAAATTCAAGAACAAAAAAAAATTACTTTGAACTCTACAAATCAACATACCACAGGAAACACTCTACGGGAAACAGATGTTTTGTTCCCTTTGCCCTCCCAACCTTGTCGCTAACTCTCCGTCTTCATTTTCTTTTGCGACCCATTCATTGCCCACCTTCCTTACTCTTACCTGTTAACTTTTGCCTTTCTAGATTATTCTACTCCATAATTTTCTTTCTTTTCAACTACACAAGTACATTATTTATTTATTTTTTTTTTTTATATATGTAAACTCTAAATACTTAAACCAACAATACTCTTTCTTTTCTTTTATATATATCTATATTTATATTTATATATATTTTTTTTTGATATTTTAGATATTTTTCTCTATTTTCCTCTATTTTCTCAACGGCTTTTACCTACTTACATACTTATCTAATTAATTTTCTCGCGTTATAAAGTTTTTATTTTCTTCTGTATAATTTATTCTATAATTTACTTTTATATTCCCGATTCGGTCGAATCCTATTATATCCTATCCTATTGGAGCTCCTAAAGGCTAGTCAATAATCAGGATGCACCTACAAATTTTCTACTTTATTTATCAATATCAAAACGCAATACTACTATTATAATTTTAGTTTAGCTTTTAACCTAATAACACGAGAAATGGACATATTTTGTATATATATATAGCATACATTTAGGCTTAAATTTTCGGAATACTAAATCTATACCTTATTCTACATTATCTACCTAGTACATTCATTTATTTCACACACACTTCTTTACTTATATATATATATTCCTTTCTTTAAATATTTTTTTTTTCTTTTTGGCCTATTGGGTCCAAGAATATCTTTATTTGTTTCAACTCTTTTTTTATTTTTTTCTTTATTTCCCTTTTAGGTATTTCTTTTTTTCATTTCGAAACGATCCACCCCATATAAAATTTGTTACCTGGCTACTAGCCCTTCCTTTTTTTTTTCTTGTTTTAAATTTTTGCTGCAGTCAGAGTTCGCTCTTTTACTCCCTTGGCTGCCACAATTTAGCAAGCTCCAGTACCACTTGTCACCTTTTTTTTCGGTTGCCCTGTAGCCAGATCGGGTTTCCTTGGCGGGTAATTACTTCCCTTTTTTTTTTCAAAACGGTTTGTTCCACACTTCTTAAGCAATTTACTGGGTTTCACCTATTTTGTTTATGTTTTGTAGATGATTATTAGCCTAAATTCCTTTCCTTTCTATCGTTCTTAATATTCACTCACCACTTATTTTTTTCTAAACACAATATAAAATTGGTAATTTTAAATACTGGCACTTATACCCACTTATGATGCGAACACTTTGACTGCTGTTAAACTTCTGTTCGTCCGCTACTCTTTTTATTCTGACGTAGCTTTTTACATATTCCAATTTTCCAAAAAAAAACAATCCCGCCAATAATCCATCTTTTTTTCTTTCTGGACTTTTCCACCGAATTAACCTCTATGCTATTTAATCTTATGTATTTCTGTATATCTATATACACATACACATCTAGTACATGGCAACGGAAAATATATACTTTTTTTTTCTTTTTATATTGTATATAACATCTATCTATACAAAAAAAATTGTTTATGTATATATATGTATATGTGCTTTCATAATGTTTTTCTCTGCCTTTATTTTTCATATCAAAGCTATTCCCCTTATCCTATGACTTCAGCCCTAGTATAACGTTTACATACTTTATTTTTCTTTATGCCTTTTTTTTTTGTATATATTTTTAAATCTGCAATTTAACTGTTTTGGTTTTACTGTGGCTTGAATGAAAATGACATCCCTGTATTTGTTATTATGTTCCACTGCATTCTATTTACCAGCACTACGCACTGCTGACAGCTGTAATATGTGTAATTTTCTTTTGCATATTTCTGACAGCCTTTTCTACCTCATTTTCAACATTATTTTCTTTTGTTCAGAGCTAACACAAAGCACAGACACAAAGTAAAATTTTAAATTTTTTTTTTAAGAAACGCCAAAAAAAAACAAAACAGGACGCAAACAATTCACCTATAAACGAACAGAAATTTGTATGCAACAACATTTTCACATTCCTCACCGGGCATATCAATATTTGGCCATTGATTTTTAGATCTTTTGTATAGTTGCACTTCGGGTCCTCTGCTTGGGACAAAATAATCTTTAAAAACATTAGAAAGCATGACCTCAAGCATATGATGGCGACAAGAAATCCATAGTAGGTCTTTATATAATCCTTTTCCAATTAAAGTACATTCGCCTAGCTTTAACACAGTATTGGAAGTCGCCATTTATCGCGACCTCTAAATACTGTCCCTTTGAGCCAATTTTTGGTATACACATATATTTTAGTAAAAGAAACAAAATCAAGCTTGTGGAGAAAGTATTGGACTATACTTTCACTTTTCCATACAAGCGTGGGCCGCTCTAATGCATATGTATATACGTACGTAGCCACTTTACAACTTCTGCACATACTTTTTGACGTTTTCTCTTTAACCTGTTTTGGTTTTTATTAATGTTAATGTTAATGGCAAACTAACCCGTATGAATTTTACTTCTGTACTCATAATTCGCTAGGAAACCAACAAAGTTACTATGCCGTTTTATTTAAAACTAGTTCATTTAGTTTCTATTTTTTGCTTTCTTTCTAGTCTAATCGGCATTTAAGTAGGCGTTACTCACATGCCAGTCATTTACAGACATACATAACTAGTTTTACTTTTAATTGTTACTTTGAATACAAAAGACTTTTTATAAATGTTTGCTCTAACGTATTATTTTCCTTTCTCACCTATTGTGTAGCAAACATAGAAGCTTAAGCATTAAAATACATAGACCTCAATCAGCAGGCATCCGCCTACAATGTGTCTGAACTAAAATAAGCATGTTTAAATCAAGGCGAACATTTTGAAAGTATTTTGTGCTACGCAGGCAAAACTTTAAGATCTCTGAGAATATTCCCGTTTAGACGTACGTTTTGGAGACTTTATAAATGTCGATACACGTACATACACAGAGAAAACAGTGCCTACTAAATACCTCATAAAATAGAACAAAATTAATAAGAAATCTCTATGCTTTTTTTTCAATAAGGAAATCTTATTACTTTCATAGAGAAAACCTTTTTGAAAAAATCAAGAAGAAATCTTGTAGTTTTTATGAGGTTATCTTATTGATTTTTTCAATAAGGTTTTCTTCTTGTTTTTAGTAGGCGACCTAATAAAAATTAAAAAAAAATGCGGTTTATTCTCTGTACTTATGTATTTTCATTTAAATTCTATACCATATACATACATATGTATGTATGTCTATAGTATATTGTAGATGTTATTTATTTATACATACATACATACACATTATGTTATATTCTTAACTAACTTACTCACCAAGTGTTGAACCAGCAAACTTCTGACTGATAGACAAGCACTCTAACCAATATGCTAACAAGCAGCCTGAATAACCATTGAAATTATTGTGCAAACATTCTTATACAAAAATGAAAAAGATCATGAAAAATATTGTCTCTTTGTCTATTTATAGATATAAAACAACAAGACACCTCATAAAATCAAGAACATTTCCTTATTAAAAAAATCAATAAGATACTTTACACATAATCATGTAGGAACCTAATAAAATCAAGAAGAAACCCTTATTGAAAAAATCAAGAAGGTAACCTAATAAAATAAATAAGAAATCCCTATAGTTTACAATTTATAAGAAAACCTAATAGAATATCGCTAACGATAAAATCGCAAATAAGGTCCAATATATATAATATGCTTGATATATGTGTCCTTACGGTTTAATACGGTATTTCAAGAGGAAATACAGGCAATCACCAAATGTGTTGACATTAATTTAAATACGGGCATCAAAGTCAGGCAGCTCTTAAGTCCCTCCTTTCATGGGAATTCCGTTCCAGGCTGGTTTTAGAGTGCTTTGAGTTATAACAAAAGCTATCCATACGGAACAATGTTTCAATTTATTGGATACCTGGCCACAGCGGTCATCCAGGGAATCAGGAACTGGCCAAGACTTCCTCTGCTGCTCCTTTTATGGGCCCAGAGCTCCTTTTATGGGCATAAGTCGGTCGACTATAACATTTCTGATCAAAGAAGATAACACTTCGACCGCTAAGGGAACGTAGCTGTCTTCTTCTGGTTTAAGGCTTTAATGCAGCCATTTACATATAATGACATCCTGAACCTCAACAGGAATAATTTACGGCTTGTTACTGGTTTTCTTTCTTGTCCCTTTGGACTGAACTATCCTCTGTCGAAAAGTAACCACGTTAGTTCACCCTTGTGTCGTTAATGGTTGAAAGATGACAAGACGATGGTAATCATTCTTTGTGAGTGTATTGTCTTTTGTGACAGTGAAAGGCGAGTTTTTCATTCTGAGTTTCTGTGTCCAAATGATATTAGGTGGGCTTCTCCAATATCTCTACTGACTTGCATAAGGAGAGTCATGCAGAGATTGATTTGATTTCATTTATAGAACTATGGTGCAAAAGATCCATCAGGTGTCGCAGTGCCGGTGTTTGGACCACATCTTCCCTCTATTCTATCTATCTATATATGTGTCCCTAATTGTGAAAGTGGTCTAACTTATATATTCCTTTGGTCAAGATATTAACAAATTACATTTGAACAAATAAAAATATATTTTTATATTAGGCAACATTTTAATTAAGAGTTCTTTAAGTCTCGATTAATATAAGTTTATTTAATATTTATTAAATATTTATTGAATTTTTTTCACGATTAAGTTAATATATCGAATGAAAAATTCATGCGACTTAGACCACTTTCATAATTAAGGGCACATACATATGTATATAAATACATGATATAAGTAAAGATATGAAAAAGCAGCTAAAGTTAGTTTTGTAAACGTTAAAAGGCTGTTAAGAAGCTTTGCAGCTCAGTCAACTACAGCTCTGTTTCTTTCAACTCCACGAAAAAAAGAAAAGAATTTAAGTTTATTTGCAGCATCAAACATTACACACAATGTTGTAATGCACACGTGACCTGCTTTAATATCTTCTCTTCGTCGCTGCTGTAGGTTGTTGTTATTGTTTTGTTTTGTTATTCTGTGCTCTTCCGCAATTTTTACTTAAATTTTTCTTTCGAGTTTTCTTTTGTACTCTATTTTTGAGAATCTTGAATACTTTGTATTCTAGCAAAGTAATTGTAAAATTGCTTTTTTATATGCGCTTATTTTTATTTTTTTTTTGTGAAATTTCACTTGCATGTTTTCATTGTAAAATTGATGTTTTCCATCCCTTTTTCAACTCTAACACATTTGCCTTATGTGAATGCATGCAAGCAATTTTTGTATGTGTTTATGTGTTTTTTTTTCAAGGCAGAGTCGCTTCTTTAACAGCTGATTTGATATGCAGTTCTTTACTCCTTTGGGTGTAGTTTTTTTTATTTTAAACAAACTAAAAGAACCGATTTATAAAAAAAAACAATTAAGATTTAAGGCAGAAACTCTTTTACATATATTGAGGTATACCTTCATTACAAATCAGCAGATCCTTTTTTTAAATTGTAATTATTCTGACAAACAGTAGCAGAAAACCGCAGCTTTACCATTAGCGTTCATGTATTTGATCCACTGTATCCATGTATTTGATCCATTGTATAAAAATTTTTCTGTTAAAATGGAATACGTGAATTTATTTGATTTGTCGTATCACAATTTGTTGACAGATATTTTCATTTATGTCCTTTCATTAAAGGAAAAGTTAAAGCCGTATGTATCATAGTTGGAAACTGCTGAGCCACTGTTAACTTTATTTTTAACATTAAATTCTCCAGCTCTAAAAAAAAGTATCAGATATTTTGTACAGTGCATATGGCTCCTTTATTACAACAGAGACTCATGTCTCTGTAATTAATAATGGAGAAAATTACGATATTTTATAATTGTCTAAGAGGATTGTACGCACATACCCCTTAAGAAAGAAAATTATTTTTATGTCTTCACTGAGTTTTATGTAAATTAAGAACTCGAAACTTATTTTCAGTAAAACCAGCTTTTTTGAGTTATGCCTCTATTGCATTAAACGAGCGATATGTAGTTATATGTGATAGCACATAAATAACTATAAATTTGTATACTTTGTAGTTTATAAAAACATTTGAATGTTGTGTTTTTACTTTAAAAATTGAAGATCCTGAATTTATTTTATTCACATTTTCTTGCATTCCTTAAAATTCATATTCTTCTTACAGTCTCACGCTTCAACCAGAGCATTTTCTTTTTTTTTTTTCTTTTAATTCAAGAAATATTTTTTTATTTTTATTTCCCTTACTTATATATTATTTTTTTTCTGCAAAACCAGGTAGCAAAAAATATTTTAGTAATTTTTTTTAAATTCCTTTAATTCTGGTATTTTATTACATGGCGTGTTGTGAGTTTATTTGATGAATGAAAGAATATATCAATGTCATCCCAGCGCTAAACCTTAATAAAAAAGAATTTAATAAATAAAAAAATATTAAATTAAATCTAAAATTTCAAGCATATTGAAATATTTATTTAAATATTATAAACTTATCAAAACTTTTTCCTATTTTAAATTAATGCCCTAATTCTGTTCGACGATTGTATCGTCTTGTCTATGGACGAAAAAAAGGAGCAGTTTTGATTCTTTAAAACAATTATTATTTATTGTCTATGCTAGAAGATTCGTGTATTTGCTTTATAATTTTGTTCCAAACATTATATCCAACACATATTTTTTATATATTTTTCAAACTATTGTATAATACTTTAATTGAATATTTATGTTTTAAAAACATGGCACTTATATTTATATTTTTCATTATCAAAGACAACAACCATTTTTGAAGAACATAATTTGAAGGTTAGCCGCGAATAACGTTTTAAGTGACAAAATAATAATTTTTCAGGAGAGCCAAAAAACGTATTTTAAAGCTAGATTGTTTATTTCGTTTAATTTTTTTTAGCTTATCGAAAATAATGATAACTAGCTAATAATATAACTTTCCTTTTTATATCTCTGCTACATTTATCAATTATTTTCGACAATTTCGTTTGCATGATTTTATTAGTTACTTACAAAGTTTTCCATTGACTGACTGATTGAAATTGTATTTTGACGTCGATAAGATGCATAATTTTGGATGGTTTGATGTTTGAACAACACAAGAGAGATATGTTAATGTTAATCTGTAAAAAACTGTTTTTTTAGAAACTGTCTTTTACAACGTTATTCGCCGCTGTGCTTCATTTAGAGAATTCAAAGACAGATGTGCGATAGCTTTCCGTGAGCACCTGGCTTTACGGCCTTATCTCACGGGTGCCCAAGCACCGGGTGTGGGTTAGACACCAGGCCAACGCCCCATGCAGCCTTTAAGGTTGCAATCCTTATATGTAGTTATCTCTGTACTATATTTAATTACCTTACTGAGGTAATTTGAGCTATCTAAACTCTGCTGCTATGTTCGTGCCATAGCAGCTTCTGTTGATTGGCAACAGCACCTAGAATAGTGTCTAGCTGACCGCGTCATACCAACCACTAGCATTGATTTAACACTGGGAAGCCAAAACTATTCTCCCAGCGTATCTTTTGGTAGCAACCACAGCCACCACGATAATTCTCTGGCTTCCACGGTAAGGTGTTGTTTATACACTCATAGCGAAGTCCCCAAGAGAATTCCTCAACCATTGCCGGCACAGCTCAACCACCCATCCGAAATGAATCCATGCCTGTGTCGCCAAAAATCCAGTGCCTACTTCACACACACCAAAATCATCCCTTAACCCCGTGGGGTAAGACGAACTCGGCCTTTCAGCAAAGGATCCTGACGACCGCTACATGCACTCAAATCTTCAGGGCAGCCTGACTGTCGGGCAACCGGCACCCGTGGCACCAGAAGTAGCCTCTGGTCAGACCTCGCAGTTCCACCATAAAGGCTTCACTACTACTATCTTTTGAACTCAGGGGCAGTTCTAGGTGATCATGCACCTAACTGATATCAACAGGAACCTGTCTTCCTTTTATAAATATGTGCACATCCTTGGCTCTGTTGCCAGAGATCGGGTAGTAACACATAAGTTCTATGGGTAATGTACCAAAGGTACGTCAATGGAAAAAGCCACATTACCCCAGCTGGGGCCCCGGGTTTGCCAAGCCCCTGGGGGGAGAATTCAAAGACAAGAATTCAGAAGCATTTTCAAACAAAAACGTCCTAAATCTTCTTACTGAATTAGGGCATAATTTTTTTTATAAATGCTTTTGGGCTCATTTGAGAACTAAAAAATTAATGTAAATTCAACGAGTTAGAAACAATTTTTAATTCAGAAGTGAATGAACCATTTCAATATCCGATGTTAGACACAAATATAGTAACCATCAAAATCTATGTTTTTATTAGAAAACATAAATTTTTTGGTTTTATATTTGTGATAAATCAGGTCATTGTCCAACTTCAACAGTACTACTACATTATGTAAAATATCATTTTGAATAAAAAAATGTGCTGAAATTATAACATGTGCTTTAGTCAATAATACAAAATGTCGGTATATTTTTCAATATTTAATAGATCTCCGACAAAATTTCTTACTATATAACCAATACGAGAATAAAACATAAATAAACAAAAACACTAATGTTGCGACCTCTAAACAGACCAAAACTCTAAATTTTTTTCAGCCCATTTACATTTGGGGCCATCCTTCTGCTATATGATTGACCCGAGTAGCACGCATTAATTATCGATATTACAAAAGGACTCTCCTTCATTTATACATTCGTCTATTTTTATTATTTATTTAGTTTCCTTTTTTGTGTTAAGTCGAAAGGTATTGACAAACTATCTATCCGAAACATCAAATTTAAAGCAATTTTGCATATATTTGTGGTTGCATATTTTTGCATTTCTTGCTTATTAATGCATATTTTTACATATAACCGTTTTAAATGCAAATTGGAAAATGTTTTAAAATATTAATCAGGAATACTTTTTTAATCGAGCTTAAGTTCAGTATTTTCCCGTTCTTATTGAATGAAATATTTGTATTAATTAATGTGATTTTCTAAAGAAAAGAAAAAAACTTGAACTAGATTTTAGCTGGCTGGAAATGCTTTTTTCTGTGCATATACGCACTACATCAGCCCCGATGCTTTTTAGAGATTGTTATTAACATCAGCTGTTTGATAAAAAAATTTTTTTTAAGAAATGGAAAATGAGAAATTATATTTGCTCAATTCACAACCTATTGTGAGAGTTGTAGTTCGTACAAGAGTTGTTGGTAATTTCAATAAAAACATTAAGGTGTTTCATGAGAATGTTCAAAAGCCTCGCAAACTGTGCAATTGTGCATTTTTACACTCTCGTAAACAAAATGTGAAAAATTGTATACAAATTTATTTACACAAACCTGTTAAATTTGCCCAATAATTTTGATTCGTAAACTTAAGCTGTGCAATTGTGTATTTTGTATACAACAACTTTTGGCCTTTTTGGCTTTCTTTAGATATTTTTAGACACACACACACACACACACACACTTTTTTATTTTTACAGAAATATATAAAGAATTCAAAATTGCTTGAAATTTTCTGGTTGTGAATTGAGCAATTCTGTAATATTTATTGATTTACCATTGGTAAATGCATTTGTGCATAAGTATCGCTATTAATTTTCTGTTCTTATCTTCTCATGCTCTGTATGTCATATCCTCTATCAGTCGCTATCTGGTATGCAACCTGCTTATGTTGTGTCAATTGTTGTAATGTGAGTGGCCTGCGTAAAATCAAAAATATCAAAATGTTGTGATAATAAATAATTTAAAAAAAGGTTACATGGCCTAAGTTATTTTTTCAGTAATTTTAATCTATAAAAAGTAATATTTTCTCAATGTTTCAATATCTGAATTATCCTAATACCCACTAACCAAAAATTTGAAATAGGTTTGAGAGACGGGAAAATGTCAATATGTCTCGCAAAATTAAATTTGTCAGGAAGGTTAAAGCTACATAATCCTGGGAAAACGCAAAAGTTGTAATATTCATGTTGTAAAATATGTTGTTTTTCTTGTTTGTTAATATAATGAAAAAAAGTCTTATTTTGTCAAGTTTTCTTACGGGTATTAACTTTCTACTTTTAAGCAGGTTTGCTAGAGCTTTACCTCCATATGCCAAAAAATTAACGTGATCTTGAAGTGTACGCTAAAACAAAATTTTCATACACAAACCGGTTTTAACGTATGTACACTTGAAGCACGTGTTAATTTTTTTGCATATGGGGGTTAGCATTTAAATTTATAAACTGCTACACATTGATATGTCTTGTACGTATATATGTATGTATGTATGTCTGTATATACATACATACATACATATATACATTCATAAATATACTGTACTTGTAAGAAATTCATCCGTAAATCCTCTTCAAAGTCAATATATTGATTAATGCCTAAAGTTTTTTATATGGTCAGTTAAATCATTACTAGGTTTTACCTATCCTTTTACAAATCCTTTTTTGTTTTTTTTCTCTTCTCTTTTTGGTATCGTTTTATGTACTCATATATTTTTGGTTTTCTACGGCGTAGACACGTAAGTTTATCAAATGTTTGCACAAGTAGCACAGACTACTTTATCTTAATAAAACAAAACTTAAGATAAACGATTTTGCTTTATATGTATAATCATTCATCTTTTTCTTTGTTTAATTTTATCTATTAAGAAATGAGAAGTGGTAGTACGAAGATATTTTTAACAGTCAAATACACAAGCTATACAACAACTCTTGTTAGTTTTATTTTATGTATATACGCTCAGCAATAAAACATTAAAGCTTTTCGTACCCGGTGTTGCAAAGTTTTTCAGTATGTTTCATTAAAACAAAAAATAATAATAATTTAATTGAAGTTCGTTTACAGTTATGGAAATATTTTAGCAAATAAGTGTAACCACTAAATACTAATGAAAACTCTTTTGATTCAGACACTTGCCTATTAAGTTAAACATATTCATACATAACTAACAGGCAATACCATATAAGGCACCATTATTGGAAGCTGTCTAACTTAATAACCACATATATATTACAGCAATCTACATCAACTGACACCACACACAGTGGGTGAAATACAAAGAACGCTAATGATGAAAGTGCAGCGACCTTCGAAAACAGCTAGTTGTTCCATTCGTCTAGTGTTTGTCGGAATATTTACTATTAACTTTGGTGTTATTTGTTCGTTTAAAATTATCACAGAGCGGTACGAACTTTAACCTAATCTTATCATAAATACAGAAAACTGAACTAAATTGTCTATATATTTATTTTGAAAATTTTCAATTTAGCCCTGAAAACGTATTTTGTTTTCTCATTTCAAAAGTATAATTTCAAATCAATGATCCAGACTGTGAAAGTCTGCTTGCAGCAATTTTGTATTTTATGCTTCAAACCTGCACTTGCTTTCACTCTATCAAGTAATTTTATTAAAAATAAATATTGGTATTGAACAGGAGGTATGGGATGAAGTTGCATCCCAATTGAGAGTAAATTTTCAAGGACCTGACCTTACATTCGGACTTTTACCATTTCTGGGTGGAGTTTTAGCCTTTAAATCAGCTAAGTCCAAACACGCATACACTGATACTTTCATTTGAAGTAAACAGCTTTGAAAGCTCTTAAATTTGGTCTTGTTTATTTGCGAAGTAAGAGCAATCATTGGTGTCTGGTGTGTTGTTGTTGTGAATGTTGTACTTTCGTCGGTGCGAAAGGATAAAAGGCTGCTTATAAAAGTTTGCACATTGATCATATGGCTTGCACGTAGTTGCTTTAAATATAAATATACAAAATAAAATTTATTCAAAGGACTCAGTTTTTATCATTGTAACAAAAAACCTTAGATTTGATTTGTATCGGCTGTTAATAAATTTTCAGTCACTCTTAAAAATGTTCATCTGCAAAATTTTAATACATATATAAATATTAATTTGTGCCGAGTTGTTTAAAGAAGAAAGCGAGACTTTTTTCTTTTTGTAATAGGTATTGACCATTTTCATGCGCATATTGACAAGGTCTACCACCTGATTTCCATCGCTCTATTGTTGCTTTCAAAAGCTTTCCAGAATCTTACTATTGTTGCAAACTTCTAAATCACCGTTATCTTCCGTAGTTTGATCCTTGTTCCAATTTTCAGTGTCATGGACAATGACAATTGAACTTCTGAATCTGTAGCCTAGTAAGCACTATCTGCTTTATTTAATCAATTAGACAACGAATGTCTTCTCCTTTATCGTATTGATCATCATCTCATTATTTTATCTTTTATCAAGCTTTTATAGGAATAGCTGGTGGCAATAAAAAATTCTTACGCTTAAAAAAGTTCATTGAAAAGTAATTATTTTTACAGCTAAAATTCGGTTATCATATACGAGCAATTAACTTTTAACCGCGTTAATTTTTTTGAGATCCTGCTGTATAAACTTATGTTTGTATTTAAACAATTTTTTGTTGTTGTTTGTTAAACACTTCTAGATGCCTGTCGTTCCTGCAATCACAATTTAAGTTTTTATACCACAATTTTAACTTTAATTTTGGCTAAAATCCAGAGACAAGTTGCTTAAGCAGCAAGGAAATACACAGAGAAAAACTGACTCATAGAATCAAGAAGATGTTTTTTATGAAACGTTTTAGGCTAAGGGGTATTTTAGCAGAAAGAAGCGAAAATTTTTTCACAGAGATTCCTTATTGTTTTTATGTGGTAAATCGTATTAATTTCAAGAAGAAAACCACATAAAATAAAGAAGAAATCTTATTATTCACAACTTTTTTTTTACTGAATTTCCGTTATTTTTGGCACCAAAAAAACAATCCATAGAGAAAAACTTCTTGATTCTATTAGGTTTTCTTATAAATTGTAAACTATAGGGGTTTCTTACTAATTTTATTAGGCTGCCTTTTTTAAGTTTTTAAAAAGGTTTTGTTCCTGATTTTATTAGGCTACCTTATTAATTTTTTCAATAAGGTTTTCTTCTTGATTTTAGTAGGTTCCTATATGATTATGTGTAAAGCATCTTATTGATTTTTTAATAAGGAAATCTTCTTGATTTTATGAGGTGTCTTGTTGGTTCATATCTATAAATAGACATAGAGACAATTTGTTTCATGATATTTTTCGTTTTTGTATAAGAATGTTTGCACAATAATTTCAATGGTTATTCATGCTGCTTGTTAGCATATTGGTTAGAGTGCTTGTCTATCAGTCAGAAGTTTGCTGGTTCAATACTTGGTGAGTAAGTTAGTTAAGAATATAACATAATCACCCGTATTGCGTATGTCGTCGAATAAAAGCATACTTTAGGTATATATGTCAAGCTTTTATCTTATTTATATTTATGTCTATTTAATCGAAAATCTTGCAAAAGAAAAATTTTTCGCGAAAATAATATCTATTTATATAAATTCACTCATTTAAACAAACAAACCAGCAGTTTCATATTTTACTATAATACACGCGTCGGAAAAAAAGCGGGAAAGAGAAGGAGTAAAGATGTCTTCTAGAAGGCTTCTCTACTCTTTATTTTGGATGTACAAGGCCTGATCTTTACATTCCATACGCATATCTTTTTTAAACGCGTTGTCATTGCGGAGCAAACCTTCCAATTTCGCTTCGTTCGCCAGCAATTCTGAAAGGCCTTCAAATTAATGGATTTAGCTTTTGCTTTAGCAAAAAAAAAAAAAACAAATCCAGAAATTTCACTTCTTCTCTTCTTTCTTCTCATTAAAGGGAATAAGAGTGTTTATCTTATACTTTATGCTAAATAGTCAAGGTCTTCTATAAAGCATTCTTTAACAGTTAGATAGGAATGGTAATTGAATAAAAAAAAACTCATCAGCAGGCCTTTAATAAGGTCTGAAGTAAGAAGGTTTACTGACATTTCACGCTGGGATGTTTTACATGCATGTACATACATATGTATGTATATATGCATGTATATACACACATAAACAGAATATGAAGATTTTAAAAAATTTTATGCAAATGCATATGAAGGGTAAGTGGCTAAATAAGTGTTCCTTGGTTTAGAGAAGGTGTATTGTTTCGTTTTCTTAAATACCCTGCGGTTTAATTTATTACTTTTAGTTAAAGTGTGCAAAACTTTCAGGTAAAAGTTGTTTTTATTTTAATTTTCCTTATCAAAGGAAAGAAAAACACAAATGTTCACAGGAAAATATTAACATAATTTCTCATGTCAGACGAAACAGACAGTCAAGAAGAACAAATGCCAACAAACTTAAACACACATCAACACAAAGGAAATTCAGTCAGTGCCAGGTAGTAGCAAAATAACAACAACAAAAAAACCCACACACACATGCACACACATTCACACACACACACATAAACATAGACATCCACACCCACACTCCTGAGTAAAAAATTCACATTTAAGAAAATGAAGCTTTTTAGCTTGAAGGCAAACAGAACCCTTAAGAGAATTTCAGAAATCGTTTTTAATTTTCTATTTGCCCTTAAATTACAAACAAACATACATACTTACATATGTATGTATGTATGTGCCTCATATGTGAATATGATTTTGAGTTTGTGTTAAATAAATAAAGCGATTGATACAACGTAATGAATGCCCTTGTATGTTGAAATCAATGCATGAAATAGATGTAGATTTGAAAATAATGTTTCTCTTATTTTATCATGTTATACATATGTAAGCTTACCTATTTAATGGAAGATAAAGCGATTTATTCGAATTTATAATACATACGTAGGTTGACCTTGTTCAGCTCAATTATAAGTCTTGTTATAAAAAATTAAAGCACAAAGAAAAAATTTCAATATGCCGATACTAATACAAACCTTCATAATCTCATTAGACTTTGTGCGATATTAAAAGAACAGCAGTCATTCATATAAGGAAAATTCTATTCGAGTTCACTAATGAAAAGATAAATATCTTAAGTTATTCCCAACAAAATTACAATCGCGCCTTACTGCTTTTTTATTTCACATTTTGTAAATCGATATTCTGCATATTTTTTGCGGAGAACAAAATTTTAAGCACCATCTTCGTATTTACTTTATATACATATAAAGGGTGATTTTTCTTTTTGGAAACACTGTTTTTGGCAGCTCAGCTGTTTTTGTGTAACATATTACCTGTTAAATATGTTCAGTTTGGTCTATTGAATCGACTTACAAACGAACAACGCTTGCAGATTATTGGATTTTATTTATCAAAATTCATGCCCGGTTAAGAAAGTGCATCCGTGCACTTCTTCCATTTTATAGTCAGTTTGGGCGAACTTCTGAGGCGGCTATTTGGAATCTTGTGACTAACTTTCGCACCAAGTTTATATTACTGCCCCCGTATTCCGTTAGTTGCTAAAGCTAAATCTCTATCGCTAAAAATCTATAAAGTCGATTTCTCGATTTTCGGCTACGAATACAATTTTCAAACGTCTATTGATAAATCAGGCAATGGCTTAAAAATGTAATTCGCCGAAATTTGAGTGTTTTATGTCATAGGAAAAAATTTTTCATATTCTATTTGTTCAGCATTTCAGCGATCAAATGTAGCTTTAGCTTTAGCTTTAGCGATTTACGGAATACGGGGGCAGGACATTAAACCACCAAAACGCGTACGTAGAGTGCGGATAGAAGAAAATATCGCAGTTGTATCCCCCAATGTTGCTAGTGACCTCAAATTATCGATTTGGCGCTGTTAGCATCAATGTGGCCTGTGTTATTTCGCGTTTTTTTTTTGCCCAAAATGAGCATGTGGTCCAGTAAGACTGAGCCACATGCAACACAGCGCTTGTCACAATGACACAATTGACAGGCTAGTTCGGTGAACAGTTTTTTTCCCGTTTGGGCGCATTCAATTCACCGCCTATATCGTGCGATTCAATGCCTTTAGACTAGTGTTTGTAGTGCCATTTTAAGGCTCATGTCTATAGCACCAAGACCGCAATAGTTGACGCACTGGACGCCAATATTGAACATTTTATTCGTGAGATAACTGCGGATATGATGAGGAGGGTGTGCCAAAATTGTACCCAACTTATAAACTTTTTTGGGGCGTAGCCACGGTCAACATTTGCATGAAATCATCTTTAAACATTCAAATAAATATTTCATACATTTATTTAAATTTAATGTGTTTTTCCTTTAAATCAAATCCGAAAGCTCTTATAAAATCACCCGTTATAATATCCACAATATTTATGCCATATTTATGCCAAAAATTTTTTAAGTTTCCTTTCGTTATTTCTTTTTATCAACATCTGACTGCTGGTTCAACGTTTATGTAATTTTTTTTTTTTTGCTTTTTCATATACTTAACTGATGTTCTTTATCAGTTATGCTGCTCAAAAATATCTTAAGTGAAAAAGGAATGAATATTTTATATAATAAAACCAAAAATGAACAAACTGAGATTAAGCAAAGCAAGCAAATAAATAACACAAAAGCGTATTCAGATAAATGATTAAGTATATTCTTAAAAAAGCTAAAGAAAAATAAAACAAAATAAGAAGTAATTGTTTATACATACTTATGTAGATCTTTGGAACAGGCAAGATAAAAACCTGAAATTTTAAAAGTATTTACTTAAATGTAGTGGGCTAAAATTTACACGAATACAACTTAAGAACACTGATGATGAAAGTGAGGTGAGCTTCGAAAACTGCATGATGTTGCATTAATTCTAGATGCAATAGAGAAATATTTTGTACGCCAAGTTAAAAAACTTAAAATGTTTAATATGACTCGCATCGAATTCTATTTTTTATTAAATAAATATATAAAATAACAAAATTGAAAATTTTTAATCAGAAATAATTTATTAATCAGGCTTGAGTTCAGTAATTTCAATTCTTATGAATGAAATAGATAGACATGGGTGCTGATGAAGTGCGTGGCTGCACAGAAAAATATCGGTATTTCCCCCAGCTAATAGTGTCTAGTTTAATTTTTCTTCTATTCTTTAGATACTCACATTAATTAATAAAAAAATATTTCATTCATAAGAATTGAAATTACTGAACTCAAGCCTGATTAATAAATTATTTCTGATTAAAAATTCACTATAGTTCAATTAAATCTAATAATGTCTCAAAATTGAAAATTTTAAAAACCCTCGAACCGATTTTCTTCAAACATAGCTAAGACCTTTCAAACACAAAAAACTAAATCTAAATCGGTCCAGCCGATTGGTCTGTACGTGCACACGGACAGACACACAGATAAACAGACACACAAAACTTATAACATTTTTTTTATTTCCTAACAAATATTAATTTAAATTAAAAGTTTAATTTTGCTCAGATTTTATAATTACATTTGAATTGTATTAAAATTTTAATCCTTTCATCTATTTTCTTATTAACCCACAATAGAAATCCATTATTATATTTTATTCTATTTAAGTTTCTGAGGCAGCCATACTTTTTTTCAACACCTACAAACTAAAAGAAGTTCACTGAAAGAAAAATAAATAAAATTAAAACAAAATTAGCAACATTTAATCCTTTCTGGAAATTACCCACACTGAGTGTAGAGATAAGTGAAGGAATGGCATTTGCTGTGTTGCAGCCACAACATCTTGACATTTAATTACCTTGGCTTTATTGTACGGAGTAGAATAAATGGTATTGCAAACCTTAAAATCGCTGACTATCTTGATTTCTTTCATTTGCTCAACTTTGTCTGTTTTATTTTCACATTAAACTCTGATGGGATTTGTGTCGTTCGTGTATGGTGTGAATAAAGTCACTTGTGTTTAGTTGTTCTACTTGTGGTGGGTGAAAAAGGCGTTAAATGAAAAATAATACGCATTATATTAAATGCAATTCAAGTCGGATTTCACTCTTGAAACAGCAGTGATTTCTTTTTTTTTTCGTTTTATTGTTGTTTTTATTTTCTTTGGCTTTTTATAAACTTTCTTAATGTGAAACTCTACGGTTCGTTTTGTGTTTTCAAACAATCATGTGAACTTAATACCTGCTTAGTTAACTCTGAACATAAGAGAGTTTACACATGTGTGTATGTATATTTTTTTTCAGTTTCCATAAAATATGTCAGCAGTTTGAATATGTTTAAATATGAACGTATTAGGAGCAATTTTGTACTTATATATAAAAATATTTAATAATATGCTTTAAGATTTAAGCTTTAGGTAAGCCGAATGACTTTAAATAGTTCAAAATTATTGAGTGTGATATCATGTTTTGCCTTGTTATTTCAAATTCGTACTCTGAGCCGTTGTAATGAGTTTGCAAAAGTAATCAATTAATATTTTTATTACTTCAGCTATTAAATAGAAAACATATTTATTTCTTCTCTGTATTGCTGCTTAATACTAAAACTTATGCATAACATACTCGTATTTAAAATTTTTCGCTGTAAGAATAAATTCGTTGCCATTTTAAGTTTTGTTTTTGTTTTTTCGAAATGCATAATCTCTTGGTATAAATTATTACCACGAATGCCAGAAAGTATGCAACGGTTTTCGCATATCGTGTGTTTATTAAAGTATGTTGAATATTAGCATTCAATATTACTCATTCGCACCAGGTCATAAAAGCCATTCAAGCACTTGGTAATGCTAATCACAAGCAGTGTTGCCAGCAATGCCAAAAATAATTAAATCGCCAAGTAACATTATTTTACAAATCAAAGTTTTCTTTAAAAATTTTACATAATAACACAAGTTTTCACACACATTTAAAATTAAATTCAATGGGTTTGTTGTAATTTTTATTTATTTGTTTACTATTAAGCTTGTTATATATATAATTTGGTAGTTAGTTAGTTTTATAAAAATGATTTATTTCAATTCAATCACTTCTCATGTTAAATGTTCCAAAATAAAATTAAGGAAAATAAAATTGGTTGCAATTAATGACAATGATCTTAAGATCATAATGAAAAAAAATGATGAATAGAAAATAATATATATTTACTGCCAGTTAATAGAAGGCAAGTAAAAACTCTTGTCTTCTAATTAATTACTTAGTAATTCCATTTATAATCAGCTAAAAATGATATAATTTTGGGCCCGAACCTCTACGAAACGGCTGAAACTTTGTAAAACATAAACACATGATAGAGTTTGCATGCACGTAGAAATATAGTAAATTTACAACTATATAATATCTTAATAATATTTCAACATACATAGTACATATGTTTATAATTGAAGTATCAAATTAAAGGTGAGCTTGTCTACGCAGTAACTTTTTTTCGAAAAACGGTATTTTCAAAATCCTTACAAAAAAATATATATGCATATATATGTTTTCTTTAATAAGGTTTTGTCAACAATTCCTCCCAAGTTTTATTTTTGGGATACGAGATGGTTTATGAGTTATAAATTAAAGTATTGTGCAATGCGATTTTTTTCAACTCACTTTTTATTCTAATTTTGTTTTTGATCGATTTTGCTTTGAAAATTGAAAATTAATAAACTAAATTCCTTTTATGGAATTTGTGATATTTGATGATGCTGTATTTCGAATTTATTTTTTAAACTTTGCATGATGTTTTTTTTAATATCTCGTAAACAATTTCGTATCCCAAAATAAATCTTACAGAAATTGTAGATAAGATGTTGTTATTTAACATATATTTTTTAGAATTTTGAACTTTAAAATTCATATCAGCAATTTAGACCCCATAAAAGCTTATTTTCTCCCCTTCGATTTCGTCCCATAACGAAGAATACTGCTTAAGAAGTTTCGAAAATAAAAATAAATTTCTAAGTGCATAATAACTAGTACATTTTTGTTGTATTTTTAAATTTTCAAGTCGCGATATATCGCTAGCGGGCTACGATAATGTACAAAAATTTTTACTGAATGCTTACTTACTTGGAAGGGGTGAGGTCAAAGCGTCAGTTGATTTTATATGTTTTAACCCTACTTTTATTTATTTTTTTTTTTTAACTTAGTTTGGTTTTTTTTCAAAAGCCCTTTAAGTTTCATTATCTGCGTTTTTGTGTTCTACTGTGTGTGGTGTCACCCGATGCAAAAAAATCAATTTGGATTAAATTGGATTTTATTTTAATTAGTGTGATCTTTCAGTGATCTGTGACCACTCGTCATAGTTTTTTCCCAAAAATTAAATAAGGTCATCCCACTGAGCAACATGTTTACACCTGCTTTTATAAAATCAGATTTGTGCATATCTGTAGCAACGTTTAACAACCATAATATCCTTAGCAAAAATCGTAATTTAAAAAGTTTATTTTACATATTTTTTCTATTAAATGATTGATTAATTATTTGTTGTTACAAATTAATTTTATTTTCGTCACTTTCATAAGTATTTTATATTAATGTTTATATTATTAATTAACAAACTCTGGATATGAACTAGTTTTATTTTAATCTTATTGCAAAACAATCAAATCAATATCTAAAAAATATGCCAGACATTAAATCTATATTTAAGAATTAACTCCTTGGTGTTCTGATAATATATTATCCTGGAAATAAAATTTATTATTTTTCTTCTTCTTCTTAAGCCTTAAATCGCAAGTAAGAAAACGAAAGACAATTGGAGCACTAAACTATTCAAAAACGTGCATTGCTGAAAAAAAATACAGCAACACCTCATTTTGCGGCTCAGCTGCACTGGTAAATAATATAAATATTTCATGCACAGTGCAAATTTAGAGTCAGAGGTACGAGTGTTATTTTACTTTACGGTTTGTTTATAGCATAAAAGCGAACGGAGTAATCATTTGCCTCATTTTATTGTTCCTTCTTACAATATTCCTGGCAGCATCGTTGTTTGTACTCTACGGTAGTTGTTGGTAGTGTTATTTTTGTTATTTCCAGTGAGTCTTTGGCAGCAACGTCACTTAGTACCTTTTATGAATGTGGTTAAAAAAAATTAAGCACTTTTTTCTATAAACGTAGCAAGGGGTGGTGTTGTGAAAAAAATAAGAGCAAAATATCTGTTGTTGACGTAAAGTGGCAATTCTGGTGTTATGATATCTACCACTGACTTTTCTGTAAATTTTCCATACAAATAAACATACATATAAAGATACATATACATGTAGATATATATGCATGAATATATACATAGGTGTGAAAATTAGAGCAGCCTTTACAATGATGTAAGGTTGTAGGGAAAAACTATTTCCTTGCAGTCGTCAATGCTCGATTAATATTCCCACTCACGTACTATTACTGCGATCCATTCTGTGTCAGAGTATGCTGGTATGTATGTATGTGTGTTTGTATGTAAATTCGTGCTTTGGTGAATGTGCTTGATTATGTAATGTTTTGAGGGGTGTCAAAGCTATATGATTACCGTTTTAATAAAGTGTGTGTTAAATTGCCTAAATGAGCCAATAATGAAGCAACAGCAAAAACAACCTTAGGCACTTCAATATAAAAAGTTAAATTAGAAATAAAGCTTAAGTGTTAAAACATTTTATAAAGGGCTTTTCAATAAGGGCATGTGAATGCTGAAATCATCATAACCTCAACTGTATGAACTCATTTGGATTCCCTTGGAAAGTCAACCATAAAAAAGCCATTTATTAAGGACGTTGATATGATGTTCTCCCTTTCACTCAATTACGCTGGAATGAATAAAAATTTCGATAAAACAATTTCCTTGTGCATGTTTCATATATATTTTTTCTTCAATTAAAACCTCTAATTAAACAAGTAAGAGTGCTATATTCGGCTGTGCCGAATCTTATATACCCTTTACCAACGTACGTACATACATATATATAGTATACAGACACATACATACATATTTGTTTCCATCTTGGGAGCTTTAATTTTCATTTTTCAAATTTCATACGCTAAACTTTTCTTTCAGAAGCATAAAATATATTAAATTTATAAAGAAAACGAAAAAAAAATTTTAGACCTATTTAATTTTACATAACACAAAAAGTGTGAGTTTTCCAACCCTGGAGTCATAATTTTGGATTTTTCTGATTATTGATACCAATCTAGTTCTTTAAAAAATACATAAAATATGTTAAGTGAACAAAGCAAAAACGAAATAAGGAAAAACTTAGTTTCATTTAATTCCTTTAATATTAAAAAATTCAGTAAAGTGCGACTTTGAATCGCGCACGAAAGGCAGGCTATTTTGCTTTTTCGAAGATTTTTTCAGTTTAAACGATTTTTTCAGTGTTGTCGCTTTTTTCTCGTTTCGGCTATTTTTTTCTGTTTTTGGAGGTTTTTTTCTTTTTGGCGATTTTTTCCTGTTTTTGGACTTTTCTTCATTTTGGAGATTTTTTTTCAGTTTGGAGATTTTTTTTTTCAGTTTGGCGATTTTTTTCAGTTTTTTGGTTTCTTTTATATAAGCGATTTTTTTTTGGTTTTATTTTCATTTTGGCGATTTTTTTTTCTGTTTTTTGGGGTTTTTTTCGTTTTGGCGATTTTTTTCATTTCGGCGATTTTTTTCATTTTGGCGATTTTTATTTTCATTTTGGCGATTTTTTCTGTTTTTTAGGTTTTTTTTTCGTTTTGGCATTTTTTTTCATTTTGGCGATTTTTTTTTCATTTTGGCGATTTTTTTTCATTTTGGCGATTTTTTTTTCATTTTGGCGATTTTTTTCATTTTGGCGACTTTTTTTTCATTTTAGCAATTTTTCCGTTTTATGCGATTTATTTTAGTCTTAGAAATTTTTTTTAATTTGGTGCTTTTTTTCGTTTTGGCGATTTTTTTTTGTTTTTGGCAATTTTTTCAGTTTGGCGATTTTGTAATTTTTTGATTTTTTAGTTTTACCGTTTTTGAAAATTTCAAGAGTTTTGCTCTTATGGTTTCCAAGATACAGCAGTTGTCAAAATTGTATAGTCAAAAGTGCATTAACTGATGGAACACCCTTTAATTTAAATTTTTGGAAATTTTAGTGTTAATTTTTGTAGTCTGTATAAAAAGTGTATATATACATATAATTGTATGTATATTACATGGGATTTTAACATTTTTCGTTGCTCTTTTGGAACACCCTTTAATTTCCAATTCTCATGTATTTGTTGTGTTAGCGGCCAAAGGTCTACACACTGTGTCCAAATTTCAGGTCTGTAGCTCGTACGGTTCTCGAGAAAATACTAATATAGTTTTAGACATAGTTAATTTTACATAACACAAAAAGTTACAGTTTTCCAACCCTGGAAACGTTTTTTTAATTTTTTTATATTTTTTTAATTTAAAATACAACTGGTAATCGTACTGATGTGTAAAATAAGTTTATTTATTAAAAAAAAATAAAAATTTGTTTTCGGTAGTTACTTTTATATGGCAAAATGAAGTTTACGTTTTCCAGCTCTGCAATCGTCTGTCCGATTTTGCTGAATTTCAATACCAATCTATTTTGGAAAATTTCTGACACACCAGTCCAAGAACGAAGTCTCTAGCTTTTCTGGGAGCTTCGGAAAACCGATTTCACGTACAGACAGACGGACAGACGGACAGACGGACAGACGGACAGACGGACATCGCTTATTCGTCTTCCCTATGCATAAGGATCCAGAATATATATATTTTATGTGTCGCTTATTGATATTATAGAAATTACAAACGGAATGACAAACCTATATATACCCTTTTACCATTTTTGTTGGTAAAGGGTATAAAAAAAGTACAAATAATCATTTAAAAATGTAACTGAGTCTACTAAAATTTCCTTTAATTGATGGAAATATTAAATAAATTAAAAACATTCAATTGTCACAGTTAAATTTCAATTGATTTTTGGTATTTTCCAATTGAAAAATTTTATGTTAAGAAATCGATGCCGAACAAACCAAGTCTATTCTTGAAAATGCATATTTTTCATATATGTTTTTCATTGTATATTCTAAAATTTTTTTAACAAATCAAACAGTTTTTCATTAACATTTTAACATTTTTCGTT
Organism: Tachina lurida; assembly: GCA_944452675.1. Taxonomy (NCBI): domain Eukaryota; kingdom Metazoa; phylum Arthropoda; class Insecta; order Diptera; family Tachinidae; genus Tachina; species Tachina lurida. The sequence continues at coordinate 186,552,805 of OX101752.1, read as the reverse complement.
GCTCGTTTTGGAACACCCTTTAATTTCCAATTCTCATGTATTTGTTGTGTTAGCGGCCAAAGGTCTACACACTGTGTCCAAATTTCAGGTCTGTAGCTCGTACGGTTCTCGAGAAAATACTAATATAGTTTTAGACATAGTTAATTTTACATAACACAAAAAGTTACAGTTTTCCAACCCTGGAAACGTTTTTTTAATTTTTTTATATTTTTTTAATTTAAAATACAACTGGTAATCGTACTGATGTGTAAAATAAGTTTATTTATTAAAAAAAAATAAAAATTTGTTTTCGGTAGTTACTTTTATATGGCAAAATGAAGTTTACGTTTTCCAGCTCTGCAATCGTCTGTCCGATTTTGCTGAATTTCAATACCAATCTATTTTGGAAAATTTCTGACACACCAGTCCAAGAACGAAGTCTCTAGCTTTTCTGGGAGCTTCGGAAAACCGATTTCACGTACAGACAGACGGACAGACGGACAGACGGACAGACGGACATCGCTTATTCGTCTTCCCTATGCATAAGGATCCAGAATATATATATTTTATGTGTCGCTTATTGATATTATAGAAATTACAAACGGAATGACAAACCTATATATACCCTTTTACCATTTTTGTTGGTAAAGGGTATAAAAAAAGTACAAATAATCATTTAAAAATGTAACTGAGTCTACTAAAATTTCCTTTAATTGATGGAAATATTAAATAAATTAAAAACATTCAATTGTCACAGTTAAATTTCAATTGATTTTTGGTATTTTCCAATTGAAAAATTTTATGTTAAGAAATCGATGCCGAACAAACCAAGTCCATTCTTGAAAATGCATATTTTTCATATATGTTTTTCATTGTATATTCTAAAATTTTTTTAACAAATCAAACAGTTTTTCATTAGTAAGTAGTAGTTACGCTTTTTTGGGCTCATGGCACGCAGATGTAAACTCGGCCTTACTTATTAAATTTCCTGTACTGGTAGAGTTTTTTCAAAAAGTACCATGTTTCGAAAATTACTTTCTACAGAAAGTATATTTTGAAAAGATATTATTGCTGAAGTATGTTAATACACGCAGTGAGCTCTCGATAATATGAACTACTAAATAGAAATAATAAAGTTTTCATACTAAAATGTGCTTTTCTCAGTTAGCAAGAAATACGTAGTTCCATCGAGATCAAGAAAAGCTCTAACAACCATTTGTTTTTTAATATCTTCACTGTTACTTAGACAATTTTGATCGCACTAAAACTATATAAAGAAACTTACTTTCATAAATACAATTGATATAAACTATGAACTTCACATCGCACGACAAATTTGCTGCCATACTCCGCTGCGGTACTTCGTCTATTAAGACTCAATAAAAAAGACTACCAAGTCGAATTGACAGGCATACTCGCATATCCAAATTGATCTTACAAATTTTGTTAAATGTTTCATAAACTTTAATGTTTTATATCGTTAGCTGAAATACAAAACTATTTTTTTTTTTTAAATTTTATAAGAGAGAGAGAAAAAAACTAATCAAAAATACTCAAGTAACTGAAGTAAAGTTTCTTTAGTTTAATTTTTAATACGGCTTACTGCTATGATAAAAGCTTGATATTTTTTCTACAGATATGTGCTTTGGTGTAATACCCAATAACACTGCTCGGCAAAAAAGTTTGTTTTAAATAAATATATGTATATGTTATGTAACATTCTTGATGTTGAGTTTCGAAAAAAATCTTAACCTTAAGGCTATATTCTTAAATTCAATAATACCATCTTAAATTACGATTACGTTCCTTATTTAAAGAAGGCGTTCTTAAAATTTAAGACTACGTTCTTAAATTGAAGATTACGATCTTAAATTCTTCTTGATTTTTAAAATTCATTCTACAAGTTAATAATTTATGCTTAAATTTGAGATCGTCAATCTTAGGGCCTGTTTGTCTAAATGCGAACGAACTTTTCTTTCAAACATTTATATTAAAAACAAAAACAAAAAACTTAAATTTGTTTTTGTTTCCAATACTAATATTCGATAAAAACTTTCGTTCGCATTTAGACAAACAGACCCTTAGTGCCGGTGCAGACTTGGAATTTTTGTTGCAGCAACTTTAATATTTTAGTGCAAACGAGCGAGAGAGGAATACAAAAAATATATATTTCTATTTCAACACTCTCATACGTATTAAAGCATAGCTGCAACAACCGGGACTTACTGATAAAATTTCAAGATTAAAATCTGAAGATTTCACCAATCTAAATTCAAGAATTTTTCTTAAATTTAGATCGTCAGTTTTCTCTTAGTGTAGACATGATGTAATCAAAATAAGATTATGGATTATGAAGTCTGCACACAAAAGTCCACTAACATCACATAATGAAGCTCTTGCTCCCAATTTTTTTTTGCAGAACAGTGTAATCAATTGAAAATGCAATTTTGAATGTTTTTATTTTCATAAAAATTTAACTGCATTCTTTTTCTTTTTTATTATCAATCCGCTGATATAAGCAATTTATCTAGAAATTGATGACTGGCTCATGGCAGTTTGGAAATTAGAACCAAAACACTTGGTGTATGCCATGAGGAAATATGTAATTCCCTCAAACATCTTATATACAAAGTGATGATAGTGTTTTGCTCAGCAAATGGATGTAACTCACAATGTCCTTGAGAAGCGATATATTTGTCGGAATGTTGTTTTATTTATTGCATAGGGATTTTTGTGATCTCTTAAGATTTCTCATAGTGTCCTTTCTTTGGATGTTTTTTAAACGATCTTCATCGAATGTGATCATCCACCATATTTTTCAATAATCACACTTTTCTTTTTAATTATCACAAGTAAATAGTAAATTAACAAGAAGCATGCATAAATTTTTATATTGTCATGCGCTTTTTATCAGGTGACAAATTTGTTATACAGTACGAGCTCGATTTGAGCAACCACAGTTTATTACAACACCCGATTAGCGCAACAAGTAATTTTTTTTACCTTATAAGTGAAACTTTTTTTTTTTAACTGTCTCGATAAGCGCAATTTTTTCTCTTTTAGTAAATTTAAAACGGGTTTCTCTCTGAATTTAAAACGTACTTTCAGTTTCACAAAAGAACACATCCCAAAAAGTTGTTTGCACGCCAGTGTTAATATTTTTTTATCTCTTTATTTTAAGTGCATGAATATAAAAATTTGCATGCGTTGAAAACAAATTTTTTATTTACATTGAATTAAAAATAAATGGATCAGAGAAAACTATTCAGATTAAAATGAAGCTATAGATTTTTCAGACGATGAAACTTCCAAGAATATACAAATAAAAACACACTAAAGGTTAAAGCAAATGATCACATAAATGCACTTAATATTTGAATTTAATTTAAATTCAATTCAAACCAAAATTGCAACATTCTTTTCCTTAAATTAGATTGTATTTATAGAAATTAAAGTAGAACTCAAAAAGTACAAAATATGAAGAATGGTTTTAAGTTTCAGTGTGAGGGTGGCGTTGTCTGAAGTAGTTAGCACGTTTACTATAAAACCAAAGGTACTAGGTTCAATCCCTTTATCAAACAGTCTTTAAATAACAACGTCACACATTTTTCTGATGTGTATTAGTATCCCTTTGTGTCAGTTGTTGTGGGAAAGTTCAAGTGATGAAAGCATAGTCACTGGTGACTGAACTATACCGACTTCATCAGATACTAATCCCAATGTAACATCAGAGCGCCCTCCTTCGTTATGTAGCAGAATCATCGGCAAAGTAAAATAACCGATAAAATTGCTACTAACCACAGCTTCAAAAAAAAATTTAATACGCCTCATTTAACAGCAAAGGTGCTATTTTATTAAAAATATTTAATAAAAATAAACGTCAAAAAAAGAATGAAGCCATTGCCAGAGTGTTACTTCTCTTAAAAAGATACATACATACATATATATATATATATATATATATATATGTATATGTATATATAAAATATTATTTCATAACTTTTTTAATCTCATGTATGAGTTTTTTTATTTAACTATTTGATTTAATGAGACATTATTAGATTTAATTGAACTATAGTGAATTTTTAATCAGAAATAATTTCTTAATCAAGAAACTTGAACTCAAGCCTGATTAAGAAATTATTTCTGATTTGATTTAATTGTAGTTCAAATCAAAATACCAAAATTGCTGATAACTTTTAAGATACGGGCTGTAAAATTTTATCATAAGCGACAATTTGAATATTAAAAAAAAACCTTCTCCCGAAAAATTTAACTTTTGTCGCTTACGATTAAATCGAAAATAAGGCTCGATACTCGTATGTCAAATATCCTATTATATGTAATTCAAGCATTTTTGCAAACAACCTATTGGTCCCTTACTTATACCTTATAATAGTATTTATCTTGAATCTCATAAGTGGCCTTAAAGATTATTGTCACAAACAACTCAATATGAAATTTCAGCTTGCTTAAATTTAGTGTGGACAGACATACATAATAATGTCCTATTTACTTGGCCTTTCCCTGCTCTGTATCATACAATCAAGTCAAGGAAGCAAAGACAAAACAGAAACTAGAAACAAAGCTAAGAGACATTTGAAATATTTCTATTTATGTATAAGTGTTAATGAGCAGAGGAAATTAAGTCTATTTGTAGCAAAAGAGCAAAAATAGAAATATAAAATAATTAAGTTTATAAAATATTTGAAATTAGAATTTACTTTTATTGTAAAATTACTCAGGCTGTAACTTGTTCTCATTTCATTAAATGAGTTTATATATACTCGCATAATAAAGGAAATGACATGTTACAATTGCAACAAAGCAAGAAACATAAATTTACTTGATGAGAAGGCTTGAATTTGTTCAAACCTTTTTGCTTTTATTGTTTTAAACATAAAAATATGTAGGATGGAAAATGTTGTAATTAAAACACTTTTCTTGGTTTCTATATCATTAAAATTTGCTTTAAAAAAAAACCATTTTATATAAAGTTTACATGTTAGCATTTTTATGTAAATGTCTGTATTTGTTTTATATGTAATTTTCTACCATAAATATTTTATTTTAATTCGAAAACATTTGTAACCTGTATGTTTTCTTATATTCTTTTTCGTTTTTTTTTTTTAGTTTCAACAGTAGCAGTTGAAGCGGTACTGGGTCGTACAGCCACTTTGCCATGTGACATCGAACCGGAAGCCAAGGATGATAGAGTTTATATGGTCCTGTGGTTTCGCGAAAGTGCTGGTAAACCACTTTACAGGTAAAGCATTATACAAATTTCATCTCTTATATGAGTTTTTTTTTCGAGCAAAATGAAAAACTAAAGAAAACAAACACACACACATTGCTAAAAGTTGAAAAAGGTTCAGGTATGTGCAGACAAGACACATACATTTGCTTTTATATAAATTTATTTCCGCATAAAAAAACTCTCAAAAAATAATAAGTAAAAAATAATATATACGTATATAAATATTTATATGTATGTATATATTTAATACACATATGAAGCACTAGTCAGGAGTAAAAATAATTTCCGTGTTAAGAAAACACCTGAATTTGCGTATACCATGTCCATGATACATAAACTTATTATTTTAATTTTACTTTTATTTTTTTATGAATATAGAATCTTGGTTTACATATAGAAAATATAATAAAAATACGTTCTCTATTAGACCAAAAAATTTAAATCAAATCAAAATACGACTATGAAGCAGTTACTTTCCGATACATACTTGGAGATGTAAGTTTACTGGAATGTACAATAACTATAAAATATAGCAGAAGTGCTTCTAATCCCTTGGAATTTGAACACATTACGTACGTGAATTATTTCAAAATGTTTTTTGACATGTCGAAAAGATGGCCGCAGCTTTTAGCTTTCTTTTAGCTACAGAGCAGAGAAAGACAAAAGTATAGTTTTAAGTATGAATGCTTACAGCTAAAAATAAAAAGCATATGCAAATACACGCATAAATTCTAAAACGAATACGTATAACAGTAAATATTCAACAAATATGTTTATACATATTTTTTAAATTAAGCAACACAAACAAAAACAACTAAAATTTATAGACTATGTGAGCTTCAATCACTCGCATGAGTATAAAAATACTCTACAAATGCGTATATACAAGGCTTATTTATTCACACAGTTACATAAAGCATGTTTTAAAAGAGCTATACACACACCCACACATTTTCCATAAAGTGTATGTTACATACGAAAGATGAATAAATATCCCTTGTATCATGCGTATAATTTTTTATGCGATTAAATATTCATAGCCTGAGTATACGCATACTGAGACTACAAGTATGAGAAAGAGTCAATGCGCTTGATGGGCATGTGCCTATTTATTTTTAGTTGCAGTGTATTTTAGTTGTTTGCATAAATAAAGTAGGGATGCTGGAATCAGCTATAGTCCAAGTTGCTCGAGAGAAAATATCGGAGCGTACAAATTGTTTGCGTTACAATTATAATTATATGCAGTTACTAAAATTAAGACTATTTACTCATGTAACTATTTTTGATTACTTATTGTCGTTCTCTGCAAATGCCTTAAGCAAGTCCTTGATTCTCCACCAAAAAGGAAACCAAACTTTCGAGCTGCGGCTTAGTTAGCACTTTCGATTTTATACCTACAAAAAACTGGGATCTACTCTGTAATTCGAAGCAAAAGAAAATGCTTTCAAATTGCGTGCTATTGACATACAATTCGAAAATAATTTCTTTCTTTTCGAATAACAGGGTAGACTCTCTGTTGAAATACTTTAAAATTGTAATTTGGGTGCTAAAAAACAAAAATCAATCATTAAACATTTGAATTTTTTTTACATTGACATTCAATTTTTTTTCGACTATTTTGACGCTATAAAATATAAAAAAAAGTATTTTTGATAGCCTCTGTCTTCTTTTAAGCATATGTAAAACCAGAATTACGATTTCTTTCAGTAAACCTTAACTATTATTTTTTTAAAGAGCTTGATTTTTAGACATTTTTCTGCCCACTCATCGTTAATGAAAAGAATGAAAGTCATTTAACTTTTAAGTCATTTGCTGAAATAATAACAAGTGGAATTTTTGTTCCCTCAAAATGTTAAATTCTCTCGAATTTTCCCCACCATCAGTCCCAGTGAATGTAAAAAAAGAACATGATTTGTAAAGCTTAAAACTTAATTGAAAATCAAACAAATTTAAGTTTCGTAATAAAAAAGTGTGTTTTTAAATATTCTAGGTACAGTGAAAAATAATTCTTTAGTATACCACCGTGGTGCACAGCCAAAAAACTTACAGTGTGTGATCAAAGGTGATACATAGTTCATCAAAAAAGGGAATTATTGTTAACAATCGTAAACTTTATTTACTAATATTGTCCTAAAAATAAATTTTTGTATCTTTTAATATTTAATTGGAAGGACAATATCGAAATTCTCCGTTAGAAATTCAGTTCGTGAAAAAAATCCCAGTTAAAAATATTATTTTTGATCAGGGGTATCAAAAAAAAAGAGAAAACTTTTCCAGGGAAACGTTATTCACTATTGCAATTTGGTGAAAAGGGGAAATATTTCAAGGGAAAAAATGTTCACGATAGAAGTGATAAGTTTGACTTCTGTTGTTTTCTTTGCACGAATAAAAAAATTACCTTATATAAATTAACTTTTTTATATAAAAATCTTTAGAATTGATCCAAAAAATTACTACCTCTGAATTTACAATGCAGCGCAAAGATTTCCTGCTTAGTTGTCATTAAAATTATATGTTACAATAAATAACTAGCTTATGTCGACGGTCCCATTCCAAAACATGCTAAGTCGACATAGCAAGTTATGCTGGGAATATCATTTCTGAATTCATCGTTTACTAACTTAGATTCTGTAAAATTTTGATAGTAATCGGACCTTTCTATCAAAAGTTATGAGCAAAAATGTACTTAGTATAATATGTCAAGTTTAAAAAACCTCCCTTTTAAAATGTTTTAAGTACATTTAGCATGATTTACGTTAAAATTGAGTAGTAAAGAAACAATGAATTTAAATTTTTCTCCCACCTAAAGCATGGTTTAGGTACTTAGATGACCACCACTGTAGGTGAGAAAGGACCACCAAATAGATGCTAAGTGTGTTTAGAGGACAATCTTAAGTATTCTGTCACTTTTAACTATGATCTACAACAAATTTATAAAGTTCAAATAAACTAACAAAATTCTATTGCAATTATAATATGATTACAAAAAGTCTCAAGTTTCTATCTCATAACATTCCCGAGATATCATCAATAAACTTTGAAGGCGTTTATCTCAAAACTGGCTTTTTTGACTTAGCATGTTTTAGAATGGAACCGTCGACTTCTTTTAACATTTTGTACAATATTCACTTCTTTGGATGATATATTTCGTTGCTCTTGCCTGTAAAATTTTCATTCAGAAATATTAAGATAAATGCATTTTTCACGAGCGGTCTCACTGTGCATGGTGCACTGAGCACCAGAACAAGTTTTTGTAGTAGTGAAACTAACCAAACTCTAAAGGAAAATCTCCAGCCAAAAACATCGCACTTGTACAATTTAAATGCGAACCATAAATTCAACTCATAGTAAGGCATGTAGTATTCTTGTTTTTTTTTAATGAAGTAAAATATTCTAATTTTCTACTCAGTTAAAATTTCCACATCTAATAATATATATTACTATGTACATACAAATTCCATCTAGCAAATGTAAATTTTTGCCTGCAGTAAAAGCTGCAAAAACCAGCATTTGACATTTCCTCTTTTGAATTACACAAGCGTATAATCCTTGTTTTCATATGAATATTTGTACAGATGAAACTGGTTAACTGAACGAGTCTGGCGGTTAAATCTTGCTTATACTTTGTTTCTCTCCTTTCTTTTTTTTTGGCTGGCTTACGTGTAACTTTTTATTGTTACACCTTTTAAGTTGTCGTATCTATTTGCATTATATACATATTACATGTGTTACCCATTGCATTCATCTAACCAGCTATTCATATTTAAAGGAAAACTACCCAGCTAAAAATATAACTACACATAAGTGTTCACATTTGCAAATAACTGGCCGTAAACATATTTCAACATACGATGCAGGTGTTTGCTGTTCTACACAGCGATGACCAATTTAATAGCAATTGTATTTGATACAATTTTTGGGATGTCGTTGCTTAATAAGTTTTCAGTTATTACTTACTGTCTTTAACCTTTTATAACTCAACACCGTGTGAAGACTTCGTAGCATAAGTTAAAAATTTCTTCTAGGTTTTTTTATAATTTTATATTTGTGGTGAAAATGCGTTGAGAAGGAAATGTGAAGAACGTCAAATATGTTGAGGATAAGAGTTTCCAATTTAAAATTATTACACTCAAAATATTTTGGCTTACAAAGCGATTCAAACTTTAGCCTAATCAATTCATAAATACAGAAGCAAATGAAGTTCAAACAGTAATAATAAAACTAATTAAAATTAATAGATATGGGATTGTGACAAAAATTAAAATATGTATACTTATTAGTAACAATCCAAAAAATTTTGTCTAAAGTAAAACAAAACGAAGCAAATTAACTAGCATGTGAATAATTAGTAAAGAACAAACGACAGTGGCAAGACTGTTGTTAATTTAGAGATGGTAAAATTGAGCTTTCATTACAAAAAAAGCTTTCGGCAAATTTTAATACGAGGAATCAAACAATTCATATATTCCATTTTGCAATTAAGGCTGAGTATATAAAGCAGACATCTACATCAACTGATACCACACACAGTGGACCAAAACACAAAGAACGCTGATGATGAAGGCGCAGTGAACTTCAAAAATAGCTAGTTGTTCCGTTCTACTACGTGTTTGCCAGAATATTTATAATAAACTTTGGTGTTATTTGTTCATTAATAATTATCACATGTAATTTGGCTTACAAAGCGATACGAACTTAAGCCTAATCATAAATCATAAATACAGAAGCAAATGTAGTGCAAACAACAATAATAAAACTAACACTAAAAATATTTTAGAAATAATAACAATAGTTGACTTGGACATTCACAAAATTTAATGCAGTAAAACGCCGATAATATAACTTTTTTAAAAAATTGCACTACGGCAACATTGATTTAATAAAACTTTAAATCTGTTCTGCTGTAGCAGATACAATTATTTATTGAGAATGAATTTTTCAGTTTGAAACTAGATATTATGCCAAATTTATTGAGTTGAAATAAAATTTATAATTACATTTGATTAATTGGTTTTTATAGAGACTTAGTAGTTTGTAACATATCTGTAACCAGGGATGATAAAGGGTTAACCCACTATTTCAGGAAACATAGTTTGCGGATGACCTGGCAAAGAGGCGAACCCTACTGGGAAAAGTCGATATCGACAATCTCTGTGGTCTTCCACTCTCATCCTGCTGGAAACGTTTCGACGTTACTTTCTGGAATTAGCTCAAAACAGATGGCGCAATGAGCCTACCTGTGCAATAGCGAGAATCTTCTGGCCTCGCCTAAACTCCCCTAAAACGAAAAATCTCATGAGCTTCAATAGGAAGCACCTGAGGAACCTCTTGGCCACGTTGACGGGTCACTGTGCCTTCGGAACCCATGCTAAACGTATGGGTCTCCCGTATAATGACTACTGCTACAGTTGCAATGACAAGGAAGAGGAGGAAAGTATCCTGCATCTCCTGTGTCTTTACCCCGCTCTGGAGCATCTCCGTCTGCACATCATTGGCAGAATATTCATCGGCAGCTTATCCGAGTTATTCTAGCTAAAAAACTTGAGACTTTATATTAGGAATAGTGGCTGGTATAGCCGCTGACTCCCCGAGCCAAATTTTTTGACCACTATCACCTCTCACATCCGTAAATAACTATTATCTCTTTTCTACTTCTACCCTTCTCACCCTCCTCCTACTCTCTCTCTCTCTCTATCTATTTGCTAGCTTACCTAATCTAACCTAACCCATGTAATAAATATTATTTGTAAAGTTACTCATAAACTATAAAATATTATTGAGTCGCTAAGTTCCATACAATTCAATAAGTTGCGCAATTTTTCTTACAATATACTATGGAATATTAAATACAATTTACAAACATTAATTAATTTTTCGTGATACATACATACATATGTATGTATGTATGTATGTATGTATGTATATAAAAACTCAAAGAAATTAAATAATTTAGAATTAAAGTATAAAAGAAGGGATAAACTTTAATGGTGGGAAATTACTATTGTAGAATTAAGAAATTTATTATCACACATATTGTCATAAGTTTATTTTAATTGAAATTTACTTGCTGGTCGCTAAGCATGTCTACGAGTATATGCATTTCATATCGAATACAAATTATTTTCTGGGTTTTGTATAAGTTTGAATGCTTATTTTATTCTTTGGCGATTTACAAAAATATTTTTACAAGATAAGGTAAGAGATTTATGACTGTTCAAAATGTGTAGTTGAAGGCTACTGATAATTTGGCAAAGCACCAATGAATTGCGTATAGAGATGCTGAGCCACTGGCAAATAAATATCAATTATTGTACAATGTTTGTCAGCTTATTACAAGATATTATTTTATACGCATTAAAAAGTAAAGGATCCAATAAATTGTGCCAGCTCCTAACGTAATTTTCACACAGCCAGTTTTATTGTACAATATCAATTATTGCACAATAATATTGCATACCTTAATAGTGATTTTATTTTGAAGTTTTGTTTTTAAGGACAAGAAAATTGTGTCGAAATAATTGGATTTTTATTCAAATCTACTCAAGAACTCTCAACATTTTAAGTTGTTATTAATCTAAATCAAATAGAGTCCTAAAATTATATATTATATTTATCCGTCTACTTAAAAATCTTGTCAAAAACAACATTTAATTTGAAATGTTTTTAAATCATCATCAAATATATATTTAAAATAACAGAAGCACACTAATCCCCATATTTATAAAAAAAAAATAAAATGAATTTGAAATCCATTTTAGGAATATTTTGTATGAAAAATTTTAAATAAAATACATTTCAAATTAATTTTAAATTTTATGAATAAGGGGGTAAGGATTTTATGGCAATTCAAATATTTAAATTTTTTTAGTAAATTTATGAACGTTTTCATTAATTGTATCACATCCTTAGTTACCTTATATGTATGTACAGGGTGTTCCAAAAGTCACGTCTGTGTGTAAAAGTTGAATAACTTTTTTGTTTATTATTATTTTTTATTGTGCTTTTTAGATATTATTCATCGAATCGTGTTACACGACCATGCAACGAACCAAAGGGGTAGAATTTTTCTTAAGACCGAATTATCTCAAGAAATTCAGAATTCAATTGGCCAGCACGTTCACCCCTGATTATTTTATATGGGGTTATCTCAAAGAACGAGTCTATGTTAACAAGCCCCAAACTATAGAATAGCTAAAGCACAACATTGAAGCTGAGATCAGGACAATAGAGCCTGAAACTTTGCGTGCAGTTATGCAAAACGCCTGCTTAAGAGCCCAATTGTGCAAGAGCCCACTTGTGTAAAATTTAGATCGCACAAAGCCAGTATTATATTAAAAAAAAATAATAAACAAAAAAGTTATTAATTTTTTACACTCAGGCAAGATTTTTGGCCCACCCTGTATATAACTCCACTTTAATATCATTTCGTTACCACTTTTGGTTCAGTGTAAATACTTATTCTTAAAATCATTTCTATATTTTAAACCTCTACTATATTTTATGCAAACTAACCATATTTTCTGCCTTTCGCTAGATTAAGTTCTGCTTTAGTGGTCATACGTTAACCTCTTTTTTCTTTTTCTGTATATACATACATATGTATACACTAGTGTAAGTGTATGCGTGTGTATAACATTAGTTCTTCAATTGTGGACTTTTGAATTGTAAACAGTGCATTTACACTTGTATAAGTGTTCATTCATATCATGAATTCTCTATTATTTTTTATTTTTGCTTTAATTGTATACGAAACATGTCTAGGTGTGTTTTGCAAGCACTGGTGTGTCCCAGTAATGGAGTACTTTTGTTTAACAGCCACCAAGTTAATTTGCTTTAAGGCCTTTTTTGTATAAGTTTTCCAAAACACTACCCATTAATTGTAACAGTGTTTAAAACAATTTGGTACAAAAAAAAGAACAATAGCAAAAAAAAACTCTTGTGAAGGGGTTAATTTTAAAGGAGTTGAAATGCTAATGACATGGTCAAAGGATTACTGTAAAAAGCAGTGGTCAACGGGGCACATATTACATTAAAAGACTTTATATTAAAGTAATTTGTTATTTGGAATTTTTTATTTAAAAGGTTGTAAAATGTTGAGCTGTATATGTGTTTAGTTTTTGGAAAGAAAATCTTAAAAAAAAAAGAAATAAGAATGCTATATTAGCACTCGTACTTAAATTCTTACATTTCCTAAATTAAATGTTTGGCCTAATGTTCGGCTAGATTTGTTTTGTCAATCTTATATGTGCGTCGACGAAACAAGAGGGTCTCCATTCGGACGTTATCATTTTTAATATAATTTTAAAATATTCGTAATTAAATAAATAATGAAAATTGGATATATAAAGGTGTTGCTTATTTTTAATCGACTTCAAAAAAGGGAGTAGGTTAACAATTTGTCTCTATTTTTCTATTTGTGTTACTTCATAACTCAATACATTTTAAACCGATTGTAAAAATTTTTTTGTTGCTTGGGAGGGTATAGCTTCTCATTGGTCGCATTGTAAAGAAAGCGGTACACGCCCACAATTTTTTTATATAATTTTAGGATATTCATCTTATTTGATTGCTGCAAAACCTATAAAACACTTTTGGTTCATGTAATTACACAATCTTGCATTTAAAAATGGGCCGAGGCAAGCCTAGTAATATTTAATTTTATATTTCACTTTCTTCTTCTTATCTTCTTCTATTAGATATTTGCATTGAAGTCGGTTTTTTGGCACAAAGAATTATTATTTATTTTTTTTTAATGGTAGTGTAAAAATTGCTTATTTTTTAAATATTATTTTTTTTACAAAAAAAATGGTATATTTCGTGTAAAAAATGCAATTTGATGTCAATTTCTTAAAATTGTTTTGCTCTCTAAAAGGGTAGTATATTTTAGTTTTTCTTTTGATATACAGAAGACAGATAGAAGAAAGCTTCATTCTTTTACAACTCTGCTCTTTGCACATTTTTTTGATAATGCAGTGTTGCAGCACCAACTGGTGTCAAATGAGGCGTATTAAATTTTTATACCCTTTACCAACAAAAATGGTAAAAGGGTATATATAGGTTTGTCATTCCGTTTGTAATTTCTATAATATCAATAAGCGATCCATAAAATATATATATTCTGGATCCTTATGCATAGGGAAGACGAATAAGCGATGTCCGTCTGTCCGTCTGTCCGTCTGTCTGTACGTGAAATCGGTTTTCCGAAGCTCCCAGAAGAGCTAGAGACTTCGTTCTTGGACTGGTGTGTCAGAAATTTTCCAAAATAGATTGGTATTGAAATTCAGCAAAATCGGGCAGACGATTGCAGAGCTGGAAAACTTAAACTTCATTTTGCCATATAAAAGTAACTCCCGAAAATAAATTTTTATTTTTTTTTAATAAATGTACATATTTTACACTTCAGTACGACTAAAATTGGAATTTTAAATAAAAAAAAATACAAAAAAATTAAAAAGACGTTTCCAGGGTTGGAAAACTTTAACTTTTTGTGTTATGTAAAATTAACTATGTCTAAAACTATATTAGTATTTTCTCGAGAACCGTAAGAGCTAGAGACCTGAAATTTGGACACAGTATGTAGACCTTTGGCCGCTACAACAACAAATACATGATAATTGGAAATTAAAGGGTGTTCCAAAACGAGCAACGAAAAATTTTAAAATCCCATGTAGTATATATACAATTGTACACTTGAAATTTGTAAGGTTAGTGTATTTTTATACAGACTACAAAAATTAACACAAAAATTTAAAAAAATTTAAATTAAAGGGTGTTCCATCAGTTAATGCAATTTTGACTATGTAATTTTGACAATTTGCTGTATCTTGGAAACTGTAAGAGCAAAACTCTTGAAATTTTCAAAAACGTTAAAACTGAAAAAATAAAAAATTATAAAATCGCCAAACCGAAAAAAATCGCCAAAAACAAGAAAAAATCGCCAAAACGAAAAAAAACACCAAATTAAAAAAAATTCTAAGACTAAAATAAATCGCAAAAAAAACGGAAAAATTGTTAAAATGAAAACAAAAATCGCCAAAATGAAAGAAAATCGCCAAAATGAAAATCGCCATAATGAAAAAAATCATCAAAACGAAAAAAAACCCTAAAAAACAGAAAAAAATCGCCAAGATGAAAAAAAATCGCCAAAATGAAAAAACACCAAAAACAGAAAAAAATCGCCAAAATGAAAAAAAGCCAAAAACAGAAAAAAAAATCGCCAAAACGAAAAAAAGCACCAAATTAAAAAAAATTTCTAAAACTAAAATAAATCGCAAAAAAACGGAAAAATTGCTAAAATGAAAAAAAAATCGCCAAAACGAAAAAAAACCTAAAAAACAGACAAAAATCGCCAAAATGAAAGAAAATCGCCAAAATGGAAATCGCCAAAATGAAAAAAATCATCAAAACGAAAAAAATCATCAAAACGAAAAAAAAAAACCCTAAACAGAAAAAAATCGCCAAGATGAAAAAAATCGCCAAAATGAAAAAAATCGCCAAAAAACCTAAATAACAGAAAAAAATCGCCAAAACGAAAAAAAGCACCAAATTAAAAAAAAATTTCTAAGACTAAAATAAATCGCAAAAAAACGGAAAAATTGCTAAAATGAAAACAAAAATCGCCAAAATGAAAGAAAGTCGCCAAAATGAAAAAAAAATCGCCAAAATGAAAAAAAATCACCAAAACAAAAAAACCCCAAAAAACAGAAAAAAATCGCTAAAATGAAAAAAAGCACTAAATTAAAAGAAAATTTCTAAGACTAAAATAAATCGCAAAAAAAACGAAAAAATTGCTAAAATGAAAAAAAAAATCGCCAAAATGAAAAATATCGCTAAAACGAAAAAAAACCTAAAAAACAAAAAAAAAATCGCCAAAAAGAAAAAAAATCGCAAAAAAAAAATCGCCAAAACGAAAAAAAAACTAAAAAACAGAAAATAATCGCCAAAATGAAAAAAAACGCCAAAATTAAAAAAAAATCGCCAAAATTAAAAAAATCATCAAAACGAAAAAAAAACATAAAAAAAAGAAAAAAATTGCCAAAATGAAAAAAAATCGCCAAAATGAAAAAAAATCACCAAAACGAAAAAAAAACAAAAAAATCGCGAAAAAACCCAAAAAACAGAAAAAATCGTCAAAATGAGAAAAATCTCCAAAAACAGACAAAATCGCCAAAGCGAGAAAAAAGCGACAAAACTGAAAAAATCGTTTTAACTGAAAAAAACTTCAAAAAAGCAAAAAACCTTCCTTTCGTGCGCGATTCAAAGTCGCACTTAACTGATTTTTTTAATATTAAAGGAATTAAATGAAACTAAGTTTTTGCTTATTTCGTTCTTGCTTTTTTCACTTAACATAATTTATGTATTTTTTAAAGAACTAGATTGGTATCAATAATCAGAAAAATCCAAAATTATGACTCCAGGGTTGGAAAACTTACACTTTTTGTGTTATGTAAAATTAAATAGGTCTAAAAATTTTTTTCTTTTTCTTTATAAATTGAATATATTTTATGCTTCTGAAAGAAAAGTTTGGTGTATGAAATTTGAAAAATGAAAATTATAGCTCCAAAGATGGAAACTTTAAAAAAATGATAAATTTTTTCAGAAAACAAATATGTATGTACGTGTCTGTATACTATATATATGTACGTACGTTGGTAAAGGGTATATAAGATTCGGCACAGCCGAATATAGCACTCTTACTTGTTGAAGCTGTGTTTAGTAGCCATTTTATTGATTATTTTACTTCGCCAATTATTCTGCTACACAACGAAGCAGGGCGCTCTGATGTTGCATTAGGATTAGTATCTGATGAAGTCGGTATAGTTTTTAGTGACCAGTGCCTTATGCCTGCATCACTAGAACTTTTCCCACAACAACTGATACAATGGACACTAATGCACATCAGAAAAATGCGTGGTGTTGTTTTTTTTAATGACTGTCGGAGACCGGGCTCGAACCCAGGACCTTCGGTTTTTGTAGTCAACGTGCTAACTACTTCAGCGAACGCCACCATCAAGCCTACTCTATGTTCGATATGACTTCTTTACTTTTTGATTTAAATTAAACCTATTTCTAGTTTTTATCGTAAATTAAAAAAAATAATGTTTAACTGTCACAGTCTTAAATTTCTACATTAATATATGTTAGGCTATACAAAAAAAGGTCATGCCAACTAATTTCTCATTTTTTTTTTAATCTCTACAATCAAATTTAATAACACATTTTATGTGTCGAACTTCCTTTACATACATAAAGCACTATTTCTTTGTCTTAAATAAAACATAAACATAAGTTTAATTTAATTTATTATTGAATAACAATATCAATATTAATGGAAAAAACATTATTACAAGACGACCAGAACAGAAACCTTTAAAAAGATGTATATATTTAAACACATACATACATATTGTATATATGTATGTAAATGTGTCTTTATTTACCGTGAAGATAACAGCAACGAAGCTACAACAACAACAACATTATTACAAAAACTCCAGGAAGCACCTCATATAACGTATACATATATATTGCTGTTGTTGTTGTACATTAGCTGCATTGTGTTGATGTTGCTCTGGGGGCAATTTTGTGTGTGATTTATAGACCAAGATGTAAGACTTAATGTGTTGCACATTATTAACACAAATGGACTCTCACACACACACACACACACACACACATACATAAACATTTATATAAAAGACCCCAATTATTTATTTGAAAAATATTGTAACACAGCCAGAGGACTGAAAGAGAAAGGGGATCGCTGTGAAACAAAGAAATAGTGACAAAGAAAAATAAACTCTACGCACAGCATCGATATATTTTAGCCCTGTCAATTTAGTTAACGGGAACTGTTAATATATTTTATTGCTTCTACACACACACTACTACTACACATGCTTATAACTGAAAGCATACGCACACAAATGAACACACACACACACACTTACGTTTATAAATAAACTTCAAGAATGTCTTATACAGATGGCAAAATGTTGCAAGAATTTAGCTTCATTTTTTTTAAGGAGTGTGTTGAGGTTTTTACAGATTTCCTGTAATTATGACATTAATGCGCATTTTTTGTTTAACCTTGAAGCTTAAGCTCACTAACAGCTTGTTACTTATAAGAATTCTTTATATACAAGAAATTTTCTAGAAAGGTTATTTAATTTTAAATTTTTATAAATTATTTATAAATCTAATCAAAAATTTATTTAAAATTTGATGTAGAAGAACATGAAGATGTTTGAACACCATGAAATCATATTGCTACAGCAAATAAAATATCTTCAATACTAGTACAAGCAACTTTATCAAGGTAAAATATTTCGAACTAAGTCCAGTAAAAAAATAGCTTCCATTGAAACCAATAAAATATTGAACTTGTGATCCGTAAGTAGTGCAAATTTGGATAATTTATAATGATTTTTACATTAGCTTGTCATCATTGCAAGTAATTCACTTTTTTATACATATTCAGTGTATCCGGAGTCCTGTTCATGATGCTGAGTAAATCTGATTTTTTGTACGATCTTTTTTATTTGTCAAAATTTCATTTAAATAAATGTATTTTGACAAATAAAAATCTAAAACTTCATCATATTGATTTAATTTTTCTAAAAAATTAAGATATATTGTACATATTTTGCAAAAACTACAAATGATTTCCAATTTGGCATGAGTGAAAAAGATTATTAATTAATTATTTGGATGTTGTTAATAATCCATTCCTGAAAAGTCAAAAATATACACATAGGTCATCCCTACCTCTTGTTTTGTGTAGTTGGTTTTTACTGTTTTCTACCTAGCGCGCTGTTTCCATGAGTTTGATATCAATTTTGCTCGTGTTTTTTCGAATCCAGGTTTATTTTCTGAAATTATTAATTGTGAATTATAATAAATACTCATTTATAATTCTTTTAAATCGTGAATATCACTCTGTTAGTACGAAAAATTTTTCACATAACCTTAGAATCGTCGACTTCAATTTCATAAAACGCGCACATCTCTGTGAGGGAACACTTTTGGGGCATGGGATCAGTCTCATTCGATGCTCAGATGTTGTCCACATCAAAAAAAAAAAAGTGAAAATTTATTTTTTTACCCTTAGGTCCCTTTCTCTATGCGCTGTCACATATGTATATTATTTGTTCATGAAGAAGTGCAAAATTCCTGTTCCAAAGCAATGCAATACAAACAACAAGATAATATAATGCCTAGTTAATACCAACCTAAAAGGATCATGAAAGTCTCAAAGAGCTTGGGAGTTCCGTGTAGGCGAAATTGGCTCAAAGATGAAAGGATATAAATCCAAGGATAATATACTGGTTTTAACCAATTAAAATATAAGTAGTCGTAAGCGCTTTATCGTAACAATTGCTCAATTCACAACATATTGTATGAGTCGTAGTTCGTACATGAGTTGTTGGTAATTTCAATAAAAACATTGTTTATAAACAAATGTAAACAGATATAACCAACAACGTTTGTGCGAACTATGACTCCTACAATAGGTTGTGAATTTAGCAAATATTTATTATTTATTTGTATAAAAAATTTAGGAATTTATTTCTTAAAATTAATATCGTTGAAATATAAAATTTCTTATGACACCTCGGCATGTAAACTCCATGATGGCTGTCAATTCGAGATGGATATTGGACTACTCGTATTGACGCTAATTTTAGACTTACTAGAAAAGTTCCTTAGGTGTTAAATTGGACAACTTTTAGATGCAACTTTATGTTAGATATTCGGGAGATAAATAAATATATTTTGGATATTTCTGCGCTCTGCTGAAACCACGATATTCTGTTAGAGGCCGGAAAGTTTTACGGTTCAAGCGCCAATAAGTCACCTAACATTTGTACATTACGCTCTGAATTCTCTGTAACTGTACATGTGTTTTCATCTGCAAAGAAAATTGATGATTCCTAAATGAACAGGCTTGTGTCAGTTTACTCACGTAGCATTAAGATAGGTTAGGTTAGGTTAGGTTAGTCTGGGTGGTCAAAGGACCTCGCATAGACCAAAATTGATCCTTAGCGATACCCAAAAAGTGACAAGAAATCTGCAAGTATGGCGGCCTAGTTCGCGGTGCCTGTATCGAATGACTCCCACACAGATTTAGCAAACCTTAGCAGCCTACACATTTCTATTCCCGATACAAGATCAAGACTACGAAAAGTGTGATCACCAAGGCAGTCATATCTAGTGCGGTTTAGAGCCGGACAGTGGCACAGTAGATGTTCTACTGTCTCAATTACCCCAGGTTCCTTACATTTCCTGCAGGTGCCGTCGAGTATTTGTCCTATTTTGACGGCATATGAAGCCGTCCAACAGTGTCCAGTTAATATCCCCACTAGAAGTCTACAGTTTCTTCTGGTTAGTGATAAAAGGAATTTAGTCGATTTAGGATCATAGGAACTCCACATGATTTTAGAAGTTTTGCAAGTTTCCGTCGCACGCCAACTTTCCTCCGCTTCTTCCTTCATCTTAGAGTCCAAGATTCCTTTCAAGTGCTGAATTGGTTTCGGAACATATACCATTTCTTCCACAGGTAATTGGATTCCCCTTTTGGCCAGTGTATCTGCCATTTCGTTTCCCTCAATCCCCATGTGTCCTCGTACCCAAAAAATATGTACTTGTCTATTAGCACATAACCTATTTAGGGCATTTCTACACATGAGCACAACCGAGGAGTAGTTACAGTCTGCTGAAATAGCCTTAATTGCTGCTTGACTGTCTATATATATATTCACACGCGCATTCATGGTTTGAGGGTTAAAAGCTAATTCTGCAGCCATTTTGGCTGCATAGATTTCCGCCTGGAATATGCTACAGTAATCAGGAAGTTTATAAGATTCCTCTATACTGAGTTCCGGGCAGTAAACCGCAGCTCCTACCCCTTCATCCATCTTTGAACCATCAGTGAATAAGTTGAAACTATGTCCCCTATAGTTAAGACCTTCGAGATAGCCTTCTTCCCCCATAGTGATCTGAGGTTTTCCAAGAAAGTTAATTTCTGGAATGATGAAGTCCGAGCTACACTCCATGTCTTCCAGCAATTTACCGTGACCGAATGGTTTGTACGACATCTGTCCTGTTATTCTCAGTCGGATTACGGACTTGCATGCCGCGTTCAAAGCGGTTAGTTTTATTGGTTTAAGGTCCAACATAACATCTAAGGCTGCAGTAGGTGTGCTTTTCAGAGCACCAGTGATGCAGAGTTCTGCCAGTCTCTGGGTGTTTTCTAACTTTTTTAGGTATGCTTTCGTCTCAGTCGCCCTCCACCATACAAGTATTCCGTAGAGTAGAATTGGTCTAGCTACCGCTGTGTAGGTCCAATATGTAAGATTAGGCGAAAGTCCCCATGTCTTTCCCAGCATCTTTTTACATGCGTACAGAGCAGTGGTGGCCTTTTTGACTCTATCCTCTATATTAGGTTTCCACGTCAGTTTACTATCCAAAATAACTCCCAGGTACTTTGTATGTGTTTTGGGCGAGAGTGATATACCGTCCAATTTTGGTGTTCTCCATTCCGTAACTTTCCTTCTGGTAAAAAGTACGAGATCTGTTTTTTCAGGGTTCAAGTTCAGACCTACCCTGGCTGCCCATCTATGAATATCCTTTAAGGAGGACTCCATAATGGAGCTAATTGTGTCGAGGAACTTACCAGTTATGATAATGGCTATGTCGTCTGCATATGCCGTAATCCTAGCTGCTTTTCCCTCGAATTCCATGAGAATGTCATTCACGACAAGCGTCCAAAGAAGAGGTGAAAGAACTCCTCCTTGGGGAGTTCCTCTATGAGCTTCCTTGTTTATAGTGGCATTGCCTAATTTCGCAGATATAATTCTACATTTTAAGAGATTGCCAATTCAATTCTTGACTAATATGTGAGCACCAGACCGATTAACGCTTTCCATAATTGCGTCCGTAGAGACATTATTGAAAGCGCCTTCAATGTCTAGGAAGACCCCCATAGCATAGTCCTTATAGTGTAAGATAGAAATTAATATCGTGGCAAAATAAGACTTTCGTAAACGTTAACCCCCATATTTATAAAAAAAATAAAATGAATTAGTAATCCATTGTAGGACATATTTTTATGAAAAACTTTAAATAAAATACATTTCAAATTCATTTTAAATTTTATGAATATAGGGGTAAGAATCCTGGGACTTAAGTTCTTCCACCAATTGATTTTTTGTAGGAATGCAGTTTGAGATATCTTTTGTAAAAGGCATAATAATGACAAACTATGCAATTATAAATCGCTTGTTTAGTTCCCAGTTGAATATTAAGAATTGTCACAATTGATTGATACAAGTTTTATATTGCCGATGTTGGGCTATTGGCACAATTTTGAATAAGGTTTAACGATGAAGCATTAGTTACAGTGGTTATTAACCCAAGAGCTACTCTACGGATTTCGCTCGTTTGATTCGTAGTATCCATGCAGTAGACGCTTTGTATTAGTATTGTCAGGTTATTGTTTTCTACTGTGGTTTTAGCGTGATTGAGCAGACCAACAAATAAATTATATCAAATAAAAAGTTGGATGGTTTTTTTCATATTTTTGCGAGAGATATTTTTGTAATGTAATTTACAAATTACCTGGGGAAAATTAGTAACCAGTACTGTACACTGACATATCCCAATCTTATTTTTCTTAAATAAATAAATTTTTTATACAATAAAGGGAATCAATTTATTTGGTACACCCTTCTTTGATAAAACATCCGTAATAAGAGTGCGTGTGTCTAATATTACTCGTAAAACTGATTATGGTAATATTGCGAATAGTACTTGTATACAATGTACATTGAAAACGTACACGTTTGATTATACACGCATACATTTATGTATATATATATATATATATATCGTTACCTTAATATAAAAAGGCCCTAACTCATTTTTTTTTTGATATCGGGATTTTAGCATTTTTCGATGCAATAGATGTTCTTTTATTGAAATATACAAAAAACTCGCTTTAAATATACAAAAAACTCGCGATTTAGGGCCTTTCTATATTAAGGTAACGATATGCATGTCGTTGTGTTTACACTCAATTGAAAACAATAAATTTTATTTAGCCATACAATACCAAACTATGCCAACCATTTACGATACGATTTGACATACACAATTGCGTTTGCTTAAAATACAGAACAAAAGAAAATCAATCAAACATACCCACACATACTCACACCAGAGATGGGCAATGAATCATGTTTTCGCTATTCAGACTGACTGATAAAATTTTAAATATACGTGAGTAGATATCATTTAAAATCAATTACTGTGATTAACGCATACTCACGATGATATTGATTTATAAGTATAGGTTGAAATAAATATGAATACAACGTCGACATCATAGTCATCCGCACTCACACTCATAAATCACCTCAGTTTGATTTCTAATTTCAGGAAAATACTTTTACTACTCACATTGATTCAGCTCACTCAACTCATGCATGTATGTTTATTTAAAAGTTTAGTCATTACTACTTGCAAGTAACAACATCATAATGAGAACTTTAATGTTCGTATCGCATTGTGAATCATTCTTATTATGTATCGTCCATATGCATTGAGTTTAGGAGAGTCGAAATCAACAAATCAAAATCAATCATAAATGTTGCTAAGTATGAGTTCGATGCGCACTTCAAACTTTCGAGTTTATATGATTCATAGACAACATTGCAGTAAGTATGAGTGCACATAAGTACAAGAAATCATAAATCATGATTCAACTCTACTCACTTTTTCGCTACTCATTGCGCTTCTCTGACTCACACACGCAAGTTAATACATGTAAAACAAAAATCAAGAAATAAGAAACAGAAATTCTTATTGTGTATGTAGCTTTGTTACGTTTTCATTCTTAAGTTTGTGTTTTATATATATTTTTTTTTAAGTCATCTGTTCAATGTTAACAATATACATCCTGACACATTGTGTACCAAACAATAATGTAGAATAATTTCCGATTTCCTTAAAAAATAAAATATATTGAATAAACTCGTACGCAGCAGTATATATGCATGTATATAGTAAGAAAGAAACATAAGTGAAATAAAAGAACAGAAGACATACCTTCGAGTCAGGAAAGATACATATCAGGATAAATAAATATCAGTAAGTGATTCCAATACGATTTCCTTGTTAACAAAAGCAAAAATAAAAAAAAAATTAAACAAAGTTGTAACAAAATATCAGCACAAGTATGTTTATAAACTAAAGCAAGAAAAAAAAACAAGAGCAAATCGTTTAAAGAAAATCCTGAGATGGCAGCAGCAAGAAGCAAGAATTTGCTTAAAAAGATAAGAAAATGTTGTCGAGGTTTTAGGTATTTAAAACAATTATGTTTGTACTTGTACGGCGTAAAAAATTTAAAATTTTAACATATAATTGATTTTTTTCACATACATAATATTCAGAGAAAAGTAATTACTTGATATTGCAGTTCCTTGTTATTGGAGTCTTTTCAGCAATTTCACTCCAGCACCAAGAGCTTGAAGTGTTGAATATAATATAATAATAGCAAATATATCTCAAATGAAAGACAACTGTTGAGTAAAACATATTTACCAAAATTCTGCACTAAGTGTAATAAAATATTTCCAAGTATACTTAACAAAATATTTATTTCCGGTGCTGCCAAGACGACTGTATCCCACTCCCACAAATTAACTTTTCTATCAGCCCTTCCACTGGCTCACTCTCTCATTTACTTTCCAACTGCATCCATTAAAGCAAATGGGAAAATTTATCATGAAACTCAAACATATTTCTTTGCTTCCAGACATATTTCATTTATGAAAAGATATTTATGTTTGTGAAAAGAAATTTATTATTATGTTACTCATATCAGCTATTGCTGGTTTATGTTTGTGCGTTTTAAACAAACATCCTAATTACCGATAAAGTTGTTAAAGTAAAATTTTATGGGAATTTAATGAAATCTATTAATTTTGAAATAAGTTTTAATTTGCAGCTTTATGCATACACAAGAATTAATACAAACATGTTTATACACATATGTACATATGTATATTTGTACACAACTCTCTTGGGATAACAAATTAATTTAAATGTTTCATACGAAGATACCATCCATTACATTCTCATGAATTTGATTTATTATAAAGATTAAATTAAAATAAACCAAAACTAGACTAAATAAAGAAATTTTTCAAACACAGTGGATACATTTAAGTTTAAGAGACAAGCCTAGAATTTTATATACATATATATATATATATATATATATATATATATATATGTGTGTGTGTGTGTGTTTGCATGCACATAAAAGAAGACTTAATGTGTTTCTATTACAATTTATAATAAACTTACTTTACATATATAAAATTTATTATTTAGGTCCTATAGTGTAATAAAATGTAATAAATTTTAACTTTACCACTGTAACCAGACCCAATACCAGTATCAAATTATACACTTGACATGAATTAAACCAAATAAATCAATTTCAAAATTAGTTTCTAATTAGAAAGACAATTTCATTTCATTTCCACACTTAGCCATTTCGTATACCAAAAAACCATACACAAAATCCTTCACTCTTATACAGAAGTAAATACAAATAAATATACGTAAAGGGTAAATTTCAAGTAATAGTTTTTCTTATTCAGGCTTCATAGAATTCATAATAAATAAAAAAAAATTTATTAAAGTGATTTTGCTAAGCAGACAACAAGAGTTAATTTAGTAGTGGTTGGGAACCAGCACGCCTTTCATCGCAATCAATGTCCATCTCCTAAGATTTATATAAATTCACAACACTAGAGGTCTTATTCATAAACATTTTTGATTTATAATAGGTCTTTAAACCAATTTTTAATAAAAAATTTATTGTATAAACCCTTTATAAAACAAAATTCTTTTTGATGAATAACTTGAAATTTTCAATGATATGGGAATAAAAGAATTTATCTTATTTCATAGGAAATTATTAAATGTGTTGTTAAGCTAATGCAAAATAAATTTAGTAATGAAAAAATTAAAATATATTAATTATAAAAAGGTTTGTTAGCTAGTAAAGTCATTATAAGTGGCAAATATTTTACCTCCGTACAACTTTTTTAGCTTGGAATTAGAAAATAATCCGAAGGAGCCCAATCTGACGAATAAAGTGCGTAATGAAACACTCCGTTGATATTGTTCATCACAATAGTGGATGTGTGAAATATTGTATTGTCTTGATGAAAACGCATTTTATTTTTCGCCAAACGCGTCTTTTTTCCTAATTTCATCACGTAAGGAGAATGCTGCTCCATCTGGTTGGAATAAGTATTAAGGAATCAGAAGCTCTTGGTGTTCTTGGCATGAAAATCCAGTGTGATGTTCGATGGACTGAACATATTTTTGAAGTCGTAAAAGAAGCATTCAAATGCCTCGGATTTTTGAAACGGTGCAAACGATATTTCAGCCCATCTGATCTCATTACTATTTAAACCACTTATAGCCGACCGAAAATGAAATACGGGCCGGCGCTTCAAAGTATATTTTGGGGCTGCTCGACCGCATACATGAGAGAATGAAGAAGCTCATGGGTGGCAGTAGGGTATCAAACTCTATTGACTCATTGGAGCATCGACGTAATGTGGGATGCATTTTTGTGTTCTATTGCTACTACAATGGAATTTGTTCCTGAAACCCTCACATTCATACGCACAACATGTGCCTCGCACTACGCATTACAGACATAATTCCTTTTTTAGCCGCATTGTTTGTATATGAAACCAACTACCTGCGGAAGTCTTTCCTATCAGCGTGAAGAAATTTAAATCGAATGCCCACAGTTCTAGCATAATGCATTGCATGATTATAGGTTATCCTCTGAGTGCTGGTCCTATGAAAAAAATCCATTTCTACCGCCTTCTTTCCACACACTTCTCCCATTCCAGTCCAGTTTGACTAAACTCCGCATTTTTCCGTCGGAATATCTATTGGGAGTAAACGCGGTATTGCTCTCAGCTTTGTAATCTTCAAACTTTCGGCCAATTCTTGCTGTCTGATGCTTTTTGGAACTCGTATGCGACGATCACTTGCGTAACCATTTCTAGTGTGGACACCTCAATTGATCGGTGTTCGTCTTAATCGCTAGTACAGTCTCTATACGTCAGAAAAGTTAGTTTTAAGACCGTCCTCGGATATAAATTAATTGTTATATTTATCTAGATAATAAATTATTTTACTTGTGAGTATTTAATATTTTTTTAATTAATGTAAAAAACAAACCCTTAAGAAATCTCCCATTATTTGAAACATACTTATGTATTTTAATTTGTAAAGCTGCCAGACAAATCAAAGTTTTTTTTTATTTCTGCACTTATACACTTGAATAGCTTTAGAAATTATCTTTATTCAGTAATGCAAATGGTTGCTGCCGTACAGCACATGCTGACTGTCTGTGCATATTTGATCAAATATCTTGATATAAAATATAAGTTTGATTTTTCTTCTAATTTTGTTTATTTTACCATAAGATTATTTAACAAATAAGCTAAGTACATTAATTTTTTCTTCAATCGAAGATAAAATATTTGAATTAGTAGTAGTATGTATGCAAAATTTAAAAAGCCACATCAAAGCTATACCCCATATAATCAGATACAAACCACATTTAAGTTTAGCAGTTAAAACCAA
The DNA here is from genome assembly GCA_944452675.1 of Tachina lurida. Taxonomy (NCBI): domain Eukaryota; kingdom Metazoa; phylum Arthropoda; class Insecta; order Diptera; family Tachinidae; genus Tachina; species Tachina lurida. The sequence goes on along the minus strand of OX101752.1, from coordinate 186,524,883 downwards.
AGTCAAAGTTGGGAATAAAAGTAAATTGGAAATGGAACTGATGTGTCTATGTATGTGAAAGCAATCTTATTTGCAACACTAATGCTATTGGAATATTTTTTTTTTAGTAAAAGGTCTTCCACTAAAACGTTTCATTTTGATATTTTTAAAGAAGCGAGTAAAGATTAGGGTATACTGGGAAATAATATTGCACTTGCAGAACCGTATTCAATATGCCCATTGGCGACTGTATATCCTAGATAACGTCTCTATGTCCGTCTTGAGGTCTTGTATTGATTGTGAGCCATTGACAAAGACGTTGTCACTTTTCACAGAAAAAAATCTATAGGTTTTAAATCCCAAGATCTTTGTGGCTGAATGTTATCACCTCTTTGAGGAACTTTTCATACTTAAGAGCGATGGTATCGTTAGTTATGTGGCATATGGGTGTAAGTATTAATTAAACTCTAAAAGACTTAAGACCTATGGTTTTAGGAATTCACAGTTCCAATGCTTGACGAGACAAGGACAATTGGCTACAAAGTAATATTCTCAATTGCTCTTGAATGACGTGCACTTAGTTATACCAAAAGCTCCAGTTTTCTACCAATTTTAAAACTGCCAGCAGAAAAAGTGCTTCTTAACTTCCAAAAATGTTAAATGGCGTAGTTTTTATTGGCAAATCTAGCAAACACACTCATGACAACTGGTAGGCTATTCAAAATGTATGGTCTTATTGGAAAACTCTGTTTATAAAGAATATATGCCATAAACTAAAAAAAAAATTTCAAATTGCACAAAGTAACAAGTTTTGCAATTAAAGTTTTTTTCCGAGTATCAGAATTTATTTCAACTATTGGAGTTACATTCATTTTGTCTTTTTAATTTTATAAAAAAAACAAGAAATTGAAAAAAGTTTTGTTTGAAAAGTATGATATAGGCATTTCCATTGAAAGTGGAGAACACATAAAAGTTGTGCTGTTTTGATATTTTGCTTTGTTCAACGCTTGTCAAAACCAATACGAGATAAAAAAAAAATTAAGTTAAGTACATTTTTGGTCGAATACAAAACAGTAGACCATTAGCAATGATATATTACAAAAATATAGAACAAATATTTTCCATATTTGGAATTCTAGTTGAAATATATTTCACCTCTGGCTTGCGGCATGTTTTTCAAAAATGAATAAGTGTATACGTTTCTTAAAATAACAAGTGAAACGTTCTTGTAAAATTCAATTATTTTCATGTGAGTGACAACAAAAGAGCATTCAGTTTTTCTACACTCCTAAAATTCTGTACGTAAATTAAAAATCGGTCCACATATTTATCGTTTGACTTTAACGAAAATGTTATTTAATTTTTCGGCCGTATTTCGCCGATAACTCTTCGAGTGTTGATTTCCAAGTGTTGAATTGTTTGTGATTTATCGACGTAGACAAGTCACTTAACATAACCCCAAACAAAATAATTTAAGGGGTTAAATTACACTATCTTGGTGGCCGTTACATGAAATTATTTTTTCATCAAAAGTTTATTTGAGTAAGTCAATTATAGCGCCCGCTGTGTGGCATGTGGCTGTGTCCTTTTGGAACCCCATATCAGCAAGATTACTCGTAATGCCACGTAATTCAGGTACGAACAAACTTCGAATCATGTTCCTATACCGTTCACCACTTACAGTAACATTCTGACCATCATCGTTTTTGAAGACATATGTGCCAATGACTCCGCCAGCCCATAAAGCGCACCAAATAGTAATTTTCTGTGCATGTAATGGTATTTCGACAACAGCTTGTGTATTGCCCTTACTCCAAATGCGACAGTTATGCTGATTTAGTCGTGCGCATCCATTCAATCAGAAATGGGCTTCATCGGAAAATGGAAGAAGTGCACGATGAGTTTGACGAAAAAAACAATTATTTTAATTAAAAATTTAAAAATGTTTCTCACATTGCCCTGGTGTAAGGCGATTCATAATGAAATAACAAAGCAAACTAAATAAAAAGCCACTATTAGCTGGTAAATGGGTGGTCAAATAAAACAGTGATGCCAACTCAAAGTTGTGACACTCTAAAAAACACCATTAACAATGAAAATCTGTTTACAAGTGTAAATGGTTTTTTAAATTAATGCTAGAATCAATAAAAAATAAAATTGCTAACCCCTTTATTTATTTATTTTTGAATAAATCTTAATTCAAACTTTTAATAGAAGTTTTTTCAAATATATTTTAAATAATTTTTCTTTATTTCGTCACTGCAATAATTTTTTTGTAGTGTGTTTTCTGGTTATACCAAAAAAGCTCTTTTTATGTCACAACGAAAACTTTGGAATATGTTTTATAAAAAGCGAATTTAAAAAATTTTTGTTTATAAACGAAATACAAAAACGGAAGGGCTGTAAATTAAGTTATTTTTCAAAGCCACTCTAAAATCAATTGAAATATGTGGCGTATGAGCAATAAAAAAATCATTTCACTGTAATAAAAACAATCATACGCTGCGAAACACCCAATAAATCCTTTGTTAAAGCGAAGCTTCGCTTTCACGAAGTATAACCTAACAATTGTATATATAATTTGTTGTATCCCCGTATTTATAATGAAATTTAATTTAATGTGTCTTATTTATAATTTATAAATTTATTTTGTATACATATATATAAATGAACTTCACATTAAATCAAGGTTGGCAAACGGTATCATAAAAATACCGATACCGATTCAAGTACCGCTAAAATTAGATACCGGTATCGTTACCGATACCGAAATCCATTTCGGTTAGAAAATACCGGTATCCAGACTAACGTTTACGTCTATACCGGTACGTACTGGTATACCGATTCCGTCCAAAAAATAAATGATAGTTGAGTTTTTTTCACCATGAGACAAATGCTTTTTATCAGTTGTATTTTGGTTTTTATTTCGACCATTGTGTTGGTTTTGCTTTACTATTCCAGACGCCAACCAGTCCCATTTGTCAACCAATATTATTGCCATTTTCATAAAACATAGAATCTCAAGAAAAAATACCAAGGCCAAAACTAAAAATATTTAAAATGTTTTGTAATGGATATTATGGTTTCAAAACATATAGCATAGATAAGAACCTTTGTTTTTCGTGCATTGTTTCGAAGTCAACTAAAATACAGAATACAAAAAAAACAGTTGTTTAAAAGTTAAGTTGTTTCATTTTCAATCCAACTTAGTTGAGCTGTAAACCGTAATATGTGCAAAAATTGTAAAAATATATTTCAATTAACTCTCTTTCTTTGGTATTGGTCTTGTTTACACACTTCACCGTAATATATAAGGTTGGTAGAGAAAAAACTTCTAAACTTTTATATTTGAAGTTAAAGATTCCTCTCTTGAGGTGAACAAAATTACTTTTGAAATGAAGGAAAAAATTTTGGCGACCACTGCTGTACCAATTTTGTACTCTGTGTTTATATACATCTATTAAATTGTACTTTCATCGTCCTGGAAGCTTAAATACACCGAAAGCGTATAAATAGAAGCGAAATACATCATACAGGTAGTTTTTTAACAAAAAGTCTTCTAACAAAATATTTAAAACACTCCTGTGAATTACTCTTATTCAATTATGTTTTATAAACAAAGTTATCAACAATATATGTAGATCCAGTACAAAAATATTGCCTAAGAACGTGTTCAAAGTAGAAAAGTGTCGAAAAAAACCGAAAAAATCATATTTGGTGAAAAAATAAAGACATATTTGAAATTTACTGAAACAAGATATATCTATATGGTTCTAAAGGTCTTAGTATTTATCTTCTTTCTGTATCCCTTTATAAATTTAAAATCGGTTGATATTTAACTTAGTTGGAGGTTGATAAGTGTCTACGGAGACGAAAAACCGGTTTTTACCCGTAACTCAAGATTTTGGAGATGTCTGGAAAATTTCAAATACAATTTGTATTGTTATACTCGACAATACCTAGCAGAAATATAGTAACACGTCCCAGGTATTTCGATTTCATCAAAATTTGTCACACAGTGTAATATATAAGTATAGACAAAACTTTTATTTTTACTATTTTGTTCAATTAACCAAAATGTACACTTTATCGGCACTATGTATAAACAAAAATTGGCATGAAGTTAGCAAAAGTGACGAAATTGAATTAGGTATTAACGAGTTCCTCCATACAATTAGACATTAGAAATGGTTGCATTACCTAATTTTAACCCACCTCTACTCCCTAGCATAATTTTTAATGTGAAGTTTCAAAATTCTTTAAGATCATGTTCAATTTTGTCACTTATGCTAACTTCATGCCAAATTTTGCTTATACATAGGGCCGTATATATGTAAAGTTTGAAATGCAGTCTCCTTGTTTCACTTTTTTAATAAATTATTTTTTAATAATAGTATAAAAACATGCACATGTACATATATAGAAACAAATAAGTTTATATGCTTTTATACGAGTTCATATGTATGTTAATGTAAAAATACTAACTTTTTGAAGTAATTTAATAAAAAAAGATTTTTTGTAATGTCCACTGCCTGAAATAATAAATTTATCAGTAATATCGGTATACCGGTATTATAAACTCGATAACGGTATGTACCGGTAATACCGATACCGAAATAAAAAAAATACCGATACCGCTACCGATACCGAAATTTAAAAAATAATTGTACCGGTATCAATACCGATACCGTTATTTTTTCGGTTTCCAACCTTGCATTAAATTAAAACTCTGATGTACATATTGATTTTTATCTTAATTACTTTCCATAAATATCGTTATAAAAAAACATCGTATGACAGTTCTGTATACATTGCCTCAAAAAGAACAACAAAAATTTAATAAATAAAATAATAATTTTTCTATGTTAGTTTCACTAAAAAACATCAATTTATTAATTTGTAAAAATATTTTTATTTACTTTTCCTTTTATTTAATTAACTTTATTTAAAAACATTTTATGTGTGTGGAAGGTAAACAAGACTTTAACAAAAATATAGAGAAAAACATAAAACATGTTTAATTGATTTTTAATATTTTTAATATAAACTATTTGGTAGAAAAGAGAGAAGAGATTTTATAAACATTTTTAAAACTTGTTTTTTTACGTGTGTATTTATGTTTCATCAGTAGTTTTTAATTGTTTTATGTGCTACGGAGGTCAATGATGTGGAGCAAACCAAAAAAATATATTACAAATTTGTTTTCAGAATTCTATACTCTGAAAACTTTTTATTCCCTTCTGCACGCATCCCAGCACTACTTTTTTCACTTATTCTCAGTTAAGACTATTAAACTTAAGCAAAATGCTTAAAGTGTTTATACATTCATAACTTTCATTTGTAAAGAAATGTCAAATGTTAAATTTAAAAGCTGCTTAGTCACATCTGTTTTCATATATTTTTTATTATATAAAGTATACATTTGTTATTATTTTCAAGCTCAGATACATATATGCATGGAATATATCTCTTTTTTTAATTTTCCTTTTTGTTTTTTTTTTTGTATCCTTTCGATATTGACACTTTTAAGGCATCATATAAATTTTTTTACTTTTACAAAGTAAAAACCAATAAAAAATATTGAATGTAAACGAAAGTATATGTATGTTTATACAAAGTAAAAAAAAATTAAGGCTTAAAGGACATTTGCTGTACACAGGGTTAAAATTGCGTATTAAATAATCATGTCTACGGACGCACAACTCGCATTCGTTCACACTTACAAAATTCATGTTTGATATAAATTTGTTTTTCTTTTTGTTTTTTTTTTAAGTTTCAACACAAAATTGTTTTACTTTCATAAAAGTGTCACATTTTATATTGTTAATGGAAATGGAAAAAAACGAGCACAACTGCAGAGAAAAAGTTTATCCGATTACGGAAAACATGTCACGTTGGAAAAAGGTTTTATTAATATAAATAAATTTTTTTGTTGTTTCATAAATTTGGGTAAAGTTAAACGTTAAACAATTGCTTTTTCTTTTCTGCTCAAACACAGCAAAAATAAAAAAAAACTTTTTCTATTGTTAAGCTTAAGTTGTTTCGTCCTGTGCCCAAATACATATTTCAGTGCTTGTTATATTGAAAAATAATATTAATTTCGAGTACCATAAAATAATCGAATTTTGATTAATTTCATTTATGTCCTTATGCAAAAACGATTGTTAAAATTAAAGCATGCCTTAAAACCAGTTTTGCCATGCAAAATTCGTTTATTAAATCAACTTTAAGTTTTACAATCGTTTTTGCATAAGGGGGTTAATCCTTATATAATGGTTAATATATATTTTAAAATACCAAACAGACCCCCGATCAAACTTAGCTCATAAAAAAAATATTTGAAATTGGAAAATTAAATATTGGAAATAAATAAAATACAAATAAATCCTAGCAAAAAACTTTGGTAACTAGAATGGAAAAAAGTGAATACACTCTAAAACATTTGCCGTTTTCGCATTTCTCATTCGTAGTTTTCAGTATATACGGCCTGTCACACGATGTCACCAGAAATCCTTCGATCGAATACTTATATTGAAAACAACAACACATTTTCTAATGTTATTCTTGTTTGCAATACAAGTTGTCGATCGAAAGATTTCTAGTCACATTGTGGACGTTAATTTATTAAAATCGAGTTATAATGAAATAAGTTAGCATGACCGTCTTGTTTGGGGAGTCAAATTAGCCACACTAATTAAAAGATCTGTACATGATAGATAAAACTGAACACAGCTGTTGCTATATAACACATATTTTTATTTAAAACAAAATTTTTTGCAGAACAGTGTTATTATCATAAAATAAATCTAATTACTAATAATAATTCCAATATGAAGAGGTCTTCTCGTCTTTCAAATAAATTGTATCTCTTCAACGAAAAAATTAAATTCTAAAAAAATGCATTATTGCTTTTTTCAGCCCAATTCAAAATATTCCTGCGGAAATAATTCCTATGGCATTGATCTTTTTTTCGAGAACAAAGTCCTCCTATTCTAAAGAGATAACGAGAGAAATAGAAAGTGCGAAAGAATTTCGAATTTTTTAAGTCAGCTATTTTGTTTTCAATTGCTTTATTTCACCAGTAGTTTGCAAATGATTTTTCGACTTAGGGGAATAAAGAAAAGAAATACAAGGTCTGTAGAATTATTACTCGGAATAGAGCTAAGTATAAAACAGAAGAGCCCTTAACTTAATTATGGACAAACTGAATATGAATGCATACCGTTTGCCGATTGTATGTTTCAATTGCAGCAAAAACACAGTCTTTCTGGAAAGCACTGAGACTGGAGCAGGTAAAGATCAACAGCTCGATATTGGTGCAACTGGTTTTCAAAAGAGTTTAATGCTTTTTACTGTTAATAACAAATTTTTTATTTAAATGAGCCGGTAAAATACTTAACTTTGTTTCAGATGTTTGGAAATACAAATAATACAAAAAATTTAGTACAAAAAAGAATTTTAATATGATCAAATAATCGTGCCAGATTCCTATTTAGCAAATTTTATATGGACTAAATTAATTTTCCAATCAACAACTTTTTGTTTTTTTAAAGAGAAGTAACACTCAGGCAATTAATGTCTACTACTATTACTAGGTGTTACCTTCTTTAAGAAAGGCATAGTGATAGAGAAGGCAGGTAGTGAAGGAAGATATACAGGAAAACTTCATTCTTTTACAACTCTGGTTTTTGCACGTTGTAATAATGCAGTGTTGCAGCGCCTGTCTGATGTTAAATGAGGCGTATTAATTTTTTTTGAAGCTGTGTTTTGTAGCCATTTTATTGATTAATTTACTTCGCCGTTGATTCTGCTACACAACGAAGGAGGGCGCTCTGATGTTACATTAGGATTAGTATCTGGTGAAGTCGGTATAGTTCAGTGACTATGCCTTCATCACTTGAACTTTCCTACAACAACTGATACAAAGGGACACTAATGCACATCATAATGACTGTTGGATACAGGGATTGAACCCAGGACCTTCGGTTTTGTAGTAAACTTCAGCCAACGCCACCCTCACCCTTTTATTTACAAAACCCGAAAATCAAATAAAAATCTAGTTGTGTCAATAAAACTTATTAATTAATTTAATTTTTAAACAAAACTTTAATTTGCTTAATTCAAATTCGGGTCAACTAAATTTTCAACTGAAGGTTGAAGGTGTCAATTGGAGAAAACTTTCTTTCGCGTAGGGTTTTCTATATAGTATTTCAAAAATAAAAAAAAAATTAAATAAATCTATTTCCTCCGATTGAAAAATGATTTACTTGCTTGTATGAATAGGATCTACAACATCAACAATCCTCGTTATCGTGGTTGGCGTATTTCGACTGCAACTTCGACGCTTTTGCAATAGATTAAGGAACATGGCAACATTTTTTCTTTAATCTAGCACAAAATGTCGTAGTCGAAGTCGTAATATGCCAACTAAGATAAGGGAGAATATTGTTTTTAGGAGACCCTGTTATAACGGAACTTGTCGACTTATTAAAAAGCCAAAAGCTCTTACAACTGCAAGCCCATTTTAATAAATTAATAAATTTTATCACTCTTTTAAATAAAACGATTAAAATAACCACATTTAAAAAGAAAATTTTGTCACTAAAATCTAATGTTTGACACTGGTCAAACATTTTGCATGAATATATCAAAAGGTGTTATTTCCATTTTAGATATAAAAAATACTTTTCTATTATTGTTATGCCTTTCCTGCAGCATATTGCTTTGCAACATGCATGCCTATCTAAACACATAAATACATATGTATATACACATATATCACATTTGCAAAGAGTGCATGACTTATTTTTTTTTTCTCTCATCAATATGATGCTTACTTCAACTGATGTTGTTGCATAAATATATTTCGTTGAAACTTTGTACCAGGTAGAATTTAATAAAAAAAACATATATACGAACGAATATAAAAGATGCTCCTGATATTCATATCCAATCACACAGACACTGTTGACAGTTTTAATATGGAACGTGACATTTATAATACTTGCTGCTAAAAGAAATTATATTGAAACAATAAAGCTAGGCTTAGTGAAGTAACAAGATAGCCTATAGATATGCGCTTGTATTTTTAAATGGTTACAAAACTATTGTTAATTTTTGTAATACTAAAGCATTTAATTTTAGGAGATCCTTCTACGTAGATTGAAAGATAATTCGAATAACTGTCTTGCATTTTTTATGGATCCGTGATATAAATGAAATAAGCTAAAACTTTAAAGTCAATAATCCTGCTTCAATATTTTTAGCTTTACTATCTGTACGCATTTCATTCCCGCTTTTAAAACTCGTCAGTATAATTCAACTCATGAAAACAAGCCAAATTTTCAAATTAACTTAAACAAAGACTCTATGTCAAATAAATATGTCTCGGTATTTCATGTATTTTTAGCTTTGCGTTAAAAAATTACTAATCTACTCCAAATGCTTTAGTTTAGAAAGCTTAAGCAAATCTATGACATACGAGTACCTTTTCCTCTATAGCTATCCACGGTGTACATCAGAGACCTGCATGATTACGACTCAAACGGCATAAATTTGCCTTTTAAAAATAAATATCTATCTGACACTTAATGTTAAATAAAATTGATGTTGCTAATGCAAGATTTATATTCACAAAACTATTGTTAATAAATGCATGCCATAGCTTGTAAGTTTATTCATATGATTCACAAAATCAGTGAATCAGTATGATGATGTTTTGAATACTTCTTGAACAACCTTATTCTTATTACTCGTATTTCTGACTTCATTATGTTAAATTTTCTTCGAACACTTTTCAAAAGTTCTTTAAATGTATTTTAAAAATGTATCAAAATGTATATACGGACTGTCTTATTAACTTAAGACTTCCTTCATCTGTCCAACGTGCTTTTGTGAGTAATTTGATTATTATACAAAATAATCAAATAACAGCAAAAAGTTTTTATTTACTTTTGCAAACAGTACTTAAAAAATAAGAGTTAGGTAATGACAGTCAGTTGTCAGAGAGTTAACACTGCAAAAAACAGCACTAGTATATAATGATGTTAAAAAAAAACAAAACAAAAGCATTGTAAATGTTAGTGGACAACAAAAGCGAATCAACTCATGCAGTTCTCTGGTGTACATACAAATATAAATGCACACATCACGTTAACAGTGATATTCTTGTGCGTTGTACATACTGCGAATTATTTAAATAAGGAATTTAATTTGAACAAGTTTGAACGAATATGGGCCTGTTTCTCTAAATGCGAACGATTCGATCGAACATTTATATTAAAAACAAAAACAAAAAAAAACTGAAATTTTTTTTTGTTTCTAATATTAATATTCAATCGAATCTATCGTTCCCATTTAGTGAAGCTGGGGGTATCTCTTATAAGTCAGGTATGGGGAGGTTACAAAATTTTTTACTTTTAAGCTCCACATACGGAAATATGCCTCTTATGTAATTTTCCGAAAAAGAAAGATAAAACTCGCTACAAAGTAAAGGTTATCTTATTGTCGTATATAGCAAGTACTCTCTATACACTTTACATAATAACCAAAACGTTCTCAAAGATTGGTTGGTAGAAATGAAAACGTCTTCGTTTGTAGAAAGTAATAAAAAAACCTAGTGTTGTACATCTGCCCTTTGTTAACCACGTGCAAAGCACAAAATTCAAACTGATTTATTTAAATTACTCACGGTCACTTTGACTGTACAGTTCTTTAAATTTTTTGTTAGATATAAACTTGATTTCACTATGCCAGCTATGAAAGCATAGTCAGTCATTAATTTGCCCAGGATGTAGATATGTTAGGCAAGAAAAAAAAATAAAATAAAAGAAGAAAAGATTTTACGGCATTCATAAATTCACACAATGACGAATGAATATTATTTATTGTTTTGTATGTGTATGAAATTGCGTGCACATAAATTTTTCCTTTTCATATTTGATTAATGATGATTTTATCACTTTTTAATGATTTCTTCCAGTCTTTCAAGAAGAATGAGGAAAAAAAATTATATATAAAAACGATGTAAAGAATTTACAAGAAATGAAGAATTTTTCACAAAGAAAAGGAAATATAAGCAAAAAAATATAAGTAAAAAATGAAGAGAATTGAATGCATTGATTGTAAATTTAAATTTTAAATTTACTCCAGTTGTCGACATCGACATCATTTTAACACAATCAGAAAAAAATGGGTCTTGTTTATTCTCAAGAACAATTTTGTGCTACCGACAAATCTATTTCCGATCCCTAAGGGCTAGGAAAAAGCATAAACCTGACAACAGGAGTCAGTTGCTTTCGACAACGGGTACAAAAGCCCCAATTTTTTGGTATTGTGTTAAAGTGACGTCAATGTTGACAAGTGGAATAAAGGTGATGTCGTAAAATATGGTTGAATGTATATCTATATATATGTATATATATACATATGTATATCCAAACATATATGTATGTATGTATATACATTAGAGTAGATCGATTTGTTCGCATGACAAAAACAGCAACAGGCGTCTACACAAAATTCTAAGAATACTACCCTAAGAAACTAGGGGTCTAAAATGAAAACCTAGCTCCCGCCGAGAGACATGAAAACTCAAGCTTAGCGTTGGGTAAAAACATTTATAACCAAGTAACAAAAGTGACATTTTCAATATTTTCGCTTCTGATTTTGATGAAATTTTGTAGGAATGATGCAGTTTTTTTTTTCTATGGAAATAAATCACCCTTATCGTGAACAGTTTTTCCCTCAAAATAATTTCCCTTTTCCCCAAATTGTGAATAATTTCGTGAATAATTTTTCTCTCATATTATCTGGTCCTGCTGCTGTTTGTCAGAATAATTACACTTGTCTTTGTATTCTTAATTCGTATAATATAAAATTTGGTTTCCCCAAACTAAGAGCTTTAGCTTAATTAAATCAAAATACTTAAAATAAATGTTGCTTGCAATAAAAAAATATCGCTTTTCTCCGTAAGACAAACATAATAATTAGTTAAAAGTGTTCTCCTTGAAAATATTCTATCTATTATTCCAATGAATTTTTTTCCATTTACTTGAATAAAAATTTGAATTGTATTATATTCAGGCGTAAGACAAAGTGTTTGTAATTAAAAGAAGACATAAATAAAACCACATTAATTGTTCAAAGAAAAATAAAAGCGATAAAAAAAAGCTCAAGAGTGGCATGAATATAGTCGTATATGCTGTACATATGTATATGTGCAGGCGTACATATATAATTATGTACATACATTTGTATGTACTCATATTTATAGACATACACAGAGAAAACAGATTCGTTGTGATAAGCGAATAGAATTTTATCGGTCCCAACAACTAACACACAATTCTGCTGTAACTACACCCAGAGAAAAACCAGCTTAAAATCAATAAAAACCGACATTAACGAATGTCTAGTAATGTTGAAATTTTTTATTTCAATATGGAAAAATTATAATTTACAATATGTATTTATTAAGATTATTTATTTTTAAGTATTTGAACATACATTGTCTATTGTATTGAAAATTATTGAGTTAATGTAACGCGTTCTTATTTTTAAGTTGCAGCTTTTTCCTGAGTGTAATGAGTATAGCTTTTGTAAGCATAATTTTTTTTTCAATAGTAATATGTGAATTTTTAGAAAGATTGCAACAGAAAATTTTAATTGTGATTATAGAAATAAGTAATTGAAACTCAATTGGTATTTCTAAAGGAATCATTGGTTTAAGAAAGAACCTTATTATATTTATAGCAAAATATTCTAAATTTTTTGCTTACATTATAAAGTAAAATTCGAAATTATTTTAGCCGCACCACGCAGCACAACTGTTGCCGGCGCACAGTGGCGTGAATTAAAAAAAAAGTGGTAAAAAGTCCGCAACTTTTGAACTAGTTAACCGATTTCGATGAAACCAACTGTTTTGGAAAGTAGAAGTGTTGAAATTTTTAGAAAGCATATTTTGAGGCACCCTGTTGTAAGACAGGGTAGCTCCAAACAGCCTCAAAGTGGGAAAGTGCGGGTATCGAAATTCTTTCGGAGCTTGTAACTTTTGTAAATAGGGACCGATTTCAATAATTTTTTCAGCGGGACAATCTACGTTAAGAAATAAAAATAAAACATGCTGAGAGTACCATTTCATCTCTTTCAGTTTCCAAGTTATTTGACTTGAAAAATTTATTTTTTAATTTTTGGCCCTGACTTTTTTTATTCGTTAGTACATAACTTCTTTATTACTTGGCAAAAATCAGTATGTTTTAATGTTTTTGAAAGAAAACTTCATTACAATTCATATAAAAAAAAATTTTTTTGATATCTCAAAAATTGTAGCAAGGAATAATTTTGCAATTTGGATTTTTAAAAATTATGAAAAAATTTGGTATATTTTGTGAAAAAAGTATTCTTAATTTTTATGGAATATTTTAAAAAATTATTAAGTATTTGATAAAAACTTTGATTGTTTCTGAGAAAGGAGACATTGAGAAAGGCTGTGAAATAAATTTTGGAGATTGTTGTTGGTGCACCCTACATTCAGCATTGGTCGAAAACTAGCAATTTTTTTTCAAAAAATCCGATTTTCGGATGTGGCAAAAAAATTGCACGGTCGTTTTTGTAAATTTTTTGGTTTTTTATTATAAATAAATTTGTTGTTAGTAGTCTGTAAGAAACTTTCGACATCCTACACATAAATGTAGGCAGGAGAGGAGATTTTCTAAAAATTCTAAAATTTTTCTAACACAATTTTTCCCAATAAGAAAAAAGTATTATAAAATTATAAATTGGGAATCATTTTAATTTTTATCAATAGCATACATTTAGTTTTGCAAACTGAAAAAAAATTATTCTCCTACCTTCAATACTTTTTGAAATATTCGAAATCCAATTTTGATTAAAAATTTTAATTTTCTACATTTTTTATTTTTGTCTAAATTATTGATCTTATTTTCTTTACTGCAAATGTTTCTTAAGTTTTTCTATGTTATTACAATAGTAGATATAATTATCTATTCAACGGTATATAATATGTATTCCTTTGCCATTATATCAGTTTTAAAATGTATACACAAATATAACACCTCAGGTAACAATTTACGTGTATATCTGATACTCAAACAAACCCACATTTTTTATGAACTCTTGAAGCTGTTATTAAATACTTTTTTTTACTTAAATACAATAAAATATAAGAATTTATATACATAAATATAAGTATATTTATATACCTACAAGGACAAAGGTTCCTGCGCGCACATCTCTAATATGGGTGTGGTTTTACCTGATATTTGTATCGGTTTTGTATTCGTAGCTTGTAAAATAGCTATATATTTAAGCTGCGATGCATTTAATGTCATTATTTCAGTTATAGCTATCATGGAGATAACAATTAAAAATAAATCGCTCTGCAAATTAATGTGGGAAAACCTCACTGATGGGAGTACTCGGTTGGACAAGGTAGACCAAATGATGTACACAATATCTACTACATATGGTTTATCTGTAAACACCGGTTTATGGAAAAAACTTGATTTTTTTTTTAATTATATGAAAAGAAGATACGTGAGCAATAAATCAATTTCTAAATTTCAGAATAAAAATCAGGATTGGTTAGATATGGGACTATCTACGAAAATATACCCAAAGAAGTTTGGTCGGCCAAATAAAGATTACGATAACGTTCGACGCAGGAGCAAAAGGATTAAACAAGAAGACTTGATATTAGTTTGTCAGACCTTCTTCATAATACAGGATCAAGACTGATCGCTACTTTTGACGAAAGAGACTTAGATACATGTAATAATTCCGAACTAACACTAATATACAAATGGTGATGTGATGGATCATCTGGATTTTCAGAATATAGACAGCCCAGTGCATACGATAATGACTTTTCCAAAGTTTTAATGGCATCGTTAGTACCATTAAGGCTTCGACTACATAATGAAATGCCTTCAACAAGTAAAAATGCATTTAAAGATATGTGGGTAAATACTACTCCAGGCTCAAAGTCTTTATGCCGACCAATACATTTTGAATACATCAAGGAAAACAAAGAAACAACTCAAAATCTGGTTGATGGTATAAAACATGAAATTTCTAATATGGAACCTATTGACGTTCATATATTAGGACGAGTAATAACAATATCTTTTAGACCTTATTTAACAATGATAGATGGAAAAGTTGCAAATGCAATAACCGATACAAAATCTTATTTGATTTGTAATATATGCGGAAAGAAAGATTCTGATTTTAAGGACATTGAGTATTATACTCCAACTAATGAAGATGCCCTTAAGCTTGGAATATCACCACTTCATGCTCAGATTCGATTCATGGAGTACATTTTACGACAACAAGTATCGCAGTGTACCAGAACATCAGAACGCTCCAGTTGCGAATAATTCTGCTTTAAAGCAGATACAGTTGGAAGAAAAGAAAAGAATTCAAGATGAGTTTATGAAACGTGGATTAATCATTGACAAACCTTTATATGGCTATGGAAACTCCAATAATGGCAACACTGCTAGGCGATTTTTTGATGACCCTGAAACCACATCTTCTATAACTGGTTTTAGTTTTAATCTCATAAGACGTTTCAAAATAATACTGGCCGTCATAAATAGCAAAAAGTTAATTAATAAGGACAAGTTTGAAAAATATTCAAAAGACACTCTGATTCTAATAAATGAATTATATCCATGAAAATCAATAACTCCAACCGTACATAAAGTGCTAGCGTATACAAAAGAACAAATAGAAAAAACATTATTCCTCTGGGGGAACTAACCGAAGAAGCACAGGAAGTTAGAAATAGAGATGTTAAGCAATATCGACTTTTCAATACACGTAAATGCTCTAATGCATCATTTGCATACAAGGCATAAGAATGAAATGGTTGCCAAAAATAAGTATTGAAATCGAGAAGGACGATCCCGAAGCAGAGGAAATTAATAGCTTGCTAGGCCATGATGTCTCAGATACATATGTACATTGTACATATATCTCTTGATACATAAGTATTTATATTCATACAAACAAATATCTGATATCATGGCAAAAAGTCTCTGGAATTCTCTGTCAAATTATATTCAAAACTTAGGCAATTTATATGCGTTTAAAAAGGAGCTACATAAAAAATTTTTCGTAATTTAATGTTCTAATGTTAAATTAACTACTAATTTTTTTTAAATAAATAAATAACTCAATCTATTTGTCCTTGTAGGTATATAAATATACTTATATTTATGTATATAAATTCTTATATTTTATTGTATTTAAGTAAAAAAAAGTATTTAATAACAGCTTCAAGAGTTCATAAAAAATGTGGGTTTGTTTGAGTATCAGATATACACGTAAATTGTTACCTGAGGTGTTATATTTGTGTATACATTTTAAAACTGATATAATGGCAAAGGAATACATATTATATACCGTTGAATAGATAATTATATCTACTATTGTAATAACATAGAAAAAATTAAGAAACATTTGCAGTAAAGAAAATAAGATCAATAATTTAGACAAAAATAAAAAATGTAGAAAATTAAAATTTTTAATCAAAATTGGATTTCGAATATTTCAAAAAGTATTGAAGGTAGGAGAATAATTTTTTTTCAGTTTGCAAAACTAAATGTATGCTATTCATAAAAATTAAAATGATTCCCAATTTATAATTTTATAATACTTTTTTCTTATTGGGAAAAATTGTGTTAGAAAAATTTTAGAATTTTTAGAAAATCTCCTCTCCTGCCTACATTTATGAGTAGGATGTCGAAAGTTTCTTACAGGCTACTAACAACAAATTTATTTATAATAAAAAACCAAAAAATTTACAAAAACGACCGTGCAATTTTTTTGCCACATCCGAAAATCGGATTTTTTGAAAAAAAAATTGCTAGTTTTCGACCAATGCTGAATGTAGGGTGCACCAACAACAATCTCCAAAATTTATTTCACAGCCTTTCTCAATGTCTCCTTTCTCAGAAACAATCAAAGTTTTTATCAAATACTTAATAATTTTTTAAAATATTCCAAAAAAATTAAGAATACTTTTTTCACAAAATATACCAAATTTTTTCATAATTTTTAAAAATCCAAATTGCAAAATTATTCCTTGCTACAATTTTTGAGATATCAAAAAAATTTTTTTTTTATATGAATTGTAATGAAGTTTTCTTTCAAAAACATTAAAACATACTGATTTTTGCCAAGTAATAATGAAGTTATGTACTAACGAATAAAAAAAGTCAGGGCCAAAAATTAAAAAATAAATTTTTCAAGTCAAATAACTTGGAAAATTAAAGAGATGAAATGGTACTCTCAGCATGTTTTATTTTTATTTCTTAACGTAGATTGTCCCGCTGATAAAATTATTGAAATCGGTCCCTATTTACAAAAGTTACAAGCTCCGAAAGAATTTAGATACCCGCACTTTCCCACTTTGAGGCTGTTTGGAGCTACCCTGTCTTACAACAGGGTGCCTCAAAATATGCTTTCTAAAAATTTCAACACTTCTACTTTCCAAAACAGTTGGTTTCATCGAAATCGGTTAACTAGTTCAAAAGTTGCGGACTTTTTACCACTTTTTTTTTAATTCACGCCACTGTGCGGCGTTTGGCTTTATGACACAAAGTAAAAATAATTTGTGCAAAAGATTTGCACAAATAATATGTACAAATAATTTGCACAAGTAATTTGCACAAATAATTTGCACAAATAATTTGCACAAGTAATTTGCACAAATAATTTGCACAAGTATTTTGCACAAATAATTTCACTTTATAATAATAGTAACAACACTTTGAATATTTTGCGAGGTTTTTTATAATTATTCTTAAAAATATATTTTTTATATGTCATTTGTATCTGATTTAATATTTTTTTTTAATTGCAAACATGTTTTTTAGAAATGTGGAGTAATACAATTGAGACAAAAAAAAATATTTTTTCCTTTAAATGATTAGTTAGTTACAATAACCGAATATTTTTTTTTCAATTTAAATATTGTTAACTGGAAGAGTTGTTATTTTTTTCATTTCAAAAGCCAATGTTCAGTTACATTACTTTCTAAATTGAATTTAATTCAGTTGTGTTGACATTGTTATAAGAAATACAGGAAATCAATTATGTTTACTAATAATAAAAAGTTTGTTTTTTAGAGTGTCACAACTTTGAGTTGACATCACTGCTTTATTTGAGCATACATTTAACAGCTGATAGTTGCGTTTTGTTTAGTTTGCTTGGAAATTTCATTATGAATCAACCTATTCAAAATAATTGTTCTATTCATCAAACTGAATTGTCGAATTTGGAGTGAGGAGAATCCACAAGCTTTTGTCGAAACACCTTTACATTAACAGCACAATTAATGTTTGGTGCACCTTAAAGACTGGCGGGGTCATTGGCCTACATGTTTTCAAAAACGATGATAGTCACAATGTTATTGTCAATGATGAACGGTATAGGATAATGATTCGAAATTACGTGGCATTAATCTTGCTGATATGTGGTTCCAAAAGGACGAAGCCATATGCCACACAGCGGGCGCTACAATTGATTTACTTAAAGAAACTTTTGATGAAAAAATAACTTCAGGTAATGGCCCAATTAATGGGCCATCAAGATCGCGTGATTTAACCCCATTAGATTATTTTCTTTGGGGTTCTGTTAAGTTACTTGTCTATGTCGATAAACCGCAAATAACTGAACACCTGGAGATCAACATTTGCAGAGTTATCGGCGAAATACGGCCGCAGATGCTGCAAAAAATTGTTGAAAATTGGTGTTCCAATATTGCGCCTTCTACGTGCTAGCCCTGGCGGCCACATTGCAGAAATCATATCTAAACAGTACTTTCATAAAATTTTCTTTCCATTGAAGCCCTTTTGATTGATATTATAAATATATATTTCCTTGTTTTATTATGATTTAAAGTTTTGTCACTCTACACCCTTTCAAATGTAATTATGTTTTTACGTTTATAAATATAGAAAAATTGTATTATTAAGTGAAAATTGTTAGCAAATGTGTAATATTGGCATACATAATTAATGATTTATTTCTCCAACAAATTTCTAACCAATATGTTCTCTCTGTGTACTTATATATATATATATATATATATATATATATATATATATATATATATATATATATATATATATATATATATATATATGTATGTATGTATTTTCCATGCAACTAGAAAAACAAACCCCTCTAAACAATCTTATAGTTTTTTTTTTTTGTTATATAAAATTGTTTCAATAAAGAAAGTCTAAAAAGTACTTTCTTACTTACATCCTTTTTAATGGACTGTGAACAAATAATAAATTGAATAAAATTTGAAAAAAAAAAATAAATGAATATTAATATTAAGTTAACTCCAATCCTAAACAGTTGAAAGAAATGTTCAAATCAAGATAAATTTTTTTGGACAAAAAAATTAGCCAGATATTAATTCTTTTAATTTTTTAAAAGTGTTACGCACCTCATATGTAGTTGTAAGACTACCGGGCGTGTCCTGCCATAATCGCATAAAATTTGCGATTATGGCTTGAATTCGCAAGAGAGGTGTTCTGCAAATTGCAATCTTGTTTTATTAATGCTGTGTTTGCATTGTTTACTTAAACACTGATAACTTCAACAAACAGCTGATCTAAATCAATGTGGCGAGCCACAAGCAAAACGCATGAGTTACAGAATATGCTTGGCGATTTGAAACTCACATGCGATTTGAAATCTATGGGAGTGTCAGAACATACCTGTTAGAGATTGACCGAAGGCTTTTTTTTGCCGAAGCCGAACTTCGGCTAAAATCCTAAACTTCAGCCAAAACCGAAGCCGAATGATTTAAATTTTAAAAATGATACTTACGTTTTATATGAATTAAGAAAAAAGTTTGCTTTTTTTAGATCACTGAAATAGCTGTATATCTATTGGATACATAACAAGAAAAATAAAACTATTTTGCAATTTCTAGATTGCTTTTTCATATGATCGCTCACAAGAACGTCCAAGTAAAAGAAAATAGAAAGCAACAGGGTTGTATTTCAAAGCAACCCTTTCAAAACGTTAAACACAATAGAAACTGTCGGCGAGCAACGACCAAACATAATTTTATTTTTCAAGCTTGGAATGAAAAATATTCGGCTTCGGCTAATTGGCCGATTTTTGCCATAGGCCGAACGTTTGCCGATTACCAATTTTTGGCAGAAGGCCGAAGCCGATTAATCGGTCGAATAGCTGTACAGTTTTTTTTTGTAAATTTTTTTTATGCAAAGAAATATTTCTAGCAGTTATTTTATATAGACACGTATCTACATGTCCTCAAATACATAATATGAAAATTTCATTCTCTCACTCTTTCCCCTCGCTCTAAAAAGTAAGACTTTCTGCAAGAAAAATGTTATCCTTTTAACTGCAACTCAATCTAATTAGTAAATTTTTCTTAAGACTTTCTTAGTTTATATACTTTTCAGATCAACCTCGTATCTTAAATGTATACTTTTTATTCACTCCATTTCTGTTGCGTATTATTTCTAATTTGTTTTTCAAGTCATGCAACACAGAAAGCAAAACAATTCATAACAATTGTGTGTTTTATTGTTGCCTCACATTTTTAACGATTGTTCTGCTTTTGTTTTATTCACAGTCCATCCATCATTCATTCACTCATTCATTCATTCAATGTACCACCATCTTAACGAATACTTCTCCCCTAAGGCTAAATAAAAATAATCAAGTTTTTTATATATTCTACTTTCATTATTCTCTTTCCTTGCATTTAATATTTAAAATAAAAATACAAAAACAAAAGGACGTATTGAGAGTGAATGAGAAAATGTTAATAATAAAACAATAAATAAATTAGGTGGCTAAGTCAAATATTGCTAACACACTTACTCAACCGCGCCCTCAACTCCTGTGGCGATGAGTGGTGGACGACGGGAGCAAAGCTTAATTGTATATTAATTAAATTATTATAAAATGAAATGATTGTAAAAAAAAACGAAATTTTTTCATTATTTAATTACTTGTTAGGGCAAAATTTTTATTATATCAGACAGTCAAATTGAAAAATAAAAGCTTAACAAAAACTGTTTTATTTTTAAGAAACATACAATTAAAGGAATCTATTACAATCCTGGTATTTAATTGGATACAATAACGCACCTTTTGTATTGCTAGCATTATAACTGTGACAAAGAGAAAAAAGTGCTTAAGTCGAGATAAGCTAATTTTGAGTTAATAACTCTCCTGTAATTTCAAAGTTACCACTGGGTAAAATTTCCACTGGTACTTATGCTTTTTGTCCGATTTTTCAGGAAGTTATATAGTAATGATTTGATTCGAATATATATTTGATTTATCCAAAAATTTCTCAGTTTTGTTTTACTCCAGCCTTGGGTGCACATTATGCCAACTCTTTTTAAAGTTGAAAGTCTATACATCGCGTTTTTGCGTCTGAGTATTCCGCGAATTATACTCGTATATATTCTACCTACTCCTTATTAAAAATTACCTGCCAAAGCATCAATAGCACTGAAAATAAAATAAAATGTGGCATCACTGTATATTCAAATCAGCTGACTTGGGCGCATGTCACAACGTGTATAGATTGTTTGCGTGCCGTGTCACGTTGGATTTTTTTTGGAAAAACAGGCCGTAAATATTTGTGTTTCATCTAAGACAATTTTGGCGCATTCTGAAACAGGTAAGAAAATTAAATATACTTTAAAACAGGAACGGAACGAAAAGTTTACACAGAAAAAACAAAATTTCGTTTTCAGTAACCATATTCATTGAATCAGTTAATAGTTTGTATGAATATGGATCTACAAATAATTTTATTAATTAAAATTTGAATTTTTACCGAGTTCGACGAAGAGAATTTGTAATTTAAGTGAGTTGGTGTTTAGCTTGCTTGTTGAATAAGTACAACGTACTACTGTGTACCCGTATTTGAAAAATTTAAATTCCGACAAACCAACAATAGCCAACAAACGTAGTGGCCTGTTTCTACTCTTTACAGTTTTAGTTTTAAATATTTACTGACAGTAAATTTTATTTCAAACAAAAATTTGTTTGAACATTTTTAGGGAATAATTTTTCTGTGTACTGAGAGATCTTGCCTCACTTGATTTTTTTTTTTGTTATTTTCCGAAGTGCCTGACAAGCCTTGTTTTATAGGATCCCTTTTAGGCCCCGTGCATATCAAAACATTAAGTAGACTCTATTGTCTTTCGACGGTGTATACTTACACATGCCCAGCAAAAAATTACACATTACCATCAGAACTAATTGCCATCAGGGAAGGAAAATGACTTCTTGGATTTTGTACCAACTGTGAAAACAAAATGTACTTTTTGGACCATGACGGTACCATTTTGTTTTAATATTAATTAATAAGAACGGAAACGTAAAAACAATTTGTAAAAATTCAGAAGTAAATAATAAAAAACAGAAACTTAACAAAAATGTGTATATAAATTCAGTATAAAAATAACATAAAAAAATTTTAAATGTTGCATTCAGAAGGGTACATTCGTAGATTAGACTTGTTAGAGATCGGTTATTTTACAAATTTTGCTTATTAACAGGCCTGTTATTTTCATGCACTATAAAATCTAAGTTATTCGCATAAAAAATGTGCGATAAAACCTAAAACACACTATTGAAGTGAAGGAGCGATATGTAGTTAACAAAAATGAATCTGCCTTATCGTAGTTGGCGTATTTCAAATACGACTACGACTGTTTAGTAATAGAGTAAACAAAAACTGTTGAAGTCTTCTTTAATCAATTACCAAACAGTCGTAGACATATTTGAAATACGCCAACCACGATAAGGCTGAATATACCCACAGACAAGGCGAGTTCATGTACGAGGTGCTGTCAAGTTAAAAGGGTACAGTTAAGGTACTAGACAAATTTTTTTTTTGCAGACTTGGCACCACCTGGTACATGAATTTGCCTTGACAACAGCATTGCAACAAAAACAGAGAAGCTGGCCGTCTAAAATAAAACACACAAAAAAAATTAAAGACAACATAGGCAAAATTAATGTTATCATATAGTGAAACATTGGCATTTTTAAATTGTACCAAGTAACTCGCGGTAGTACCACGGTACCATCGAGGTCAAAAATGTAACATAAAAAGTACAATTGTACCATGATTTCCATCCGTGATTGCCATATAATGACTTACTTTTCTGATTTCCCAACTTCATTACTCGCTTACAAATCACATTACCTAAAATTTAAAAAAAATATGTACAAGTTGCTAAATGAGGAACAACTTGCCAAATAAAAAAAGTAAGTACTTCTCAAGAATAGATTATTTTAGTCTCACGCCTTGTTAAAATCATTAAGTTGGTAATCCAGTAAGGAACAGCTTCCACCACAAATGATTAATTCCCAACCCGATTACCTTTTTTGAAATTTTTTGCTGGTTGGTTAGGACGAGGGATTATCGCATACTGTTGATGTTGTTGAACATATAAAATTTTAGTCACTCAACACTGATGTATTTCAAAAATTATTTCCATTTATTGATGAGTATAATAAAGATGAATTCATATAATTATTTATACTGCTAGCGAATGTCTTACTTAACTTTCTGCCAAAGTAGGCATTTCCCAAAGCCCCGCGTACTCGTACAATTAATTATCCATACCTTCCATAGTATACTATTCAACTTTTCTCTTACTTCATATGAGATTGTGCGACACAGTGGCTCTTTGGCTGCGTGTCCCTGCCCTTATTAGTTCCGTTTGGAACACAAGAGTCCAAAAATAATGTCAGTTTTCACAGCTTTAGCGTCAAGGTATCATATCATTTATATTCTGGAACTTGCAACTTACAAAAGCCACTGGTTCTTCTATTTTGACAGAAGCGTAGGATGCCTACAAATCATAGAATATGTAGTATGGATTTTAGCGGTCTGTCACACGATGTCACCAGAAAACATTCGAGTGACAACTTATACACTGAGGGAAAAGCAGCAACTTAAAACTAACAATGCGTAATATTAATTCAATAATTTTTAATGTAATAGAAAATGTATAATGAGATACTTAAAAATAACAAAAATTAAAAATTTAAAAAACCCCCGATATATTTAGAAAATATGTCATATCTTCTAAGCGGCTAGACCGATTTTCTTCAAATATCGCTAAGAACCTTCTCGATCAAGTCACCTCTCAAACAGAAAAACCTAAATCAAAATCGGTGCAGCCGTTTTGGCTGTACATGGACACGGACAGACACACAGATACACAGACACACACTACAAACTTATAACGCCCCTTTTTTTGGTCTGGGGTTAATAAATAAAATTAATAAATTAATACTGTAAATTAATATTTTTTCATATTGAAATAAGAAATTTCAACATGACTAGACTTTAATTAATGTTTCTTATTAATTCAATATGGTTTTTATTGATTTTAAACTGTTTTTCTCTGGGTGTATTAGAAACAACAATAAAATAAAAAAATTTGCTATTGTTTTCAATATAAAATCTTATTTCTTAAGAGAAGTAACGCTCAGGCAATGAATGTCTACTACAATTATTAACAGGTGTTACTTTCTTTAGGAACGGGATAGTGAAAGAGAAGATATCTGCTGAAGTAAGAGATAGAGATAGAGATATTTTACAGCTTTAATTTTTGGACGTTTTTAATAGGGCATTGTTGCAGCGCCTCTGGTGTCAATGAGGTGTATTACATTTTTGAAGCTGTGTTTAGTAGCCATTTTATTGGTTATTTTACTTCGCAGATGATTTTGTTATACAATACCGACGAACACAATACGATTACTATCAGTATATCAGTCGGTATAGTTCAGTGACCAGTGACTTGAACTTTCGTATAACAACTGATACAAAAGGGACAGTAATGCACATCAGAAAATTGCGTGGTGCTGCTATTTAATGACTGTTGGAGATCGTGCTACACCGAAAGAATTTTGCTTCATAAAACAATTTCATTAAAATTTTTTCACAAATCTAATGATACAAATCCAATAAAAATTTCATGAATATTGTGAAAGAATTTCATTAGAATTGCTTCGTTGGTATTCTGGTTTCGTAAGAATATTTTATTGGATTTATGACAACAATATTTTCTAATTATTAAGAAACCCCTTTTTATTTAAGTTATTTCATTCTTTTCATGAAATTATTTTATTGTTTCGATGAAGTTATAGCACTGCATTAATTACACTGTTAAATAAATTTGATGAAGTTTTCAATAAAATAATTTTGACGAAACTGGTTTCATTAATGCAACTAAGCGTGACGTTGGTTGAATTTTAATGAACTTTTCATTAGATTAATGTCGAAATTCATAGAATTTAGGACGAAAATTCTTTCAGTGTAGAACTCAGGACTTTTGGCTATCTAGTCAAGTTGCTAACTAATTCAGCCAACGTTTGTAAGCTTGAACAACTCTGTACAAACATCTAGTTATAATACCTAACTATGAAATTTATAATCTTTTTTAAAGAATTTGACTTATGGTCTATAGTTTATCTAAAGTTAAACACACAACCAATATAAATGTCTTATAAATAAATTATTTTACGAGTATTTAAAGGCAGCATCTACATTTAATTTTTTTTTAGTTTGCAATTGAATTTAACAAAAGTAAATAGCCATAGTCTACAAAATGTTGTACATCTTAATCTCTCTAAAATGTATTTCAATATTTTAATTAGTGCTTTGCATTCTAATTAATTCTTAAGCCTACAATGCGGTTATAACTTTTTAATTATTCACCAGCATCAATTAATGCGCATTTTAAATTACTTTCGCACTTTTCCTCAATTTTCATTTTAATTAAGAGCACGCTAAGCAAATCAAGCATTTGCATTAAACTTGAAGGCATTCAATAGGTCTTATTTTATTTATTTAAATATAGATATATTTAAATTTAATTGAAGTGTCGTTTTAAAGTGCAATAAATTAACAAGTTAAACCAGCTTAATAGCGATTACAAGCTGGTAAGTGTCCAATAGACAAAAGAAAATAACAACTTTATACCACTATATAGAGAAGAGAAGATAAAATAGTGAATAAAATACATTGGAGTACTCGTATAGTTACAAGGCATTGAAATAAGCAGCTAATGTAGGTGAAGTTTAAATCAAACGAAAATTTCACAGAAAGCAGATAAAATAAAACCTCAAGCACTTCACTTAATTAACTTAATTAATTGAAGTACAATATAATGAAAACAATAACCTTAAACATGATTAAAAAAATAATCCCTATAGAGAGCTTACAATGGCTCGCTATTGCATTAAGAATTAAAGATTTATATAATGGTAATCAAAGATACTCGTAATGTAATGAGTATAAAACCAGAAATAGGGCGATTTAATTATTTTGTTTATATTATATCAACTAGGCCTATTATATTAAATATACTCGTAGAATATATTTAACAACGTTAGAATATGTTCTAAATTATAACAATGCATTGTTTATTGTGTATAAAATTTGCTATCGTGATACATATTGAAATTTTTAATTAAACCAGAATGAATTTTAGTCAGTAATAATTTCTTAATCCGGTTTAATAATGAACGTTTTTTTTTAATTTAAAATTTATAATATTTTTATACCAAAATTCTGAATCCGACAACATTTTGTTTTCCAACCCTGTATCCAACATTTTCTTAAGTAATGAAATAACAGCGAAATTGAATAATTTTTTTAAATTTATGTTTAATTATTTCAAAATTAATTTCAAATAGAAAACAAAATAGTGCTCAAAGCAATATGAAATAGCAGGAACCTTAGGTAATGTGAAAAATATTTCTTATTATTTGAGACATTTTTAGATTTAATTGAACCATAGTGAATTTTAATCAGAAATAATTTCTTAATCAGGCTTGAGTTCAGTAATTTCAGTTCTTATTGAATAAAATATTTTTATTAATTAATGTGAGTATCTAAAAAATATTTCATTCAATAAGAATTGAAATTACTGATTAAGAAATTATTTCTGATTAAAATTTCTTATTATTTTTTGATAATTTATCAATCTCATTTGATATTCAGTTCATCTCTCAGATATTAAAACTAAAATATGAAGGTAATTTTTGTGGTAAAAATATCAACACTCTTTTAGGTCAGAATTAAAAGTTTAAATTTACTTTAACTTTTTATTAGACTGTCAATAAAAATAAAAGTCCAATTTTAACGGATATTTTTTCAGACTAAAATAAACCATATATTTTTGGTCAGAACTAAAAGCAAAAGTTGTATTTAATTTTTTCATTCAAAAATAAAAGTTAAAATGTTACCAATAAACTTATGTTTAAAAATTAAATTTATTAAAATTTTAATAAAAATTCAATTGAATTGCTTAAAAATTTAATGAAAAAAAGGGGTTATTGGACACAATTACACGCAAAGAAAAAATATGGTTTAGGGAACCATAATCAAACAGCAAATAAATAATAAATAATATTATTTTCTGAGTCAATAATAATATTATCTACAAAAACAATTAACTTTTTTATACCTAATCTTATTATTATAAATAAGACAACACTATTGTTGGATGTGACTGATGTGACTAAAATATAATTGACACTTACCATACCATGTTCTAATATTATAATAATATTGTTAAATACGACCATAGTATTGTTTTATGTAATAATATTATTTTGTATTTTAATCATATATTTATTGCAAAATCTTTTGTTTGAAACAGCTGTGCGATAAATCCGAAATAAAAATAAATTAATATTGTTGAAAGAAAATGTATGTATGTATGTATAGAAATCTATACTTACAAACATGTGTATACACGAAATACAAACACATCTGTATAAAGAGATATATATATATATAGATATGTACATATTATTTTTATTTATCTACCCTATTGTTTATAATTTTTTCAATTTATTTAACACCACGCGTGCACTACCGATAGCTTACAAACGAAACACTGAACTGACAGAAGATGTTTCTAAAAAAGATATTTTTTTAAACTTAACATAGTATGGTTTTGGATAACATTATATTGTTACTTACATCATATTATATTTACCCAATAATACAAATTATATTGTAGTCATAAATTTTTAACAAAACTATATTGTTCAAATCTAACCATATCGCACTTTCTATGAATATAATAATGTAATTATTAAATTCAAACATTAGTGCGTTTATCGTAACGAAATTAATGTTTAAAATAACAATAACTAGTTTTCAACGACCACACATTTGTTTTAGAGAACATAATATTGTTTTCTCAACCATTTTACAACCATATCTTTTCTTTGCGTGTAAATTTTTAATTGATTTTTCTTTTTTTTCAATTAAAGGATAAATTAGTTTTATTGTGTATTATTTCTTTAGGGACGATTTTAAACATGCGCAACATATTGCGCTTTACTGACCGGCAAAGTGACAGTTATTAATTAAAAATATAAAATTAATTAATATTTAACCGAAAATATTTCATTTAATAAGGCATTTACACCTGCACAAGATTTAGCAGATTTTAAAACCTTTATGAAAATCTCTATACCACTTAAACCAAGATTTTTTTACATTTATCACGACTTTTTATCAAAAACAAAACCCATTAAATATTAAATTTGGAAAAGATTTGCTACAAGTCTACTGACAAATAATATTTCGTTTTGTATGCGAAATTTAATAAATGAGCAATGTAAATGTCCTATAAGGTATTTCGTTTTTAACCCAAAATTTTGACTGTTATATTTATCATATTTATTTGGCTTACACCAGGGCAACGCGTGCAAATTTTTTAAAATTTGAAAAAATTTCAAAATTTTATTTTCCAATGAAGCTTATTTCTGGTTGAATGGGTAAGTTTCTGCTTATTCAGAATTTTTGCATTTGCAGTGAGGAGAATTCACAAGCTTTTGTCGAAACATCATTACATTCACATAAAATTTGTTTGGTGCGCTTTATGGGCTGGCGGAGTCATTGGCCCATATATCTTCAAAAACGATCACAATGTTACTGTCAATGGTGAACGGTATAGGAAGATGATTCGAAATGTTTTCGTACCTCAATTACGTGACATTAATCTTGCTGATATGTGGTTCTAACAGAACGGAGCCATATGCCACACAGCGGGCGTTACAATTGAGTTACACAAAGAAATTAAGTGGCCACCAAGATCGTGTGATTTAACGCCATTGAATTATGTTTATGTATTATGTGTAGTCACTTGTCTACGTCGATAAACCACAAACAATTGAACAACTTGAAATCAACATTCTAAGAGTTATCGGCGAAATACGGCTGCAAATGTTGCGAAAAGTTTTTGAAAATGTGTGTTCCAGATCAGCAATCTATATGATTACAAATCTGTGGACTTTTGACAAAACAACCTCTTTCAAAAACTGCAATTTTACAGGAGAACGAAAAAACTGATAAAATATCTAGTAACATTGATTTTGAAATATTGGGTGAAAAAGTGAAAGTGTAGTATTAAATTTAAATACTAAATTGAAGTGAAGATATGAATAATTCTATTCTAATGCCAAAAGATTTTCAGAAAAATTAAGACTAAAAAGATAGGATGTTTTGTCGAAATTGTTTTCAACAAAAAAAAATAACTTACATTGCACAAGTTGTTTTGTTAAAATGGTTTTAAACAAAAACGTGATTCATATTTTGCGCTTATCTCAAGCCAAGTTACATATTTTCTAAATTTCAGTTTTGATAAAACAACTTCTTTGAAGAGAAGTTGTTTTGTTAAAACAAAATGCATATATGCAAAAAAAATATTAAATACAATTTAGATGTTTTGTCAAAAGGATATAAAAATTTTATTTCTTGCATTTTAGAAAATTTTTAAACTCTTTCAGATAAGATATTTTATCAAATATTTTTTCCAAATATAATGAAAGAAGTTGATTTGCCAAGAACTGTAGATTTTTAACCAAATGGCGTAGAAATGCAAGGATCACACAAAAAGAACCGTCTTGAAAATTTATAATTAATATAAAAATCTTGCAAAAATGTCTTATTTCGAGAGAAGTTGTTTTGTCAAAAGCCCACAGAAATCAAACGGCATAATTTTGCATTTTCAAAAATGAATATTGAGCTACCACTTAACATTAAAATAATGAATGATGCTATTGCATGATTCATATCAATGCGACTGTTGTCGCATAGTCTGTCACCAGACATCGTTCGATCGACAACTTGTATTGCAAATAGGGATGGGCAAAAAATATCGATATATCGAAATATCGATATTTGAGAAAGTAAATATCGATATATATCGCCGATAGTTCAAAATCCGATATATCGATACATCGTTTCTAATTTGCGAGTATCGGGTTTCGATACTTTTAAGAGCTATAGCCGTTTTTTCACTGTACGATATTGACATCACTACTAGTGATGCGAAGAAAAAAAGAGAAATTTCATAATAGCATCCCAGCCGAATTTATAAGGATCCCGCACATTTTCCTGGAAAGAAATCCCGGGAAATTTGTGCGGGCAACTTTAGTTGGTACAAATGTACACATTCCTCGATGAATGTCGTTATTCACTTTATGAATGCGATGGTACAATAATAAGGTGATGGCAGTAGAACTATAGCTAAAACTTTACAACAATTACGGACGGGAACTGAATTTGTATTATTTTTTTTACTAATGCGTTTATAAAACGTTATTTCCCGGGAAATGAAAAAGTCCAGGAAAAGAAAAACTCTAATAAGAATGGACAATGCAAACCTCATCACTTTAGTGGAATACTGTGACCGTTGTGGTCCGAAACAGCAACAGAAAGTAAATACTAATGAAGTCTTAAGGAGCTACAGTAGGTTACGTATAACTTAACATAAATAGTTTTTTTGTACTAAATTTCTTAAAGTGACTAATTGTGCATTCGAAATTAATGCAGCAAAAAATATCGATATATCGAAATATCGATGTTTTCAAAAAAATATATATCGATACTGTTCAAAAATATCGATACGATATATATCGATACATTTTTTTCATTTGCCCATCCCTAATTGCAAACAACAATAACTTTAGAAAATTTTTTGATGTTTGCAATACAAGTTGTCGATCGAACAATTTGTCGTGACATCGTGGGCCAAGCCGTAAGTTTTTATAGCTATTGTTATTTATGGCGAGATACAGGGGTTAGAAAATAATTTTAGTAACAAAATTAACCGACACTATTACAGTTATAAATTTATTTTTATTTTGATTTCTTTGTACTTAAAAGCAGCGTACGAAAATAAACGAAGCAAATTGTTTGAATTTGTTTTGTTTGGTTCTTTGAAATGAGTTGAACAAAAACAAAAACAATGAAAAACATCGCTCAGTTTGTTTTTGTATTATTTTTTGCAAATAAGCACAAGCCAGAGAACATTGCCGATCGACTGTAAGACGAATAACCGCCGCCGCTGACCACAAACAATATATTCATTTAATCGTGCTCCGCTAGAAAAGATAATAATGGGTTATAAATGGAAACGTTTTGAAATATTTGCGGCGAATTTAAACACATTAAGTTTGTTTTATACTATGTTCACACTTATGTTTTTAAACATGTTTAATACATCGTCAGCTGGTTTCTGGTTTGCGGCACAGTATATTCAAAATACATTATGTCTGTAGCAAACCAGAAACCAAACGACGACATTTTCACAATTGTTTTTAAGACGAGTTTTCTAAGAATTAAACACAACCGTTCACATTATATTTGAGATGTTTAAGGTTGTCGTTTTGTCAGTATTATTGTCAAATATTTTATTTGTAAAAAATTACGAATAATTATGCTTTTCAAACAACAAATGTTTTTGTAAATAATTCACCATTTTTTAAGTAATTACTTTCTTACCAAATAATGTATCAGCTGCCGCCATTTAATAACAAAACAAAGGTGCCAGAGTTATCAAAAAATGGACTGAACATACTCTATTTACGTGTTTTAATCTTAAACACTTCATTTGAGATGTTTAACAAAACACTTCATTTGAAATGTTTAAAAAAACAACAATCCCAAAATCATCGTGTTTAAGCTCTTAAACACGAATAAGGTGTTAAACACGTTTAAAAACATAAGTGTGAACATAGTATTATATAGCTAAGTAGCAATTGCTATAACCGGGTGTCCTAAGACACCTCTCTCCTTTTTTTTTCAATAAATCCCGTTTCATTGATATTAAAAATATATTTCCTTGTTTTATTACGATTTAAGCTTGTGTCAGTCTATAAAACACCCTTTAGTTTATTAAGAGCGTCGGTAAACTGCTATAAGTATTGCCAGCCATTTAATAAGCAATAGTTGTAAATTTTTTTTATTATATTTATAAAGTTTAAAATTTAATAACAAAAAAAAACATTGTTTTTTAATTGATACTTAAAAGTTTATTGTACTTATTTCCTTCCTACCAGAAACGTTATTGCATTGACTTCCCTTCGTATTAAAAAAATGTAAAGCTGTCACTGCTCCTGGTCGTCTTTTATTGTATGCATTTGTGATTATTATGCTGCTGTTTCTGCTAATTTTATTCTTAACAGTCGTTATGATAGCCAACAACATTAACAAACGTTCATGTTTAACCTCTTTTAATATTTATTTTTTTTTTTCAACTTATTCTAAAGAAAAGCCTGTACGGACTTGTACGTTTTTTTTTATCTTCAAGTTGCGCGTGATTTTATTTCTTTGTCGCTGACACAATTTATATCCTGTGTGCATATACTCGAACAATATATCTTCTGCTTATCACAATGTAAAAATGTCGTCGTTTGTGGTTTGTGGCGTTGGCATTAGAAATTCATTATAAAGAAAATAAAAAGGAAAAGGCGAATTTCCCTCTAGTCGCAGTAACCAGAAGAATAAGCGTTTAAATGTTAGCATAGAGAAACATTTTCTGTCTTGTGATGTCTGTATTGTGGTTGTCAGCGGCGCTACTGGCTTTCCGCCACTATTATGTCTCACAGTTAGGCGGTTGTGGTCTCTTCTGAAATTCCTTCTTTTGGAGAAAGCAGCATCACCTCCATGTGACATTAATTTTAAGACATTATTTAGTTCGTTTTAGAGATGGTTTGCCTGTTATTTTTATAACATTGTAAAAAAGATAAATGTCGGCAATTAAGTTTTTTTATACGTACCCAGTGAAAAAAATTGGAAGTCATTCTAAAGGAACTACATTTTCATTGCTTCCAAAAAATCGATATTTTTAATTTGCCGATAGTTAGTAGAAAACCAAGTAGAAGTTTATTTTAGTCATACAAAACCTTGTAATTCCTCTTTAGTTTTAGAAATTACTCACCAGAATTTTTAAAAAATCAATTTTTTTGAAGAAACTTATGAACTAATTTTGGTCTAAAATTTTGAAGTTATTTGCTTAAATTTACATGAAAATACTGTTTCGCGTTTAAATTCCTATAAAAAGAAACTAATTGTTAAAATAGGTAACTATTAAGCATTTTGCCTAGTTGAAAATATTATCATAGAACACAAAAAAGGACATTTTTCTTAAAATCGCTTCCAATTCGGTGACCAGGCATCGAAAAAGAGAACTTCTTGCAATGACAACCCTATGTAAAAATCATTAGATCGGATCAAAATTTGCACTACTTCCAGATCGCAAACTCTACATTTTCATGACTTTTTTGGAGTGTCTTTTTTTACTGGGTATATATAATTTTACTTTTAGAGCATAGTTGTTGGGTTGGCACTTGTATTTTTTTTATATTTTATTTAACAAAATAAATTTATTTCTTGCTTTCATGTAGGAGTAAAAGAAAAATGTATACAAAATTTATTCACAAAAATGTCTGCCAACATTACTGTTGTGGTTTATTGTTAATTAGTATGATAACTTTTTTTGCATTCACTGAAGTTTGGAGCAAATGATATCTTCATCTTTGCCATCATCATCATCATTATCAACACTTTGGAGTGTTGAAAAATTAGTATTTAAATGTGTCGGTCGGTTTTTTATATTAGCGGAAAGTCTAACCATAAACTCTGTATCTAAATGTTGAGCACTCCTGAATGTTTTTTTTTTATTTTTGTTCAAGGAAATGCATAAATTACTGCTAAATGTATATTTAATGTATGAAATTTTTAATGAGTTAAATGAAATCATATTAAGTTAATTTTTTAAAGAAAAAATTTTAACATAAAAACATTCAAGAAATTGTCTTATTTAAACATTTTTGATTATTAATTAATTGTTATTTCTTATATATATTTTTTAACCGACTTCAAAAAAAGAAGGAGGTTAACAATTCGTCTCTATTTTTTTTAGGTGGGGGTCACGCCCACAATTTTTTAAATTTGATTTTGTGATCTTCTACTCATTTGATTGCTGCGAAACCTACCAAACATCTTTGGTTCTTGTAATTACAAAATTTTTAAGTTGAAAAAATGGGCGGGGCTACGCCCATTAAAATGTATTATAACATTACACGTGGTTCTACTTAACTGATTTTTACAAAACGTAGCACACACCTTGAACTCTTAAATAGACACAATCTTCTTTTAAAAAACTGGGCGGGTCACGCCCATTCAAATTTTATATTATATTTCACAGGGTTCTATTTCACCGATTTTTACGAAACTTGGCACACACCTTAAGCTTTAATAAAGCCACAAAATTGCGTTCAAAAAAGTGGGTGGGGCACGCCCATTAAATTTTAGTATAATATTTCATGTGCTTGTACTTAACCAATATTTACGAAACTTGGCACACACCTTGAACTCTTAAAAATACTCAATCTTGTTTTAAAAAAAGGGCGTAGCTACGCCCCATAAAATTTAATACTTAATATCACGTACTTTTACTTTATCGATCTGTACAAAACTTGGCACACACCTTGAACTCTTAAAACTACACAATCTTGTTTTAAAAAAGTAGGCGTAGCCACGCCCCATAAAATTTAATGCTATATTTCACGTGTTTTTACTTAATCGATTCTTACGCAACTGGACCATATTTATAAATAAGCACTAAAAAGCTACAAATAAAACTTAAAAAAAAAAAATTAAACCGACTTCAAAAATAAGCACTAAAAAGCTACAAATAATATAGATCTAGTTAAATAAAAGAGATTTATATATTGTTACGTTTTTATTCTCTGTTAAAAACGCTTTCCCGTAGATTCGTAGATTTGCAATAAATAAAAGACCCCAGTGTACTAATTAGGGTTAAGAATGATACAATCTTTATTTACTAATAAATAACACTAATCCAAATCTAATTCAAGAGCTTAAATACAAACACATAGGTTACTTCAATATTCACAACTGGTTACCACTACTCCTTCCTCGCTGTTATATACACTCGTCTCAGACAACAGGCTGCGCTAGTGTTGACACAATTCTGCTTTCTCTGTTGCTCGTCACACACAAGACTCACTCTGCCGACACTTCCAGTTGATACACCAATAACAACTCTATGGCAGACTCTCACAGTTGATACACTAATCAGGACTCGCTGGCTTCACTTACACACGTTTATCAGCTTCGCTGCTCCCTTACTCTTCACTCAAGGGACTCCACAATAAACTCAAATCACGACAGACTCTAACTGTCACTATAGACTGTACTATAGTCTCTTCAATTTCCAACTCACGTATTGTAAAGCACAGACTCAAATATCAACTCACTGTTGTATCACAAATCACGGACTGCGCACAACTTAATTGTCAACTCACTTGATTAACAACAGACTTCTTATTAGCAACTGAGCTTCTTCGCAACTGATTTATTCCCAACTAACTTTTGATCGCGACTGAACTGCTGTTGGATGCATCAACCCCTTTTTATACTTCGCACAACAACCACTAGAATTTTCATGCAAAGTCTAGACCGAATCATCATTATCTTCAATGTTGTTTACAAAGCGCGTAATTAAGTTGGTGTGGTAACTATGTACATACGTGTGTATATGCATACATCATTAAGTGGTTGTTTACTTTTATTTCTGCCTTTAGTTGGAATTGTCAGGCATGTATGTATGTATGCATGTAGCTATGTATACCTTCTTAATAAGCAGACCCTTGTAGTTGTTGTTGCTTGTTTACGTTTAATCACGTATGTATGTGCTACGCATGTGTATATAGTTGTTTGCTATAGTGCTTGTATGTGAATACGAGTGTACGTTTAGTTATCTATTTAAATACTTCTGGATGTTTCTTTATATTGGCCCTGTTCGAATATTCTTGCGTAACACTTATGTTAACTCGACGGCCATTTCCGTAACAATATGTTACCTACAGTGCCGTTTGAAGTTGGTGCCCGTAATACTGGTACTAAGCACATAGGAACATGCCCGGTAAAAAAACTGCAAGTAATTTTTATGTACATATGTATGTGCTTAGTTACCAATGTTGCTGGCACCAACTTGAAACGGCACCTAACATATATAAATATCTTTTATTTAACTAGTTCTATATTATTTGTAGCTTTTTAGTGCTTATTTTTGAAGTCGGTTTAATTTTTTTTTTTTTAAGTTTTATTTAAATTCATTTTCCACTAATAACAAAAAATCTTCATCCGATGAAGTCATAAACAGTCACAACTCAAAATGATCAATGTGTGTTTGCTTTTATATAAATCAGTTACCTGAACAAAACTCTAACGACCGCAACAATTTCTTTTGCAATAAAGTCTTCTTGAAGAATATAAAATACCGTTTTTCTTGTTTTTATGTTGCATACTTGCGTCATTTGTAGAGTATAAAAAGTTGCTTGCAACTACTCAGAGTCTGAAATTTTTCGAGTTGGGAGTGTTTATGATTTAGTGTGCGATATGTGGATTTTAAGCTTTCGGGAATATCTAAGTTGAAGTGTTCTGATTGGTTTCCTAAGCTGCAATTAAGTATGCACGTAGACAGACTTAACAACAAATACAAGTCGCTATTATTGTTCTCAACTCAACTTAGTTGGATTGTTTGAGAGTCAACCCAACTAACATATTAGTAATGAAAGGATTTGCATGTAAATACATGTTTCCTGCAATTGGTCATAGATCAACGTTAATAAAATAACTTTGCGGATCAAAAAATTTGCGACAAGTTGGCATCGATTTGTTAATGCATAGTTTTGCATATTTAATAATAAATACATATTTTTGCATATTTCACTATAATTGTATATTTTTAATAAATTTTTTAGTTTTTTCATGCTATAAATTTAATTTTGTTTTTTTCATTAGTTGTAAAGTATCTAAAAGCTGCAGTTTTTACGACTGTGTAAGAAAAAAAAAAGAGCAAATCGGAAAAAATTTCAACAGGGAAGGAAAATTTTCGTTCCCAATGTTTGTGATATTATTCGATATTCAATAAAACGGTCGGACTCCTTCAACTCTTTTAAAAACTCAATGCTTTCGCTTAAGTCAAGAATACCAATACCGTTGACAATTAAAAAAAACAAAAGCATGAGATAATAGTACTTTTAAAACCAAAAATGTTTGTGTAATTTTTTTCTCAGCGCTCTCTAATTTCATGTGGATATCAAGTGCTTTTAAAAGCTCCTTTGCGTATTTCAGCCTTTAATGAAATATATCCAGTGATACAATACGGATAAATCCTATAGTAACTTGATGGGGAAAGCGACAGAAGGCTGTTGGATACTATATTTCTGTTAATAAAATTAAAGAAATTTTAAAGTAAAAAAACTTGACAGAAGGCTGTAAAATTGTTACTTGTGCACACATAGTATCGCTTTCTTGTTCACACTATGGGCCAATTATAGGCTTTCGTTACCTTAACACCTCAAGTTTAATTAATTGAAGATGTGGTAAAAAAGTTGTGCTTTCTGAGCATACACTGAGAAAACTAAAAGCTTTAAAACCAAAGAAAAAACGTCTTTGTAAAATTGTAACGAAAATATCTTTGTTAGAAGCAAAAAATCCTTGCATCAATGATTTATTCTTTAAACAAGCAAATGGTGCGTCTTTAACACAAACGACTAAAATTCTTTGAAGCTTAATCAAAGAAATTATCTTTTCCGTAAAGATAAAATATTTGCTACAACGATTAATTTCTTTGCTAATAAGGGATTGAAAAACGTATTTAAAATTAAAAACTTTTCTTTGTTTTTTTAAAGCTAAGCATCCTTGCTACAAAGACAAAGTCTGTAACTTTAAAGAATTTTGTCTTCATTGCATAAGTGAACATTTTTGCTTGTTCACACATGTTTGCTTGCAACGGTAAACAAGAGCGGTTAAAAAAAATAAAGATAAAGTCTGTATCTTTAAAGAATTTAGTCTTCAAAGTTAAA
Source organism: Tachina lurida (assembly GCA_944452675.1). Taxonomy (NCBI): domain Eukaryota; kingdom Metazoa; phylum Arthropoda; class Insecta; order Diptera; family Tachinidae; genus Tachina; species Tachina lurida. The sequence goes on along the minus strand of OX101752.1, from coordinate 186,486,636 downwards.
TTTGTTTGCGAATGCATAACGAAACTTAACGTTAGTCTTAAGACTAACGAATGAAAGTCTTTGTGCCAAAATACTTTTTCCTTAGTTTAAGGACTTTTTTCATGTGTGTCCAAAGACGAACATCCTTGCCACAAGATTTTAAGTCTTCGATTTCAAGTATATATTTCATGGGAATCTAAAGAACTTTGCGTCTTTCTGGTAAAGTTGTTTTGTCTTTGGGCACAATCTGACCAATAAAAGTCTTTGCAAAAAAGTGTATTTTCTTTGATTTTACGATTTAATTTTCTCAGTGTAATAAATGAAGATATAAAACTTAAATTAGAAATAGTTATAAAAATAGTTATTTCTGCCAAAAAAAACCGACTTCAATGCAAATATCTGATAGAAGAAGATAAGAAGCACGTGATATATATTTAATTAAATTTTAATGGGCGTGCCTCCGCCCATTGTTTAAATGCAAGATTGTGTGTTTTGCAGAGCTCAGGGTTCGTGTTAAGTCTTGTAAAAATCGATAAAGTAGAAACACTTAAAATAAAATATTAAATTTTAATGGGCGTGACTCCTCCCATTTTTTTTAATGTAGGATTGTGTCTATTTTAGAGCTCAAGTTAAGTTTTGTAAAAAAGGGTTAAATAGAACCGCGTGAAATATTATAATACATTTTAATGGGCGTAACCCCGCCCATTCTTTAACTTTCAAATTGTATAATTACAAGAACCAAAGATGTTTGATAGTTTTCGCAGCAATCAAATAAGTATAATATCATAAAATTAAATATAAAAAATTGTGGGCGTATCCCAGACCAATTTTTTTACAATGGGACCAATGGGAAGCTATACCCTCTCATACAGCAAAAAAATTAAAACTTTTTATGTTTTTTTTTAGCATTTTAATGACAAAATGTTTGTTATGAAAACAAAGAAACTGATTTTTTTAGGTTTTTAATGTTATTAAATGTTAAAAAAAATTTTATAATGCATATTTTATTTAATTTAAATACATATTTTTATATTTTTGCTGCATAATATATGTACATAAAACGTGATTTTAAATGCATGAAAATGCTTTCCCTACATATTACAATGAAAGAATTTTCGGCCTAATTTCTATGAATTTCAATATTAATCTAATGAAAAACTCATTAAGATTCAACCAACGTCACGCTTCGTTGGATTAATGAAACCAGTTTCGTCAAAATTATTTTATTGAAAACTTCATCAAATTTATTTAACAGTGTTATTAACGCATTGATATAACTTTATCGAAACAATAAAATAATTTAATGAAAAAAATGAAATAACTTAAATATAAAGGGGTTTCTTAATAATTACAAAATATTGTTGTCATAAATCCAATAAAATATTCTTACGAAACCAGAATACCAACGAAGCAATTCTAATGAAATTCTTTCACAATATTCATGAAATTTTCATTGCATTTGTGAAATTATCATTAAATTTGTAAAAAAATTTTAATGAAATTCTCTCATTGGACTTATGAAGCAATATTCTTTCGGTGTAGTATTGTTGTCAGCAATTTAAAATTTAAGTTTTGATGTAAAAATTAGTTTTGTTAAAAATGAGTTGCAATTATGGTGATGGCTAAAAAATTACGAGTAGCACGTCATAAAACAACAGCTGCAGAGTCAGTGCTTGTAGGAAAATTCTGGAGATGAAGGCATAGACACTGGGCCCTGAACTACACCAGATTCAGGGGATACTAATCCTAATTTAACATCATAGGGCCCTCTTTCGTCGGCATTGTGTAGCAGAATCATCGGTAAAGTCAGATAAGCAATAAAATGGCTACTAAATACAGCTCCAAAAATGTAATACGCATCATTGACACCAGAGGCGCTGCAACACTGCCTTATTAAAAACGTGCAAAAAACAAGAATAGTTGTAAGAGAAAGAAGCTTTCCTCTATATCTTCCTTCACCACCTTAAGACTTCAAATTTATTGGATTTTGTAAAAGTTGTGTTAACTCCCAGACGACCAAATTGAGTTGACCTGAGAACGGCAATAGCGGCGACGAGTTTTCTCTTATTATATCAAAATTCAAAACACTTTTCATTAAGTCAGCTCTAATTTTCTATTAAACAAATACTTTTATATAACAATTACATATTTAAGCCAATAAATCGCTTAATAAATTATGGCTCAATCTTCAACTTTTGATGATTAACATATCTTGTTTTATCATACCTCATTTGTAACCAAGAATTTTTGTTATTTAATGTTATCATGTGTAAATGACATTTTAATATTACTGGCCAATAAAGAAAGATCTAGGACATTTAAATTTTTTTCCCCTTTTATTTTGACGAATTGTTCAATGTGTTACAAATGACATGACAGTATTACTGTTTAACAGCAAACCCACATATTTTATGCTGAAGCATGTAAAATTATGTCCAATAGTTTATTTGTTTTTTTCACGTCAAACTTAAAAATAAATCTACTTAATGTTACGCATGAAATAATTTTACAGAATTTTCATCAGAACGCAAACAATAATGAAGTGTATTCACTCTTTTTTTCATCAAACAACTAAAATAAAAAGCTAAGATAAAATATTAATCAGTGACAACTTTATATTGCTCTACATATTAATTTTTAGAAAAGTTACATATGTACATGCATAACAGCTAATAAAATCAAATTTGTTTCTACTGGAGTAAAGTAGTCCTTAAATCTGAAATAAGGAATAAGTCCACTTTGTAAAATACATGCCCTACAGTAGAGTGTTTTATGCAGGGAATTACATAATTTCAACTCTTTTATATTAAAAAAAAATAAAAAATTAAATAATTTAATTCACTTTTCACTTGTCAGTCAAGTGAACTGTAACATTTTAATACACATACACTCACACGCCCATATGCACACTATCACACACAGGATGTAAATGATGTTTGCAAAAGCACAATAAAACTATATTTTTGTATAACTTTTTTTTTTACACAAACAACAAGTTAAAACAAAAAAAAGAAAAAAAAAAGATTGAACAAGTTGTCCGACAGAAAATTTAAATTGTGGTCAATACAAATAAAAATATAAAAAAAGAGTTGAAAAATAAAGCGAAAAAATGTACATAATTAAGTTTTTTAATTAAATTCTGCAAGCGTATTAAAAATTAAAATAAATTTTCATTTTTCAATTTAACTTTTCACAGTTTTGATGTACGGGGGAGACCGTTCGAGAAGGCTTTGTACTGGTCGGATACAAATTCATTTGGACCACGGGCATATTTTGTGACCAGCAAGCAACCTTCCAAATTACAAGTCGATAACATACAATTAGATGACGAGGGAGTGTATAGATGTCGCGTAGACTTTCAGAATTCTCCCACACGCAATCATAGAATAAATTTAACGGTTATTGGTAAGTTTTAATTCAAATTATTCTTAAAAATTTTCAAACATACGGAGCCCTTTTTTCGAATCGATCGTAAGCGTAAAACAAAAACTAAAATTTTCGAGAGAAGGTTTTTTATATATTTAAATATAGTTAAGATGCGTAAATTGTTGCTAACGATAAAATTTTGCAGCCTATACCTTAAAAATTATCAACAATTTTGTCATTGTGATAATTCGAAACTGTGGGTAGGCCCACAAAATTTTAAACTCATTTACATGTGGCTTACGATTAAATTGCAAAAAGGGCTCGATACGTTTGTTTGAAGTAAAATTTAGTTTCATTTTCTGCCAATTTTATTTTATGCAAGAAAAAAACTATGCAGCGAAAAATTCTAATTCATACAATTAATGTAAAGTATTGTTTGTAGCAAGATTGTTTAGAAAGTATTTCTGTTCAAATATGTAACAATTTATTAATTGTAAAAAGCTAAGTTATTTTCAAACGAAGTATTAAGATTTCATTTAAATAATTTTTTCTGTGTACCTGTGTTTTGTTTTCTAATACATTTTTAGTGAAGCTAGATATATGTATGTATGTTTTTTTATTTATTTTTAGTTCCTCCACATCAAATCTTGGTATATGATGCATCGGGCCGTGATGTTGCCGGTGCAGTGGGTCCTCTGTTTGAAGGCGACAACATTGTGCTGACATGTGAAGTGCGTGGTGGTAAGTGTAGTTTTGTTATTGCATTTTTCTTATGTAAGTGATAAAAATGGTAAATATTACAATTATATATAGGTATATAGCTCGATGTAGTTAGAAAAATGTTAATCTGAATTCGTCATTTTTGGCTTACGAGTGCGCAACTTTAACTTAATTCCCAAACTTACATATATAGAGATGTCCTTTTCAAACCTTGACATTATAATACGAATATCCTAGTCTAATTTGGTAAGAAAATAAAAAACCTTTCGAAGTTATAAAAGTTTTAATCTGAATTAGCCATTTCCGCTTTTGCCGATTTTTATTTTTAAGGATCACTCAATTTTCAATTTGAATTTTATTTTTATTTCGAAACAACAGAATTAAAAAAAAATAAAACATTTGAATATTAAATATTTCACTTTTTCTCAAAAACGCCAACATTTTAGCACACCATACCTCGAAAAATAAACATCATACAAACAAATTTTGGGCATACAAATCTTTAATGTGTAGTTTCCACAATGCTAAATTTTAGTTCTTTTTCATATGCACAGAGAAAAAACTGCCTCATAGCATCAAGAAAATTTTCTCTATGAAACGTTTTTAGGCTAAGGGGTATCCCAGCAGAAAGAAGCGAAGATTTTTTCATAGAGATTCCTTATTGTTTTTATGTGGAAATCTTATTATTCAAAACTTTTTTTACTCAATTTCTTATTTTGGGCACCAAAAAAGCAATCCATAGAGAAAAACTTCTTGATTCTATTAGGTTTTCTTATAAATTGTAAACTATAGGGATTTCTTATTGATTTTATTAGGTTACCTTATTGATTTTTTTATTAAGGAAATCTTCTTGATTTTATAAGGTGTCTTGTTATTTTATATCTGTAAATAGACATAGAGACAATTTTTTCATGATCTTTATCATTGTTGTATAAGAATGTTTTGCACAATAATTTCAATGGTTATTCAGGCTGCTTGTTAGCATATTGGTTAGAGTGCTTGTCTATAAGTCAGAAGTTTGCTGGGTCAATTCTTGTTGAGTAAGTTAGTTAAGAATATAACATAATGTTTTTGTTTATGTATGTATAAATAAATAACATCTACAATATACTACATACATACATACACATGTATGTATGTATATGGTATAGAATTTAAATGAAAATACATAAGTACAGAGAATAAAGACGCAATTTTTTTTATTTTTTTTATTTTTTTTTAGGTCGCCTATTAAAAACAAGAAGAAAACCTTATTGAAAAAATCAATAATATAACCTAATAAAAACTAGAAGATTTCTTCTTGATTTTTTCAAAACGGGTTTCCTTATTAAATTAATAAGATTTCCTTATTGCAAAAAAACCATAGAGATATCTTATAAATTTTGTTCTATTTTATGAGGTATTTATTAGGCAATGTTTTCTCTGTGTGTTTTTTTCTATATATATATTTTATATATTTTTATTTGTTATTTATTAAATGTTAAAAATGCAATTACAAATTATATCACAACTTCAAATGAGAATATTAACAAAGACTTCCACTCGTTGTAGTGAAACAGACCAGAGTCTGTGGTGGGGATTGAACCCATAACCTCGGCAGTGATAGGCTAGCACACTACTTATTAGCCTACCGAGCCATCCATTTTAAGTAGTTATACTTAATGGGAAGTATGAAGGAATTTCAGGAAAAAAATTTTTTGGTTTCACGAATAAATTGCTAACAAAGTGAAATAACTCAAAGTGGTTAAACAGCTTTAAATAACACACCTACTTAACATCAGAGGTGCTGTCACGTACGAAGATGTAAAAAAAACTAAACAACAATCAAATCAAATGTATTCGCATTTTGTTTAGATAAAACTTATTTAGCAATAGTAGATACTTTACATGTGATGGTTGATTTGTGCTTAGTTGAGCTTGCCTTTTTATCAGCAACTCATTGGATTCTTAATGACGCCTGCGAATTTTACAAATATTTTCAGGGACATAAGACCTATAAGAGAAATGTCAAAAAGGTATTATTTAACCATTAATATTGATGAGTTTAAATAATGGTTAATTATATTTTATTTATTTCTAAAATATTATATATACAATTACAAATTATATCATAACTTAATTTAAACGAGAATAGTAACAAATACCTTCACTCGTTGTAGTGAAACAGACCAGGGTCTAAGGTGGGAATCGAACCCACAACCTCCACACTGATAGGCTAGCACACTACCTATCGTAACTAATTTTTTGGTTATGGGTTAAAAAATATAAAATCAACTGATGCTTTGACCTCGCCCCTTCCGATTTTGATCAAATTTTGTACTAGCCATACCTTGGAGAAAGTTAGTATTTATGCAAAATTTTGGCACAGTGCTGCAATCGCGAGATATAGCGACCTTAAAGTTTAAAAATTTAACAAAAATGTACTATTATGGACTTAGAAATTACTTCTTATTTTTGGAAATTCTTAAGCAATATTTTTCGTTGTGGGACGAAATCAAAGGGGAGAAAATAAGATTTTAAGGTTTTAAATTCTAGATTTGAAAGTCAAAGTTCAAAGGTCAAAATATGATCATGTATTTTTGTTGGTTATTTAAAAAAAACCGTATATTTAAATTCTAAATAAAGTGTATATGTTGAAGAACAACGTCTTATCTACAATTCCTGTAAGTTTTATTTTGAGGTACGAAATGGCTTATGAGATATTGAAAAAACATCATGCAAGGTTTAAAAAATAAATTAAAAATATTATATAAAGGGTGTTTTTTTTAGAGGTATAGAACTTCGAATTGAAATAAAACACAAGAAAATCGTTTTAATGTCCATCATTTTGGCTTTATTGGAAGGATAATTTTATGCCATTAATGTTTAAATATGATTTCGGGCATGTGGCCGCCGCGGCTGGCTCGAATAAAGCCAATTCTACAGGTCCAATTTTCAACCACTTTTTCGATTGTGACGTGCGCTGTGTGGGATGTAGCGCCGTCTTGTTGGAACCACAACTCATCCACATTCAAAATCTTCAAAATCTTCCATAAAGTTGATGGACAAAGCTCCAATTGCTGTGCACGGTGGCGAATCGATTCATTCGGGTCCTCTTCAACACTTTGCTCTACAGCGGCAATTGTTTCTTCGGTGCGCACTGTTCGACGTCTCTGCGTATGCGTATTATCACATAGAGTAAACGTAGTGCGAAAACGATCCATGGTTAACCGAATTAATTGCTCTGATGGACGATTATGTCGAACTTCGCGAACTGAACCATTATTTTCGAAATAAATTTGCACGATTTGCAAGCGTTGTTCTTTTGTCAACCTGTTCATGATGAAATGGCAAACCAAACTAAATATTAATCACTTGACAGCTGACAAAATGGCCGCCAGTTAAAAAAGTGATGCCAACTTAAAGTTCTATACCTCAATAAAAAACACCCTTTACATATATTAGTGATGCACGAATAATCGAATTGTCGAAGCTAACGTGTTTAAAATTACTTATGTGCTTCTTAGTGGAATTTCCGAATACATTGCGAATTTTTGCATCACAAAAAAAGAGTTTACAAGCACATAAACAGACGTTTTTGTATTTAATATTAAATTTTACATTTTATTAAAATTACAAACAAGCAGATAAACCACAAAAACAGTTTAATGTTTTGCTTTTATTTTTCTCACAATGTTTTCCTTATACTGATTTTGACCTGCAGACATATGCGGTGTCGTAAATCTTTTAAAAAGTCTCTAAAGATACTTTTACGTCTCTGGATGTACATACAAACATATTATAGTACATACATACATACTCGTACTTGAAAGTTTGTTGGCTGGTGTTTAAATGGGTGGAAAAACGGAAAACATTGTTACAATATAAAATATTGAAAGAAATTACTGCAATACTTTTGAAAACAGCAGCCAATGTGATATTATATTCCTGCGATTTTTCTGGCTATAAACTTATGCTTCACGAAGAGCTGTTGCCACATGTATGTATATGTACATGTGTGTGTGTGTTCCTGTATGTGTATAAGGCCACCATCTTAGAGCAAGCAACAACCGTTATTTAGTATAAATGTTGTTGTGCAGTGTATTGGGTACAATAAATCATAATTTTTCTGACAACATTTCAGGGACTTTGCTGTGTCATACTTAATATACAATTTAAAGCAGCGGTGTCTGTGCATAATAAGCTTTAAAATTTTATTGCAACACATGGAATTAATATGAATATTATATTCCGGTATAATTTTGTTATTATTATTGTTTTTTTTTTAAGTTTTATATGTACGTGGCATATAAAATGCCAATATTTTATTATTATTAAAATAGAATTTATTTTTAAGAAATTTAAGCATTTAAGTATTTACTTTAAATAAATATATATATTAGTATTTGCTAATATGAATTCCCTAAAAATTTCTGAAGGGAATTATTTAAGTCTTTTCTAAGCCGTTGCTTTGATGAAGCACTAAATTGGCTTTAACAAAAACCGCAAATCCAGACAATTCTCAATCAGAAGAGGAAATTGGAAAGTGATCAAAAAAAATTAATTTTTTACCGAAATATGTGACAAAAATTAATTTTTTTTCTGAGCCTTTTTGCGAATATTTAAACTTTAAGCTTTAAAGCAATATTTTTTGTTCATTTTTGTAATTTCAAATTGTCGACTAACTACTACCTTAACATTAACATTAACACAAAAGAAGGAGAGCGGAGTTCTAAGTTCTAAAACTTTGAACTTTTGAGTTTGCTTTCACTTAGGCCCCTTTCAGATTAGGCAACCTTACTTGAGCAAGTCTTGTGTGTGTGGGTGTGAGTGAAAAGGTCGGTTTGAAGGGGAAAGAATTGCCGAGATTTGAGTACAGACTTGCTTGTACCTGGCAATTATGTACTTGTACTTGGCAATTATGTATATTCAAGTATATCTTTAAATAAATTATTTTTTTCCTCAACTTCCATTGTATATACCAAATTTTAAATCACTTTCACAATTACAATGAATACAGAAATGAAACAAAACGTCAACAAATTAAGAAAATTCGAGCATAAGAAAATTAAACTTGCTCAACAAAGTTGCTGAATGTTAACATAAAAGCAAGTTCAAAAGAAAATAAATAAAAATGAAAATTATACTTGCGCAATTAAAGTTGACTAATCTTTAATGTCGCATCCGTCGCCCAAAATCACCATTTAATAATTTTTTTCGGCAGTAAAATAAGCATTTGTTATTTAATTACACTGTGTGTACTTTTTTATCTCATGAATACGTTATAAATAACAAACAAAAAATACCTTTGTCTCCCATTTTTGCCCGAAGTCGTGCACTTTTTTTATGGGTCCCCAAATATTTGGGGCCTCGGTGTCATTTTTGAAAAAAACCAAACATTTTCTCAGGCTCATATCTTGCAAACCGTTTGGAATTTTGATTTACTCTCTGAGGCAAAGTTGTAACTCTTGTCATAAAGAACAAAAATTGTGAACATATAAAATCAAAAAAGTATCATCTTCAAGATCAAAATCGCAAAAAATTAAAAAAAAATTCTGTTTCCTAATTCCTAATTACCTATTTTCCCCTATTCAGCTCCATAGGTGGCAAACAGTTCAAAATTCAAGGAAACAACCAACTATGAAAATATACCTAAGATCTCAATAAACAACTCACGCGATCACTGACCGACCGCAGCAACACAGGCAAAGCAGTAAGCTCAGCACAGGCATCAAGGGATGCGCACACAATATATAAGCGACACCACGCCGAGAGCTCAGCGCAGAAAGTGCTACAGCATAATTCGCACATAGCATTGGCAACTGACAATTTCAATATGCATTGTGAAAAAATTTATTTATTTTGCTACGTTTGCGGTCATCAAATCAGAAAAAACAGTTGTACAAGATTTCAAAAAAAAAGAATCTTTTAACTAGTGAATTCAAAAAGCATATAAGTTATTTTTCGCCAAAGTAGACTTGACCGATGAAAATTATACACCTAAAACAGTGTGTCGCCAATGTTATAACAATCTCATGGCATGCTTGGTTGGGTGGAGGCAAGGAAGGTATGGAGTATTGTAAGCCGGTAAACTGGATTAATCGCCCAGGTGAGCATGACGCAACCAGTTGCTATGCATGTCATCTAAATCGACATGCTGAGAAGAACAGAATTTATAAAGCAAATGTAACAGCTGCACTACCACCTGAAAATTTTGTATTACCAAGGCGGCCAACTATAAATTGTTGAACAGAATTTACAGGAATGACTAGAGCAAGTGGTGTTACTTATGAAGATCTATTTGATACCGTTTATGAGCCTCAACAGGGAAAGATGGACCACAAAAAAAGAATTATAAAAAATAATTACTTTTTTAAATTAAAGTTCAATCGTTATGTTCTGGGTTTTGATCTTTTAGAAAAAAATCCTCGAGTTCGCCCTTTCGAGTACATGTTTGTACTTAACACAACTAAAAAAAAATAAAATAATTTTCATATATATTAAATTTTCGCATAAAAGGTGATCTTTCTCTCACCTTCATTTCCAAAGTCACAAAAAAAAAATTCACAAATTTCGCTGGATATGGATACTTTTATAAATGCATAAAAAGAACTTATATTTTTATCGCGTCCGTTTGTCGCTGATATTTACTTATATCGTGTCATAACCGCCAAAAAAAACTTAAGTGACATAATTACTCGTAAGTGACTAACATAATTTGTTTACCAAAATCGATTACGACGTCCAAAAAATGTGTTTGCTAACATTTTTTATAATGGTTATGGTACGATTACTTTTTATTATATTATATTATAATAATTATTGATTCCGCCCAAAATGTTTTTCTAAAATAAATATAATACTCATCCTTGCTTCAGAACACTGTGGAAATATTTCGAACGTTTTCACTCATCTTATTTTTTTCAACTAAAAGCGTACAAATGTCTCGTACGGTGCCCTCGAATTGCCCATATGCACATTAACTGATTTCATCGCACCCAATACGCTTAATTTTGATTGCCAGAATAATTGTTTTTTTTTTTATTCAAATTAATCTTCTTTTATTTTCAAATGTACTTGGCGTACAAATCCATAGACACCTTGATGACATTTGGTATCAGAGAACAAACAATAATGGCAAAACTGTAATACGTTGAATGACAACAATTCATATATTCCTTACGGTTTTAGACTAAACTAAACAAATTAATTCAGTAAAATGTGCGACTTTGACTCGCACACGAAGGGTTCCGAACGAATACCACATTTGCAGTACCATATGAACTTTAGTATCTAATATCTTGTTTTGGCGACTTTTTTTATTTTGAAATTAGTGTTTTTAAAAATTTTAAGAGCTTGGCCTCTATTATGACCAACTTTCGATCTTCGAATGTAGTCGAAAGTACTGATCGAACGAATTTTCATTTGGTATTATGATGAGCATTCGACAAAGAAAGTCGTTATTGTTAATAAAATCGACAAAATAAAGCTTACAATTCGTGTTTGTCTACTTAAAATTAAACTCTGTTTAACACTTAGATTTTTATAAATATTTCATATTAAAACACTTCATCAAAAGCTTAATTCTGTTCGATAAAAAACTCGTTGCTCAACGAAATTTTGCGATGATCATAATATGAAGTTAACATTAGATTTTCGATGTTCGATACTCAGCAAAGATCGAAAATCGTATGCAACTCATAATAGGGCATTTTGCATCTTACGTTTTCCAAGATACAATAAGTTGTCAAAATTACATAGCAAAATTGCATTAACTGATAGAATACCCTTTAGCCTTGATTTTTTTTTCAGTGATAATTAGTGTACTCTGCATAAAAATATACTAACTTTGGAAATTTCAAGTGTCTGTATTTCATTAGGATTTAATTTTTTATTGCTTCTTTTAGAACACCCTATAATTCTTAGCAGTCATACATTTGTTTTTGTAGCGGTTCAAGTTTTACATATTCTTTGAAAGTTTAAGGTCCGTAGCTTTTATGGTTCTCTGGAAAACAGCCTGTGACAGAGAGACAAACGGACAGACGACGTACAAAGTGCGACAAAATTTTTTAGTTCATATGGATTCAATAAATTTTAATAAAACTATGTACCACAAGGTTTTTAAGGTTTGATTACGAATATGATGTCAGTTTTTATAAATTTAATATGGCGGATCCAATATGGCAGACTATTTTTAAAAAATTTATTAAGTTCGCTTAAAACTTATTAAACGGGATTTTTGGAGTCGCAGATTACGAATCTGATGTTAGTTTTTAAAACTTAAAAATTGGCGGATCCAATGTGGCGGACAATTTTTAAAAAACTTGTCAAATTCGCTTAAAACTTATTACACAGGAATTAGGTTTACTACCTAAGGAAAATATTATGTATATGTATATTGAAAGGGGAAACGGGGGACCACCACTTGACTTTTGTACAGTTATTAATAGTTGTATTTTTCAACTTATAAGGAAAAGTCGTGGAACTGTTTGGAACTTTTTTTATAGCTCTAGATGAAGTAAATTTTTCAATATATTTCATAACAAAAACCGTATACTATATCTATACTACATATAATTGTTGTTTTAATAATAACTGGAAATTAAATTAGATACCTGATGCTTAAAAATATATTTAAAAATCTTTAAACTGTAAATTTACAAAAAATTTTCGATTGTAGCAACAATAAACTCTATAGATGTTGCTGACAGGCATTAGTACATCTAACAGATAAGAATACTTGCGCGCACGTACAGACTAATTTGATGCGTTAAAAAATATAAATACTTATAGGTTGATTACATTCTTTAGAACATATTTAGTGCAATAGTGGTTACATTTAACAAAATAAAAAGTACCATTTTTGTCGTCGTTATTTTGTTATTTGTCGATACGTGCAGCATAGCGAAATCAATAGGGTTCCTTTTACCTTCGATGTATGACAATGGCATAAATTTCTATAGTCAAACACCATGTAAACCAGAAAATTATTTTTTTTCATCACTCATACTTAGATATTGATAAAAAATATTTGAAAACTCACACAGACATACAAATATAGCGCAACGTCTAATATTTTTTACACGAATTGAATATTTTACCAAATCTATGGAATTATTTTATAACTTACCATTCCATCATTTAGCAATTTATATTGCTTAATTGCAATTTAATTTAGTGATTTTCCAATGAAACTGCTATTAATTCAAGACTAAGCTGAATTACTTGGTCTCTCCATTTGCCATTATTCGATTGCTTTCTTTATAGCTTTTCCGTTTTTTGCTCTTATTGTAGATTACTTGGTTGTGGAAATGATTGTGTTACTTATATTTCAACTTGCTGGAAAAGTGTAAATTAAGATTTATTGTAAATTAATTTGCCAAAGAAAAATCACAATATAATGTAATTGATATTTTCTTCGTTTTTTCCTTTCGTGCTAGAAATGAAAAATTTGTAATAGATTAAATGCAATTTTCCACACAGTATTAACATATACCTTAAATGTTTGGTGGTAAAATATAGTAGGCAAAAAGGGAAAGCGGCTTTAGAAGATTGAATTGTTTAAAACTTGTTTTAATAGTACGTTTCCGCCAACTTTGAATCAAATAGGTTTAAGTGAATCACGTCGAAGTGTTTCCACCCAGCTTGTGAGCGATTTGTTGTGCGAATTTTCGTATTCAATTTATGCATGTACATTATAAGGTGGGCACAACTGATGGTCGACCCAGGGATGGAGGTTGTAATTTTATAAGCAACACAGTATAGTAGTATTATTTTCGAAATGATTTAAAATAAATCAACTACTTTGATTGCAATATTAAAATAATTTGCAATATTAAAATAATTTGCAATATTAAAATAATTTGCTCAAATCACCATGATTTGTTTAAATCATGAATCATCGGTGGAAACATAATATACGCTGGACTAAACAATCTAATAAATGATTCAAAATTAGCTAAAGCTATTAATAGCTGGAAACATACTAGATTGTTGACATATTGAAGTTTTAGAAACGAAATGAGGATATCTTTAAAAGTATCGGGTATGTTCTGTATTCCACTTGAAATTAAATCGTTCAGAATTGCCATGGCATTGTTGTTATAAATACATATTTCCAACAACAAATCTATAAAAATTCCGCATATTTTAATTCTACGTGGAATGCAGATATATCACTCTTTGAGTGCTCATCTGCTATGTCCGTAGTATCTATCTTAATTACCTTGCCATTGATGAAAATTTTTTTAAATTATTGACATCTCAATGATAAAAAGTGCTACGAAGTCGAAAACAAATACATTTGTCGTAGTATTGAAATTAAGTTACTTCATCATTATAACAGCTTTCCTCGTAGTGTTAAAGTTGTATAAGAGTTTTGGCTTGGTTTAATATAAAATATTAGTACTAGAACAATTTCTGTCATCTAATAAATAGTTACGTGACAATCTTTTTATGTATTCTCCCTTCTCTAGGGACAAAACATGTCTATTTAGTCAAACCGACTATGTAATATAATAAATTACTTTGATTGCGTGATATGATTGTCATACTGACAGCTCTCTGAACTCATAATTTATAAACATTTTTTTGTTTTATAAATGACATACATACATATTCTTTTAGGAAACCCCAGTTTAAATGTACACGTTAATAGCAATAATTGTTTATAAAATAGGCGATTTATATTTTTTTTTTAGTTTTTGTAAAGAACTTAAATAAAAACTAACCAAACTAACTGACTAACTAACTAACTTAGCTGGATAATATCTCTAGTTGTTCTAAAAAAATATTTGATAAAGGTTTCCTGATGATCTGCATTAGCTAATCCCTCAATAATAAATTTCAATATATTTTTAACAAAAAATATTTTTGTGAATAAGTCAAATAATAATTTGCGATAGTTAGTCCGTTAACAAATATTAAGCTTAAACAAAAATTGCAAGGGCGAATATTTGGGTTCGAGATTAAACTTACGTTCTTCTTCTAATTAGCAAATCAGAAAGTTACCTTAATCTGACATTAATTCAGTTTCTTATTTTTCAGTGGTAGCTTAAACTTTTTCTTAATTGGAACAAAATAGTGGCAACATTTTCTACACAAAAGTCATAATGTTATCAACACACTTTGATTTTTGTCTCTTATGATATAATTTTTAAAAAATTATATGTTTTACAAGTGTATGTTTTTAGTATTAATGTAAGATTTAAACCATATCGATTCGCCGCTTACACAAGCACGCAAAACTATATAATCGCGTACCCAAAAACCACAAATATAGATTTCGGTTAGAATTGAATTGGGGGAAGATCTGGTCCAAAGACCGGCACTGCGACACTCAAGGATCTTTTGTACCATAGATATGTAAATGAAATTAAATCAATCTCAGTATGACTCTCCTTATGAAAGTCAGTACAGATAATGAAGAAGTCCGCCTAATATCATCTGAGCACAGAAACTCAGAATGAAAAACACGCCTTCTACTGTCACACAATAGTATACACTCACAAAGAATGTGTGTCGTCGTCATCTTCCAAGCAGAAGCGAGACAAAGGTGAACGAATTTGGTTACTTTTCCAGAGCGGATAGTTCAGTCTAAAGTGACTAGACAGAAAATCAGTAACAAGCCGTAAATTATTCCTGTTGAGGTTCAGGATACCATTAAATGTAAATAGCTGCATCAAAGCTGCCGTAAAATGTCCTAGTAGCATCAAAGCTTTGGCCTGCCTTAAAACAGAAGAAGACATCCACATTTCCTTAGCGGTCGAAGTGTCATCTTCTTTGATCAGAAATGTTGCAGTCGACCGACTTGCGCCACAAAACGGCTCTGCGCCCATATAAGGAGCAGGAGAGGCCCTCTTGGCCAGTTCATCCGGATCCTCATTCCCTTCATAACCGCTGTGGCCAGGTATCCAATAAATGGAAACCTTGTTCCGTATGGATAACTTTTATAATGAGTCAAATCACTCTAAAACTAGCCTGGAACGGAATTCCCATGAAAGGAGAGACTTAAGAGCTGCCTGATTATCGGAAAATATAGCTATATGCGCACCTCTAGTGCCCCTATTTAAATTGTTGATTGAAGGTATTTCTGAAAATCCACTTGCCCATGGGCAAAGTGTTGGGCCCAAAAGCTCCAGCGCCAACTCCATTCTCCATTTTGGATCCATCCGTATACCGACATAAACTTCTGGAATCCACATCGGGACCGCTTTTGTCCCACACTGCTCTTGGTGGAATTGTGACATTAAATCCTGTCGAACCTCAGTTTACAGTTTATCTTGACACTAGGCATTCCTAGCAGTCCTAAGCTGCATATTGTACTCAGGACCGACGAGTGCCCGTTGCCAACACAAGGAGCATATGTCAACCTGAACCATCCTATAAGCGGCCATTGCAGCAGATGATCTAATAAAGATTTGTATGGTTGGTAGTCCAATCAAGGCCTCAATGGCTAAGGTTGAACATGACCTCATTGTGCCTATTACAAGAAGACTCGCCACTCTCTGAACTTTATAGAGTTTAGTTGTCGCAACAACCTGACGAGTATTTTGCTACCAAGCAATCGCGCCTTTCGTTATGATTGGCCTAACAATCATTGTATAGATCCACATAACAATTTTCGAGCTCATGCCCCAGGTGCACCCAGCATAACTCTTCACTCCCAGATCGCCCTAGTGGCTTTCTGTGTTATGCATTCAACATGTCGGTTCCGAGTTAGCTTTCTATCAAGGGTAATCCCTAAGGGTAAGCAGTTATGGCCTAATCCATTTAACAGACTCGTGATCAAGACCTTTTGGTCTAAAAGAGCACTCTATTGAGTCTCTCTACAATCTCTTATCTTGAATTAAAAAAGTGGCCCTTAGTGTCTCTTTCAACAATTATGGCTATATTAAAAAAAAATTGTTTATACTAGTAAATTAAAAATATCGATTTTTTGGAAGCAATGAAAGTATACTTCCTTTAGAATGACTTCCAATTTTATTTACTGGGCTATTTTTAATGTTGTAAACCATTTGTAAATGAAAAAATTTGTTTTGCCAATTTAAATTTTACAATTTATGATATTTACTAACCATATTGATATAAAACTATTTATCAACTTAAAACCAAAACCACAATTTTAATCTTTTTCTATTAAGTATTTTTTATAAAGTTCCTAAATCTTACCACTACAAGACAAGAGAAAAAACTATGATCTTAAAATACATAAAAAATGCTTGGTTTAAAATAATTCAAATTCTTATTATTTTCTTCTCAAGAAAAAGTCAATCAATTATATACAGGAAACAAACAAATACATAATAATAATGGTGTAAAGATATTTCCATGTACAACCCTCTGAGGCCTTTAATATTAGTGCCAGACAACTAAAGCCATAAATCTTTTCAGTTGAGTATAAATATTAAAGCAGATACATATTAACTAATACTGTATAGAGTTAAAAGAACTCTTTTTCTTTTTTAGTAAAAAAAATTTTGTTATTTTTTTCAAGTAAAATAAAACTTAAGGCCTAAACCTTAATTAAAATTTATAGTTTTGCTGAAAAGTTTTGCCAACCCAAGCACTATTATTAAGCTTTAACAAACGTAATTTATATTACCTCAGCTTTGAACATTAAGGGCATAATTTTGGTAAAACGAAACGCTATGCGTTGACAAATTTTGTACACTTAGAGAAAAACCATCGTAAATACAATGATTTTTTAACCGACTGCCCAACGCAAAAAAAAGGGTATTGTGTTTATCAGGCTATGTACATATCGCTCCTCTATTGCAACGTAGTCATATCTCAAAAATTGAATCTATTGAGTTAATGATGCATACAAATATCTTGTTTACTCAGCTCTTGAGAGAAAAATAATATTTTCTTTTTCCATTAAGTTGTGTGTAAATTGAAAACTTTAAACTCGTTTCCTGGCGAACTAGTTTCTTTAAGTTATGACTACATTGCAATAAAGGAGCGATATGTATGTGTGTATGTATGTATGTATGTGTGTTCCTTTGCGGCACATATAAACCCAACGCGTGGACCGATTTTAATTATTCTTATATCAATCAATTTGTCTTAATCCATGGTAGTGTCACTAATATGTAGGCAAAACTCAATATGGCGGCCAACAGACTAGACTCCATTTTGTAAATACGAAAAAAATAAAAAAAGTCGGTGAACTACATATATCAAAATGGGTATCATTCGAGAAGTATTTTAAAATCTTATTTAAGTTTCTCTTATGATTTTCCATTTGGAATGACCATTTAGGATATTTAACGGTTCGAACTTGATCGTCGTCGAGGTTTTTTTTATTGCAACTTATTACACTATATTTATGATTTTGTCATTACTTTTCAACCAATGCAACGCTTCATTCGCATTACGAAAATTTTTTGTTAGCTAAAAAAAAATTTGTCATTGTTATATACAACGAAATGTTTTCATTTATGTAACGAAAATGTTTTCTTTTTAATAAGCAACGTACAATTTCATAGTTTAAATGAAATATGCAATTATTGGAATGAAACGTTTTACTTTATACAATGAAGTGACGTTAGTCCAGTGTTGCCACCAGCGAAATGTTACATTACACATGGCCCATGCCAAAATTACACATGAAATTACGAATCACACATGCTTTATTTTTTTTGCAAAATAACGTATTTTGTTTTGAATTTAATAATATAAGCGATTTATAGTTTTTTTTTTCAATTAAAGATTCATCGTTTCTTTTTTATTTCATAAAAATAACAGTCAAAAACAAAACAAAAAATTCATACTATTTTATATAGTAATTTATAGCCTAGAAATGAGCAGAGTAAAATACATCACGTTTATACTGAGATCAAATATTTTGGATTTTTCCAGGTATTTAAAGGTTCCACTTTTTGTTAATCATTTTTTGAGTAGGTTCAAAATTTGGTCCACCATTTTTATGTATTCCTTCTCTAGCAAATAATATCGATGAAATCGTATCAGATGATAGCTTATTTCTTAAATCCGTCTTAAAATTGTTTAAATTGCTAAATATTCTTTCTGCAGCAGCGTTCGAAAAGGGTAAAATAAAAATATAGTTAATTACTATTTGTAATGTAGGAAATAACCTATCCCCAAGGAATTCTTTAATTCGAAAAACTTTTTCCAATAATCTTCTGGCTCTAAATTACTATGAAGCCCAAAGTTTTCAAAATTTAAGAGTGCATGTTGTCGCCACTCATTATCCAGTTTCTGCAAATCAATATTGAAAGATGGGAATCTTTTTTTAAATAAATGCAATGATTTAGGTTGAAAAGATTGCGCAATTTTGGGATCAACAATATCCACAATTTTATAAATGTCGTCACTGAAATCAAATCTTGTTTTTATTTGACGAATTGTCTCGATATAAAACTCCCGACAATCTCGAAGTATAATTTTTTTTTAGAATTAGGCACTTTCGTCAAAGATTCATGAGCAGCAAAACCAATATACATATCGTATTCGTTAATATACATATTTTCATCCGAAGGGTTGATTTCCCATAAGCATTGCGATTTTAAAACATCCATTTTTATGTAATTTGAATAAAAAGTTTGCATTATGTGCATTATTTCGGATGTCATTTTATACAAAACTGGCTTTTCTGATTGAAAAAGAGTATTAAATGAAGTTAAAATATCTAAGGCGTACGATAAAAATTCGAAATAAATTCTTGTTTTTTCATCATCTAATGCCAGCAGCATTGATTCGGTAGTCTTGGAGGGATCTTCAAAAACTTCTAGCCTTAAAAAACTTCTTAAAGCTTCATATTGCTCTAAAACACGGTTAACACATGAATATAATGAGAGCCATCTTGTAATAGCAGGGGACAATATTTTATGAACCCCAGTTTGAAAATATTCCTGAAATTCCTTAAGCTTTTTCTGGCGGACATAGCTCCTGTTAAAATAATATCCAAGATTGCGAAGTAAATCTTCTAAATATGTTGGAAGCTTTAGCCAGGCCTTCGACGCTACCAAATGTATTAGGTGGCACGAGCATTTTATCAAAACAATATCTGGCTTTTCGTCTTTTAACAACTTTGCTACTGAATTATACTGGCCAAACATTACATTAGGTGTATCTGATGCAAATCCAACTAAATTTTCAAACGGAATACCTTTTTCTATAATTGTGCTTTTGAGATGCTCAAACATTTCTTTCGCTGTTGATGATTGACTCTCTTTCATATCAAAAAAAGAGTAATGTACCCGGGATGTTTCGTCGTTATAATAAATTGTTGTAAAAGCTATCTGCTTCGTTGTGCTTACGTCTGTTGTTTTATCTATTATTATGGAAAATACGGTTTTCTGCAATTTATAATAAAGCTCCTCAGAAAAACTTGGGCCTAAAACATTTTTCACCAAAGCTGTTGCTTTTGTTCTATGAAGGTTTACATCTTTAAGTATTTCGGAGTCTGGCAAACATGACTTTAGTACTGGAATAAGATCGTCTACTAATCTAAATGCCAAATGGTTAGTAGTTAATGTTCCAACCATTTTTAGCTCAGCTCTCCTAACGCATTTATTTTTCGAAATTGAATTCTGTAAGGCTTTGGTAATGTTGGTTGTAGATTTAATAGCAGAAGCAGCAGTTTGGTGGGAATTTGTTTGCATGTGTCTTGAAAGAACTGGCTTGTGACACATCAATTTTTTATTACACAGCTTACAGAATGCAGCATCTTTCCCATTGTCATCTATTTTTATGAGCCAACCTTTGAAATCAGTCAAACGTATCCATTCACTTTGGAATCTAAATACGTTCGACTTAGACATATCTACAGAACAAAAAAAAATTACTTCAACTGTGAAAGAAAACACTTATGTATAACTTACCAGTTATTCAAGAATCTATTAATCAAATTAAACTCACTTTCAATTAAATTTGTATCTTTTGCTAAGAATATTAAGACTTTTTTATTTCTTGTAACAAAAACCGGGAAACACATAAAAATTTTATAAATCTGTGATCCTTTCTTATTCTTCTTTATGCACAACTATAGTTGTGCCATTTTTGTAATGCAAAATATCACAATGAATATTCTTATGTGATAGAAAAGGACGTAGATACATACATTTATTTTCTCAAATGCAAGTGTTAAAAGCTGTTTAAAAAAAATAATTAAAAAGTAGTGCTCAAAAACGATAAATTACACATGAGTTACACATGCAGCCAATTACACATGAGCTACACATGACAAAAAAAATTGCACATGATATGTGTAATTACACATAAATTGGCAACACTGCGTTAGTCTTACATTTTTTTTAACGAACTATTTCAGTGAATTAAAAAAAACTTTTTATGTATATTCTGACAGTATTACATCACTAAGACGTAACTTATAATTTTCTTATGATATCGTATCATTGTGTTAACAACATATTTTATTGCTGCAATGACTCTGATTCATTAATTTAATTGTAGCCATTGTATTTAATTAATTATTAAACTTGCGTTTGTATGTATATTGGCACATTCATCAGCAAAATGTTTGTTTGTACTCATCGCGTGGTAGTCAACGCGCTTACCGCTACAGCTACAATACATACAATATACAGCATCATTGATAAAATTTTAACTCAACATTATTTAATTGATTATTTAACATAAAATTCATTTGAAAAGTTAAATTAAAAAAAAAAATTATATATAATTTTTCCACAAAAGAAGTGCAGGAAGAAATTATTTTTTTGCATAAGATGTTAACAAGATTTGTGTAGTAGACTCTTAGGTACATTATTGCCGTATACAGTTAAGAGGCATCAGCAAGTGTGAACAAACTGTTGCCCAAAAACTAAAAACACAATTTTTTAGGTCGCATTGGTTTTCAAAATCTTTGGAGGCCCATAGAAAAATTGATAATGAAAATCGTAAAACGGAGTATAGGGTCCCAGCAAAAAAAATTTCAAAAAAGGTAATCGGGTTTGGAATGAAGCATTTTTGATGGAAGCTGTTCCTTACTGGATTACCAACTTAATTATTTTAACAAGGCGTGAGACTAAAATAATCGATTCTTGAGAAGTACTTACTTTTTTTATTTGGCAACTTATTAACGTAATCTATATAATCTAAAAATATAATCATTTAGCAACTTGTACATAATATTTTAAAATTTTAGGTAATGTGATTTGTAAGCGAGTAATGAAATTTGGTAATCAGAAAAGTAAGTCATTATATAGCAAGTAGTTTTCTGATGGTAATGTGTAATTTTTAGCTGGGGTCTTACTACCCTCTGGTATTATGTCCAGTCCGTGTGTTTTTCCAAAAGTATTCATGTGTTGCATAGCGTAATAGCCTTGAAAGAATTCAGGTAAAATCCTCTCACACTTGTTGCATACATACATTTGCGAAATTTAAATGTGGCTGCAAATAATTTTACCTAAAATTAGAAAAATGAAGCTTAATTAATATGTTTATAGATTTTAATATAATAAATTTAAAGCAGGATTTTATTTAATAAAATTTTCTTGTATATCACAGACTAAGCAGCAATTCAATACATTCCCTCTTTCCTTTTTATGTTTTCAAAAATTCAATAAGGCTATAACTAATAATTGTATCTTGATACATAATATAGACCTGCGTAAATAGTCTTGAAATGTAAATACGTCTTGTTTTTTAAATGTATTCTCGTGGCTGCATTATACTAAACCAATAATAAATGCTGTCGTATTATAAGCAAAGCACGATAGATGCATTTGTGTGCGTGTATATAAGTGCTAACAAGCAATGTCATGAAGACTTCTTGTTATGAACAAACAGTCAACAAAGTAGTGTTAATACGTGTATGCTTGTTATTTTCCATATTGTACGTTTGAGTGTGTGTGTACGATGTAGATGGTAAGCTATTATGTGTTTAAGGGAGGTTTTTTTAAGCAAGCGCACACAACTAATGTAAATGCCTGTGAACTTTTGTTTGTGTGCAGAAAAATAGAAGAGCATACACACAACGTGTGTGTGTATGTACATGCATGACGCTTGTATACGCGCCCATGCGTAGAAAGAAGCAAGCATCACAAATTTTTCAGTCACGAAGTATTTTCTTCTTTACTCCTATACTTGCAATAACTGAAACAAATTCTTGCAAACAGTGTTGCTTAGCGTTTGTTTTAGAAAACTTCGCTGTAGTAAAGCCTTTGAAAAATCCCTCATGTCTTGAAAGTTCTTATAAATGGTCTTGTGCAGGACTTTAATACATAATAATAAACTTTTGAAATTTTCCAAAGCAAGCTTGTAAAGCAAACACAAAATTTATGAGAGAAACTGTCAGCAAATTTAAAACAACGGGGGTCCAAAAGTATTCAAAATTTTTAAAATTGATTTTCAATCACATTTTTCTGTCATAATATGAATATATGTATTCGTATGTGTATTTATTTGCAGAGTGGAAAAAATTAATTTTCCTATATTTATGTGAAATTTACTGCTTACCAGAGCTGTAGAGGAATTATTCTTTTTTTTATTTTAATTCATTTTGAATTAATTCTTTTCACAACAAATAACAAATGGAATGAAGTTTTAATCAATTCAAATGATTTAGGCAGATATGAATTTCAATTCGTTTCCAATTTAAATGAATTTGTAGAATAAGTTGCAATTCGTTTTGAATTCCCAAGAATTTGTTAAAGTTAATTGCAATTAATTTCCAATTTGTTTGAATTGAATTGATTTTGAATTCATTCAAATGATTTACAACAATGAATCAATTCAATTCAAATGAGCTGCTAAATAATTAGTTTTTCTAAGTGGAATTCAATTTGACAAATTTATTTGAATTAGAAACGAATTGCAATTCATTTGACAAAATCATTTGAATTGAAAATGCATTGCAATTCATTTTAACTAAACTCATTTGAATTGAATCAAATTCCATTTAATTCATTTTTTGTTGTGTTGATATTCATATAAAAAAAAATTCATTTGAATTATATTCAATTCCTTTTTTTTTTTTGTGTGTGAGAAAAATTAATTCAAAATTTGTTGATTCAATGCATGAATGATTCGCGAATTAATTCAAAAATTAATGATTCATTTACAGCTCTGTTGCCTACGTAGTATTATTCGGAATTTATATATATGACCACCTTTGTCCCTGCGTCTTTCTTGAATGCTACACTCACATTCGACCACAAACTAAAAAAACAAATCATGGTGTAAATCCTTTGCTTAAATATTTACTATCGGAATTCATAAAAAAAAGAATATGTTACAAAGCAAAGTTTCCTGGAAATGCAAATATACATAAATCACCTTAATCCTTTGAATTTATTGTTAACAAGCTTTCAGCATGCATTAATGAGTTTTTGTTTGCTTAATTGTATTAACAGGCCGTCCTGAGCCCATAGTGACATGGCTGAATGGCACGGAACAATTGGAGTCCGGCAACGGTGTGTCAATGGGACGCCATGTGACCGTCAATCGCCTGGAAGTTCCACACATAACGCGTTCTGCTTTGAACAATACCTATCGTTGTCAGGCATCAAATACAAAACTGGTACCACCAGTGGAGCGCAGTATACGCATTGATATGTTGCGTAAGTATAACATATTTTAATTAAAAACTAATAAAAAAAAAAATACTTGAAACAAACCAACAGCAAACAACAGCATGATAATTAATAGAGTGCCAAGCTAAAACTTATAATTTTAAATAAGGGGTTGTTTAAAAAATAATAAACAAATAAAAATAAAGCAATAAATGAAAAGCTTTTAGTTAGAAAGGAAATGTAAATATTGAACTTTTTCATATAACCCTGTTTTTGTTTAATACTTTTATAAATATTTCATAAAACTAAACACCTATAACTCCAATGGCTACATTGGCTTTATGGTAATTGCGTGTCAATGCACTAGTTCTGGTGTTGCGTGTTCCTTTCGCCACAAAATTTAGCCAACAAGTTTGTTAATGTGTGGCACATTTTAACATTTTTAACCCATTGCTCTTGCATTCCACTATGAGATTTCTACGGCCCTTTTGTGTTCTGTTAGTAATGAATTTTAAATGCATAGTGTAGTTAAGATCAATGATAAGCTTATTTGTTTATTAATTTTAAAAACATATAGAAAATTGTAGCTTTAAGAACTTTTTAATAAATGCTATTGTTTTTTTTTGCTCACATTTAGTTAAGCCGACATTTGTTAACTTGACAAATAAGCAAAAAGTTTTTTCAACGGGCAACCAGTACAATTTGACTTGCATAGTTGAAGGTTCTGTGCCGGATACAGAAATAAAGTGGACACAAAACAATCGACCCTTCAAAAGAGGAATGGTAAGTTGAACAAAATTTACTACACACATACATAGATCATTTATTTAATGGTATTTAAAATAAAAATTTTATAAAAAAAAGTTCTTATAAATCCAGTTTGATTAAAATTTATTTTCTTAGATTAGAGGCCTCAAAGTAGGAAATTGAGAAAAACTATTGAAATTTCTGTGATGAAGAGTTTTGCTTATTTGATAAACTAAAAACGAGCATACGTTTATTGAAAATAAGTGTAATAAATTAAAAAAGAAAAGTTGTTGCTTGAAATTTTATTTTCAATGATAACGAACAACGAATGAAGAATTTAAAAAAATTAATGGACTGGGCAGTCCAGGTTTGATAATACTGCCAAAGGGTAGTAAAACAAACCCCTATACTCAGTTTGGCAATTTATGTGAAAATTTTTTTATAGGCCTGCAAATATTTCGAAAATCAGTGCAATCTTTGTAGGCCCATAAAAAAAATTGTTCACCAAAATCACCAAACTGAATAGAGGTTTTTGGTAGTACTATCGAACCTATATTGACTAGTCCCCGTATTCTGTAACTCGCTTAAGCTTAATCCTTAATATCCTGATATCTTGTTTTATTTTAATATATGCTATAGAGTTTGCAATTCTAAACAAAGTTTGTTCGACGGTTTTGTTTACATGTTTTTCTTACTTAACTGAGATAGAAAAAGCCTGGTTGGTCCCTACAGCAATCACCAGCCGCTCTAGGATCAAGTAAATTATATATAACTGATATAGTTTTTATTAGAAATAAAGAAATTTTATTGACAAATTAGATCGATACAAAAGATTAATTTTGATAAGATTCTGCTAACACAACTTTTCGCTGGAGATGTGCATTGCATATTTATACAAGGCGGCTGGCTTGCTTTTAAAGAATCAGTTCATGACATAGTATTAAAAAACTCGGATAATTATTTTTTCGTTTTAAAATAATGATTCTTGTATGACATTTCAAAAAATCCACTACAAAGAACCACCAAAGTCATGTTTCAATGTAATTTCCCATATAAACATTATTAACCATAAGCTCCTGATGGTTCCTTAAAGGACCATAACAATATTAACGATAAGATCGTCTGGGTTCCTCAAAGGACCATGTAGAAATATGACTACAACAACTACAAGTAAAAAAAAAAGAAGAGAGGTGTCTTAGGACACCCGGTTATAGCTATGCTGCTTAGTTATTTAAAACAAATATCATGTGTGAAATAATGCAATAAAATTATACTATATTATGATGTCAAATTTTCTGCAAATATTTCAAAACGTTTCCATTTATATCCCATTATTTTCTTTTCTAACGGCGTACGATTAAATAAATGTATTGTTTGTAGCCGGTGGCGGCTCTTAGCCGGCTTACAGCTGATCGGCTGTGTTTGTGCTCATGGTAGGTACAGACTTGCAACTTGCTTACGCAACAAGTTTTCGAATATTTTGACACAGACACTGCAACCTACAATGCAACCTATAAACATGAAAACATTTTGAATTTTCGAAACTTCGGATGCAACTTCGAACGCAACCGTAAACAAGACTACAGACTATGTGACCGACAATCCAACCTGCCTGGTTACATAAATTGACAAATTGAGCAATCGTTATCAAAAAGAACAAAACAAAACAAAATCAAACAATTTGTGTCGTTTATTGTCGTACTCTGCTTTTAAGTACAAAGAAATCAAAACAAAAATAAATTTATAACTGCAACTCCTGCATCGCACAATAAATAGCATAGCTATATTACTCTTATTTTAATACTCACAACTTTTTTAAACACTGTAATGAAAACAGATATAATTTTTTTTCAATACTTGCAATGTATTTTACAACAAAAAAATTTTTCATATAAAGCAAATGCGCACAATTCCTCTTTTGTGAGGTTGAATCAGTCCGGTTGACATACAAGCTTCAATTAATGTTATTTTCAACGAAAACTGTACCGTTTGCATCAGCAAACAACTTATATAATATAGCTACATCACTTTAGAATAATCGTTTAATAAAATTTTAAATATTGTTAGTTGGTTCCTTGAGGTACCACTAGGCTTTTAAGGGTTAAGCTAAATTTTATCGCTAAAATCTTGAACAAATACAAAATTTAAAATTTTTGGCGATGACAGTACAATTTTGACAGATTAATTTCTACGCTATTGCTTTATTTAGCAATACACGTTTGAAAATATTATTCGTAGCCGAAAATCAATAAATCGACTTTATAGATTTTTATCGATAGAGATTTAGCTTTAGCGAGTTACAGAATACGGTGGCAGAACGACTTAATTTTTTTTATAAATTTTTGAAAGAAGAAATTTTTTCTCGCTTCTTAAGTCAGTTGATTTATTAGTGTTAAAACAAAAAAGTTTTAGCTTGAGTCCAATAACAGGGGTTTTGTTATGTTAACATGAGCCTTTGCAAAACTCCAAAGGACCCTAAAATTAATTGCCGATGAAAAAAATAAATAAAAAATTAAACTTGTCATATATGTATTTAACTTAAACTTGGCTTTATTTCATTTCTCGCTTCCACCCACTAGATATTAATTAAATTAGTAAATATCTAGTTGGTGGAAAAATTAAAAATAATTATTAAAAGAAAAAAGTAACCAATTCCCACATATCTAATAAAAATTTCATTAATTATTTTGAACTTTCAAGTTATCGACCACCCAAAAAAATACAAAAGTTTTATCGAAGCTCAGCTTTAATCCACAACCGGAAGATGACGGCACCCAACTCAAATGTGAGGGCTCAAATCCTCGCCTGCAAAACTCAGCTTTAGAAGACTCCCTAATGCTCAATGTTATGTGTAAGTAAATGATACATAAAAATATCCATATACATTTATCTATACATACTTATATAATATAAATATTATATAAATTTTTAATATGGTAATAAATATTTAACGAAGTAAAACTTTTGCCATAAATCTCTTAACCAAAAACGCCCCTGATACATATTACGATAACATTAACATTAACATTAACATTGCCGGTTAGCAAAGTGTATTTTTGTTACCTTGTTTTTCTTTTTTTTTTGTGTGTGTGCAACACACAAATAATTTTTCACAAACAAATTATGCTGTTTATTTACAAATGATGATAAAGTTGTCAACACTAGATACATAATCATAAATTTATTGTTAAATATACTTTGAACATAAATTATCAAACAAATAGTATCACCGCCACGCCATGAACGAAAATAAATAATAAACTGACAGTATGAGAGCGTAAAAGTTTCAACAGAAGTTTGTAACTGCCAGATAAACAAAAATCTAGATAAATACTTATGTGAAATATTTCAATTGCATTGTCTTCTTTTTTACTATCTTTTTTGCCTTTCTGGCATGATTTAATAATTTTGAATTTGTTTTGAACACGAAATATAAATTAAAGGCCAGGGAGCAAGCATATGACACATATTATAAGAGTGCTAAAACAAAAACAGTCTACAAATTATAATATACGTGGTTATAACCATGAAAGTGATATAAGTGGTACATATTTTGGTTTTGAAATATTTAATAAAACTAATAAAATATATTCATAAACGTTTTAAGCCCCGACCAAAAAAAGAGGTGTTATAAGTTTGTAGCGTGTGTATGTGTATCTGTGTGTTTGTATGAGTCCACGTACAGGCCAAACGGCTGGACCAATTTTTATTTAGTTTTTTCTGTTCGAAAGGTTAATTGATCGAGAAGGTTCTTAGCTATGTTTGAAGAAAAATGGTCCAGCCGCTTAGAAGATATCATATATTTTCTTGATATATTCGGGGTTTTTTTAAATTTTTATTTTTGTTATTTTAATTAAACTTAAATAAATTTGCATTCATCGAGAATACATATTCATGATGTGTCAGTTTTTTAATTGTGTCTCTGTTTAGTATTGTAGTAAACGGCACTAAGCAAGTTCGATATGTTGCATATATATGTATATTTATTTATATCCCAGCAAAAAATTATCATGCAAATCATAAGTTACAGCACTGATGAACTCTGCTCCAAGCAGTTCTATTTCTGGTCAAACATCAATGAATTTAACACATGGTTGTCAAAGAACGGAAGTAATCCAAGTAACTGAATGGTATGCGCTTATAAGGTTGTCTAGAATAATTTTTCATATAAACAACAGCTTTATAATATTAAAGTCATTACCTGTAGTGATTGGTATCAGAGAAATGCATGAGTTGATTCACTTTTGTTGTCCACTCACATTTACAATGCTTTTATTTTGTTTTTTTGACATCATTAACTCTCTAACGACTGTCATTAATGAACACTTGTTTTTTAAGTACTGTTCGCAAAAGTAAATAAAAACTTCTTACTGTTGTTTGATGTTTTGTGTAATAATCAAATTACTCATAAAAATTCAGAAATATTAAGAATAAGATTTTTCTAGAAGTATTTTAAACAATCATACTGATTCACTGCTTTTGTGAATCATATGAATAAACGGAACTTGCAAGCAACGGTATGCATTTATTAACAATAGCCTTGTGAATATGAATCATCCATTAGCAACTTTAATTTTTTTAATGTTAAGTGCTAGATAAACAATAATTTTTCAAAAAGGCAAAATTATGCCGTTTGATTCGTAATCATGCAGACCTCTGATTGGTATGCAATGAAAGTGGTAAATCTTTGAAACTAGTTGCGGCCTTTTTTTTTGCTGGGATATTGACTTAAGCTGGGGCCTAATCGTCACTTTAGATAACGAGCTGATTCGATGACGTTATTCAGTTTGAGATTATGGCATTCGCTATTCAACAATGTAATAGTATGGTCCGATATCAAATGCCATAATCTCAAACTAAAAAACGTGATCGAATCAGCTTGTTATCGAAAGCGACGATTAGACCCCTGATATTTTTTAATTAATGCTAAAGTTACACGGCCAAGATTTTCTTTCAAGTTACTATATTTGGGAGTAATATAATATTATTTGTAATAAAAAAGTACAT
This sequence comes from Tachina lurida, assembly GCA_944452675.1. Classification (NCBI taxonomy): domain Eukaryota; kingdom Metazoa; phylum Arthropoda; class Insecta; order Diptera; family Tachinidae; genus Tachina; species Tachina lurida. The sequence goes on along the minus strand of OX101752.1, from coordinate 186,456,337 downwards.
AAAAACGAAAAATGTGCCCATCAGAATTGCTGTCAGCTGTTTCTTTGCCTGTAAATTTGAATACTGAATTGGAAAGAAAATTTAAAAATAAGCTCGCAGCAAATGTATGAATGTATTAGGGAAAAGCCGTGAGTGTATTGAAATTTGAAAGACAAAACTTGATCGTGTAACCTTCATGTTAACTGGTATTTATACTTCTGAAATATTAGTGCCCCTGTGGTCGTGTCATGATGGAGGTTGTCAGTTCGAATACCAAAAAAGCTCTGCTTAAATAAGTTTTCAATTGTTACAGTTAAATGTCGGAATGATATTTATATATAAGTTGCATTACTCTGCACCGATAAGGTCCCTATAAGTTCAGTGACAAGTTGTAATGTGAATACAAAGTATCATCCTAAACCATTCTCATGTAGAAGTGGTCAGCTTCATAGGAAGTGTTATAACTCGGACTGGTCCCTATCTCTTGCGGACCGATCACGTGACTGGTATTATGCCACTTATATTTTATATTTCCTGCAGGAGTATAACTACAACCACTTTCATAATTATGGGCACTTACAAGGAAGGTCCCAAAACTAGCCAAACTTACTCTTAGATAGCGGCAGTATAAAATAATATATAAAATATATGTTGCACTATAAACAATCTCAGTGAATTTATAACCACGAAGAAACTTGGTCTTCGTTTTGTAATTCAATAGTTTCACTGGAAAGTTTCAAGCAATATTAAGGTCGAGCCAGATTTTACTCGGAAGGAGTCTATTTCTTCCTTTAAAACCAGCCCGTACGAGCTGCTAAGACAAACACCGTAGTGGGTTACCAATTGAAATGTCCACTCCGGAAACGGTTAAGGAAATCTCCAAATTGGCATCGGATGATCATCGACTGAAGACGCTTTAGCTAGCTGAAATGATATGCAATTCAAAAAGTGCTATACATCTCATAGTGACGTAAAAATTTCAAGATGGGAAAGTTGTAATCAAAATGGGTGCCGTGTTTTCTCACAGTAGAATAAAATTACGGTCGTGATGATGTTTCAATATAGTGTTTGGCGATATTTCACCTCAATTAAGCTGAGTTTTTGCGTCAATTTGTAACCTTGGACGAGACAACAGTTCGTGTAGTGCATTGGAACGAGAGAATCGTGTCCCAAAAAGCCGCAGGCAGTTCAATATGCAGGTCAGGTTTTTGTGAGATAATTTTTATTGATTATGCTAACTTATTGCAGCGTTAAGGTAATGACATTAAGGGGAAAATCCGAATTTTTCCGACAAGCAAGTGTTGTTGCATTAACATAATGCACCAGATTATAAGAGTTTAGCATCTTCGGACTATTTTCTATTTCCATAACCTTGAGAAAACGCCTCGGTGGTAAAAGATTTGCCAACAGTGAAGATGTGAAGTTTGCGATTGATAGCTAAAGCAAGACAGTTTTTACTATAAACATTTCAACGAATCTTTTGAATATCGCTGGGAAAACTGAACCCACTTTAAAGGAGATTCTGAAATATAAGAAAAAATTTTCCCAAATTAGTTTGTGTTTTCTTTGTTAGGTCGGCTAGTGGTCGCAAAACCGCTCTCGTATATGAAAAAAAAAATGTTATTGAATTTCTTGTCATTACTTGTGAGTTAAGCTAGTCCTCTTTTATTTATATGTATATGATATGATAATTCAAATATTAATTACGGACACAGACATTTAACTAAAAGTGTGTCATGGAGTTTTTCAAATTGAATAATTTTTAAAGATAAATTTAAACGTTTCCTCTTAATCAAAATTCCCCGGAGCACAAGAGTTAACTAGGGCTAAAAATATTAAAAATTATTTACTGTTAGATACATATCTAAAATTATCCGCTTACAATAAAACTTTACGCTTTATAGTTCCTGCTATTTCTAAAATACTCAGGCAAAACACACAAACATACATATATGTATGTGTAACTCTTTAAATATCTTTAATCTTCAACATTAAATTTTCAATACTTTATAAAAAAAAGAATATATTTTCATTTATTTATTTCTGTGTTAAAAATCATGTCAAAAATACATTTAATAATTGTGTTATGAAAGTTCTTTGCCAAACACATGTGCACGAGTGTTCTAGAAAATATTTTTTTAAGCTTAAGGAAATGTTTTAAAAATTTTTTTTTGGGAAATGTTGTTTGCTATTTTGATTATTGTTTCTTTTTCAAATAAAATATTTTCACATTCGTTTGTTTTAGTTTTATGTTGAAAAATAACACAACATAAAACTTTTGCTTAATTTGCATTTTATTGTTCTTGTTTATTATTCTTTTTTTTTTATTTCCCTAGCGGCTAAGTATGAGTTATTTTTTTGCAATATTAAAAAATATATGGGCATTCACAAATGCAAAGGTACCCAGTAAAAAAATTGGAAGTCATTCTAAAGGAAGTACATTTTCATTGCTTCCAAAAAATTGATATTTTTAATTTGCCAATATTTAGCAAAAAACCAAGTAGAGGTTTATTTTAGTCATACAAAACCTTGTAATTCCTCTCTAGTTTTAGAAATTACTCACCAGAAATCGATTTTTTTTAAGAAACTTATGAACTAATTTTGGTCTAAAATTTTAAAGTTATTTGCTTAAATTTACATTAAATTACTGTTTCGCGTTTAAATTCCTATAAAAAGAAACTAATTGTTAAAGTAGGTAACTATTAGCCATTTTTCCTAGATGAAAATTTTATCATAGAACACAAAAAAAGTACATTTTTCTTAAAATCGCTTCCAATTCGGTGACCAGGCGGCGAAAAAGAGAAGTTCTTGCAATGACAACCCTATGTAAAAATCATTAGATCGGATCGAAATTTGCACTACTTCCAGATCGCAAACTCTACATTTTCATGACTTTTTTGGAGTGTCTTTTTTTACTGCGTATATATGGTTTACCGCAGTTACTACACATGTCAATTTTTGTTGATATTCTGAAAATTATTTTTGCTTAAATTTTTCTAAGCTTGAAAAAAATCAGAAGAGTATGGAGCAGCTTTCACTTATATGACATCAAAGTATCACAATGCGAAGCATTATAGATGCTAATCACAAACAGTAAATTAAACACATTCCACAAATTATGTTTTTCTTGATTTTTTTTTTCTATCTTGTTTTAGTTTTTATGCATCAGTGTTTGATTTCACATCTATAATATTTTGCATTTTATAATTTATATTTTTTATTTTTAGGGAATTTAAATATTGACTAACAGTGAATTCGTAACTTCAAAAATAAAATTTTCATTTACGCTCCGAAGTGTTCTCTTAAGTTATACGCGGTTATCCATGTAAACCGCTTGAATATTTTTTTAGCAATTTAATCCACAAAAATACTTAAATAACACTGTGTGACAAATTTTTATGAAATCGAAATACCTGGGACGTGTTACCATTTTTCTGATAGGTATTGTCGAGTACAACAAAACTGTGTACTTGAAATTTTTCAAACATCTCCAAAATCTTGAGTTACGGGTAAAAAACCGGGTTTTCGTACCCGTAGGCACTTATCAACATCTAACTAAGTTAAATATCAACGGAATTTAAATTTATAAACGGATATAGAAAGAAGAGAGTAGGACCTTTTGAACCATGTATACATATATTGTTTCAGTTAATTTCATATATGTATATGTCTGTATTTTTTCACCAAATACAATTTTTTCGGTTTTTTTCGACACTTTTCTACTTTGGACTCGTTCTTAGGCAGTATTTTCGTACTGAAAGCGTACTGTTTATAACTTTTTTTATAAAACATAATTGATTAAGAGTAATTCGCAGGTTTGTTTTAAAAAATTTCCTCGAAATTGTCTGAGTTATTAAACATTTTATTAGAAGACTTTTTTGTTAAAAAACTAGCGTTCTGTTTGTATGCTTTCGGTGTATTTAAGCTTCCAGGATGATGAAAAATTTGCAAACTTCAAATTCAATGAATGAATCTTTCTCTAAGATTCGCTAATATTTCCAAACTTAGTTCAACTTTCTTGGAAAAACAACAGCAATGTACCAATAAAAAATGATGCACAATTTTCGACTGCTAATAAAGTCATTCACATAAATTTTTGTTTTTTTTCTCGCTTTTAGCCATTTTCAATTGTTGAAATTTACAAATAAATGATTGTTTGTATGACATTTTTCAAATACCAAATTTTCCGCTAAAAAAAAATTAAAATTTTAAATAAAACCATAAAACAAATGCTAGGACAAAACTTAAAAACAAACAACCAAAGTTATTTATCATTGAATTGTGTTGACAGTGTTTTTCAGCTCTCATGGCGTTAAAATGTGATAGAAATAAAATATTTTTTAAAAAGAAGAATGTATATATTATTTACATATATGCACATACATATATATGGGTAATTCCAGAAAAAGGTCAACCAAAAAAAATTATTTTTTGCCCAAAAATTTTTGTTTTCTTTTAAATAATAAAGCATAAAGGTTTATGCTTTACAAATGTAAGTTAAGTTTTTAAAATTTTTTAGCCGAAATATGGGACTTTTAAAATAAATATTTTCTTGGGTGAGCCTTTTTTTTAGCGATTATTAGAAGTAATTTGTATTATTTTTCTTTTTTTGTAATTTGCAAATTTTCTAGTAACAACAATCTACGCATTAGCCGAAAAGAAGGGGAATGAAGTTTTAATAAGGGAAGTTGTTTGAGTTTGCTTCCACTTATACCTTAATGTCGCATACGTCGCATGAAATCAATATTTATTAATTTTCTTCAGCAATAAATAAGCATTTGATATTGTTTAATTACTTTTCAATTAAAGTTTAATCAATATTAGCAATGTTACTGCGTTTAATTCTCTTTCGCGTCCGTATTTGTACTTTAACCATTTAAAATAAATTAAAACAAAATTTTCATGTTTCATAAGTCTACACTTAAACGATCATCTCTTACCTTCATTTTTACATTTAGAAAAAAAAAATTCTTCATAAAATTTCGCTGAATTATGTATATTGCTATAAGTGCACAAAAATAACTTATATTTTTGTCGCGTCCGTTTTTCGCTGACAAATGCTTATATCTTTTTACCCTTTCTTAAATACACTACTCCTGCATTGCTTTAAAACACTAAAGATATATATTGGATCTTTCCATTCCATTCTTGTTGTTTGCTCAAATAAAAGTGTACGAATGTCGCGTCTATCGCCTGGGAATTGCCCATATGTACATATACATACATACATATGTTCATATGTATATGACTATTATTTTAAAACCAATAATAAATTCAAAAGATAAAAAACATTTGTATATATTCCGAACAAAGAATTGTCATAACAATTGAAAGTTAGCCGTGAATAACGTTGTAAGTGACAAAATAATAATTTTTCAGGAGAGCCAAAAAACGTATTTTAAAGCAATATTGATGTTTTCGTCTTATTTTCTTTAACTTATGGCAAATAATGATAATTCGCACTTTTTCTTTTTTATTTCCTTTACAATTATCAATTATTTTCGACAATTTCGTTTGAATGATTTTGTCAGTTACTTACAAAGTTCTTTCACTGACGTGACTGTTTGTAATTATATTTTTACGTAGCTAAGATGCATAGTTTTGGATATTGCGGTGTTTAAACAACGCAAGAGAGTAATGTTAACGTTAATCTGTGAAAAAACTGGTTTTGTAAAAATTGTCTTTTACAACGTTATTCGCGGCTACTCACTCTTCAATTGTTAACATAATGAAGTTGTAACTGTATTATAAATTTTTTGTTCCTTTATTTACATACCTGCTTTATTATATTATAATAATTTATTCGGCTTATTATTTGCGAGTATTATTTACAAATTTTATTTAGGAATATTATAAATAACTAGATAACAATTTTATATATTTTTAAAAGCCCTAAAGGTTAATTCAATTTTAAATCAACGAAGAAAACCTAATTTTTTATCCCGAAATATGGCGCTTCGAAAAGTAGGGAATTTATTAAAAACACATATATGTAAGTGGTCTGCCATTATTGCTTATATCTTCAAAAGTTTTTAATATACAGCGTCGAAATTGGTCCCATTTAATAGGTATTGAGAATAGCTTTAAAACTGCATTTAGTTTAACTTTTTTTCTAAAAGGTCAAAGATCACTGTCACATGATTTAAAGTTTGGGGAACTATATCTCAAAAAATTAAATTTTTAAAATTCTAAAAAAAATATATCTTAATCCTGACAGACTGTTCTGCATTTTGTGTCAAAAAATTTTAGTGAGCTCTTATTAGTTCCTGAGATATAGACAATAACTATATATATATGTATATGTTAATATTAGAAACTAAATAATAAATTTCCATTATATATTTTTGGAATTAATGAAGGCACATTAAGACATTTTCCAAAATAAATAGATGCTTTCTTTTGCAGTTGTCTAGCAAAAAAGGGGGCTCCGTTTTTTTTTTTTTTTTTGTTAATTTCAAGCGGATATAATCAGCGGAGAAAGCGTTATTGAAAGCATTCTGACATCTCGATTGTCTTTCCATCTCAGCAATACTATTCTCTTTTCATCTTCTTTGCCATCAACTATAGTTATAACTTATTTGAATTATAGAATTCATTACTTCTTTCAACTTTGTTCTATCAATCTAGCGATTAATTACTCGCAGAGTGTGTGTTTGTCACTCCAATTTCTCTTATCTGTTAGATGATTGTCTAGAATCGGCCTGTCCTACGATGTCATCAGAAATCGTTCGATCCAATACTTATATTGAAAACAACAAAAAATTTCTAATGCTAGATATTATTGTTTGCAATACAACTTGTCGATCGAACGATTTCTGGTGACATCGTGGGACAGGCCGTAAATTTTTACGGTAGCAAAGTACTAGTGAAAGTAAATTGTTGACACTTCTGAGGTGAATAAAATTTCACTAGCACTGGGGGTTAGTATAATTTTTGACACAATGTAGTCAAATTTTTTTGCTAAGAAATAAAAACAAAATTCTCCATACAACTAACGGCCACGCTAGTGTCCATACACTTAAAAAGGGATCAGAAATTAAAGGGACAATTTAATTATGTACGGTTAAATACAAAGATAAAACTTAAATTAAATTTTATGTCATTTAGCGAATTAATTTTAATTTATACTTTCCTTGCGTTTAATTCATATACATACGCACATACATACATACGAGTAAATATATGCATGACGGAAAACTATTTTTACACATAAATATTTACGTAACAAAGTAACTCAGCCTTAAAAAAAATATTTTTTTTTTGTGTTTGCAGTCTATTCCGCGTTGTTAATGTTAAACAAGATACTTGTGTATGTATGTACGAGTATGTTTGTATGTATAAAACTAGCAGTTAAATTTTCAAAAATTAAAAGAAAAAGTTTAAATGTTTTTTTTATAACTATACGAGTACTTCCCCTTATTTTTTTTTTTTTTTTTGCTAAAGGCATCTAACTTTTGCACTTGTGTGCCATCATAATGTTAGTAAATGTTAAACACTGCAAAAAAGAGTGCAGCAGGAGCAAAATTTTTGTTGCAACTAAAAAGCAAATAGTTGAGAAAAAGTTTTGTAGGACTTTTTGTTCATAAAAGTTAATTACGAGCAGCAAAACTTCATATTTATATATCAGTATATTCCTCACTAAGAGAATTATTTATAAGCTTAAAAATTAAATTGCTAGAAGTTTTGTTTTGTCACAACAACAAAAACAGGAAAAAGATGCTGAAATGAATATATGTATTTTGAAAGGCATTTAAATATGTATATATGTACGTATTTATAGAGAAATTTTAACTATAAAACGAAAACTTGTTCGCAACTAATTTGGAAAATAAATACATATAATGAAATTTGGCCGTGATAAACCAAAAATTTATTTTGAAGTGTTGTTGTGCATTCTTTTTCCCTCTTTTCCTTTTTTTTTTTTTTTTTTGATTAGTATATTTTAAATTTAAAGCACCCAGTGATGAGGATACACCAAATTTAAAAATACATATATATTTTTTCGAGATGAAATAGTTGCCATGAGACAGTTAGCCATCGTATTATTCGGTAATCTATTTAATGAAAGATTATGATTTTTTAACTTTTTAGCATTTATTTTTATTTTTTTATTTAGTCGTTAAGAAAATAAGCTTTATTGAATTTTGCAAAAGTCTTTTCTTTTTTTTTAATATAGACCTTTCCATTACATACGTTTTTGACATTAAGTTTAGGGTTTTGATAAATAACTTGCATCATTATTTACTCTCGCTTTTTTCTTGGTGCTCTTCAAAATGTCTTTTACAATTAATCATAAAATGTCAATATGAAAATATATCTATTCACTTGTGTTATCTCTTTTTCAATTTATCAAAAAAAAAAAGGAAAAATATTTTATAACGTGTTTTAAGTTTATATTTCTAAAATCATGTTTTCTATGCTACATCTCTATAAAAATACTTAAGGTTCTCCAGATAATAAGCTTATGAAAGCTCCTACTCATCTTAAAATTATTTCAGAAAGGGAAAAATTAAAATGAAAATCAACAGCAAAAATTTTTAAAATTTATCACGTTTTAGTTTCCCTCCCTTCCACAATTGTGGCCACGCTATACAGATAAACTTCTTGCACATTTTAAAGAATGTACATGTACATATACATCTATATGTATGTAAAGTTTGTGTGAGTGTAACATTGTTGCATTTTCATGTTCATGGGTTTGGCACAATGCGTGTATGGCAACTTAAACAACTTTATGAAATTTACGATTATTACAATGTTAACTGTATAAAAGGGGGCGTTAATACGATTGTGTGTGTTTGGCTTAAGATTTTAATGAAATTTGCAACAAAAGCCAGCAAATTATATTTATGAAATAAAAACTATTGCATATTTTATACACTTCACCAAAAATTTTAAATGGCAAAAGGATATATGGGTATATAGGTTTGTCATTCCATGTGTAATTTCCCCAATTTTAATAAGTGACCCATAAAGTATATATACTCTGGATCCTTATGTATAGGGAAGACGAATAAGCGATGACCGTCTGTCCATCTGTCCGTCTGTCTGTACGTAAAATCGGTTATCCGGAGCTCCCAGAAAAGCTAGAGATTTTGGTCTTGATCTACTGTGTCAAAAATGCCCCGAAATAGATTGGTATTGAAAATCAGCCAAATCGAGCAGGCGGTTTCAGAGCTGGAAAACTTAAACTTTATTTTTCCATATAAAGCTAAAACTAATTTTTATCTATTTTCTTAAATAAACTTTTTTTATGTTTCAGTACAAATAAAATCTGAATTAAAAATAAAAAAAAAAAATAAAAAAAATAAAAAATCGTTTCCATGGTTTGAAAACTTTCAACTATTTTTGTTATATAAAAGTAAAACTAATATTTCCTTTTTATAAATTAAACATATCTTTTATTCTTAAAAGAAATAGATTTGGTGTAAGAAATCAGAAAAATCTAAAAGGATGATTCCAGGGTTGGGAAACCTACACTTTTTGTGATATTTATTTATTTATTTATTGGTACATACTCAACAAAGTAAATTTGTAGAATATGGTTGCACAAAAATGGACGCGTGACTAAGAGCATATGTCCACACAGAAAAAAATATCATCAAAATGCACCCAACAAAACAAGTTGTTCATAATTAATTTAAATTGAAATATATATTTAGTTAATATAAAAAATTAATTTGTTAATACGACAAACACAGAAATTATTTTCAATAAACTGATCTAACCAAATTTTATGTTGTACATGGCGCAAAAACTCAAAAAATTTTGAATATTTTTGTTATTAAAAATGTCAACTAAAATTTTGATGCTGCTTATTGTTGATATAACAAATTTAAATTTTTCTAATCTATTAAATTACTCAACAAAATTATTTGTTAAATTATATCATAACGGAATACGCACATGTAGAAGAACTCGCATTTTGTGTGTATTCATTATTTGCTTATCTAATAACGATTTGCTCTTTAGCTGAGTGGTAAGTACGTCAGTCTATTAGTCAAGAGATCGCCGGTTCGATTCATCCCAAACAACTTAAAAATTTAACACAAAACCAAGTTCTAGGAAAAAATAAAAAAAAACAAACAAAGAAACAACACATTCGAATTTGAGAAACAAATTCATTAAAAATTTTTGTTTTCTGTTAACAACTCAATTGTGAATAACACAATCATTTTAATTGGAAATAATTGAGTTGATTTTGTTTTCTTATGTTACAAATGCGTGTTTGTATTTACAAAAATCATTGTAGGTGCCTTTTTAAATAGTATTTTAATTGTATTCACAAATAAATTACTTGTATTTACAAATCTTTTTTTTCTGTGCATGCTGTTATTAACAGTATTCTTAAAAATGTTTTTGTGACTGAATATACCCGACCTATGCCTTCACATAGGAAGTAGCAACGTGGTTGTCAACGAAATTCCACAAAAGAACCGCAAGAATAACTATACGGTTATCCGTGGCAGATCAGTCAAGCAGTGCGAGTGAGACGAAAAACTCTCGAATGCCAAACAACACACACAAGCCTGACCGCACTTAAGAAATAAATAATTACGATGTTACCCAAGATTTTTTTATATATGTCTAATTTTTCTATGGATAGCTAATTTGAGTATAAACGAAGGTTTGTGTTGCTTATTATGCTCTCAGCACAGTTATGCTTCAAATCGATGGTCTTTCCTTGACAGCTTGTAATGAGTTCTTATTAATTTTTAGCAAATGCAGATAAAAATAAAATTTATCGCTAAAGAACAGTCACAACTATAAAATAAATTAAAGGAAATACTCCAAAAATACAGGGAAGTCACTTACTAAAATTTGATAAATAATGAATTTTTTCACAAAACAAATACATATGTATGTATGTATCTGTATAGTACACAGACGTACGTCGGTGAAGGGTATATAAGATTCGGCACAGCCGAATATGACACTCTTACTTCTTTTAATTAACTTCTTTACTTGGTCTCTGGACTATTACATATTGCAAATGTGCAGAAAAAGAATCAATAAATTTTTTTCTTAATATATAAAACATAATATAAAGAGTTAAAAACTTATTAAATGAAATCAATTTTTTTCTTTCTTATTTTATTTCAAATGCAAAACTTTTGAATAATCTCTAATGGCTAAACTGTTGTAAAACAAACAAAAACCGCAATAAAATGCAAACAACCCTACTTTTGGCATATTTCTCAACATACATATGTACACCTGTGTGTGTGTGTGGGTGTGTGCGGGTGTTTTATATGAAACATAACCTGGCAATAAAAATTTGAATTATGGTAATCAGATCCACCACAAGTTACCTTGTCATTGGGATCAACATTGAAGCCGGATGACATTAAAGAAGGCGATGATGTTTATTTTGAGTGTCACATAAAAGCAAATCCAAAGGAACATCGTATCACTTGGTCACATAATGTAAGTATAATTCAATACTCACTTGTTCACATACACACAATCACTTAAATGTTTTTGCACTCTTAGCAGCTATAATTTAATTTTAAATATTATATAATATAGTCTTAGACCTTTTTGTATGTTACTAAAATAAATTACACTCAGGGGTACTTCAATGTTTGTCATGAACATGAGCTAAAATGTTTTACTAATGTAGTAGTTTTAAAGGATAACAAATTTATACAATCAATACGAAACCTCTTGTTATACCTTTTGAATTCTGTACATAAAACATCATCGAAGACAAGTTCGTGAAAGAGGAGTAGATTTGTATTCTACTACACTTTGACGATAATCCACAGCAAATCAAAGAAGATGCCATGCATCTGCTACAGCGGATTCAGTCAGATTTAGTAGATTTTTATTGTATAAACAGCCTGAGTCAGCAGAGTCTGTGTAGCGTGATGAACAGCAGAGTAAGTTTTGTGTAAAGGGCAGCAACTTTAACATCGTGGTATTGAGTTGTCAACTATTTAACATTACGTTTATGTAGAAGCACTGAATATTAATGTTTAGTAAACAATATGTTCTCATTTTCTAAGAATTGTACACCAGGGTATATTTATTTAATTGCCAATATATAAAATTACAAAAACATCGTTCTTAACAATGGTTTCAGTAGTGAAATCGCAAGAGTGAAATAAAACTAACACATCTAAAAAGGTAAATCGTAACAATATTATATCATGCATATGTCTACTTTTCGTGGAGTAATGACAATATGAGTGTCAATATTTTCAAGGTTCCCATCAAAGACTATAGGAGCAGTTCATGAAAAATGCGGAAGTCTGAACGATTTCACTACCGATAATTGTTTTTAATACTTCTGCGCTTACATAGCGGGATTAAATTTGCATCTAAAATATTTTATACAGGCAAATCTCGGTACAACGAATCTCGCTTTAACGAAAATACGATATAACGAACGTCCAAATTATTTACATTTACAACCTTATATAGCCAACACTATCCTAATTTTATACTAGATATAACGAAAGATAAAATAATTCTGCCAAAAAAAAACCGACTTAAATTTAAATAAATAAAGATCTTATAGAACATTTTTGGAAAAAAATATGTGACCACACTGGAAGTAAAATCTTAAAATAAAGTTTTTTTTGAAAAACTTTTGGTTAAGAAGTATGCGAAGTATAGAATTAGATTTTAATGGGCGTACATTCGCTCATCTTTCTAAATACACGATTGTGTGTATTTCAAAAAACAAATTGCCATTCATTTTATTGTGTAACGAATTTTTCGGTATAACGAATGGGTCTGACTTTATATCGTTCATTATGGCGGGATTTGCCTGTATAAATTAAAATGAATAGATCACATTTGGCTGTCACTATTGTTTGTGAGATAAAAACGAAAGTTCTTTTGTCAAATCAAGTGAGTGTTAAGGAGAAATTAATTACAACGCAAAGTTAGGTTTATATGTACCACACTTGAGATCTAATGCCGTTTTATAATGATAATTATAAACACAGTCAACTGTAAAAATATATTTTAGTTTTTTACAACTAACTTTTCTCTTTTCTTTTCTCAAAATTAACGAAAGAATTTTGTACATAAATCACGATGAGTGATGAAGAAGTGTCTGTTCGTGACACCGAGAAATAAAAAATATGATATCTTTCGATTTTATTAGTGTAAACTGATTAGTGCCTAGCAATTTTAAATAACACAAATATTAGTGGCGAACAACCTTCAATCAGATCTGGCCGTGTGCGAAAATTTAGTGAATAGCCTAAAGAACAAGACCTGAACATCACCAGTAATGAAACTAATATAATATGTAAGCGAAGAAGATGAAATGGAAAATAGAAAGTGAATTAAAAGCCTCAAGGATTAACATGGGCGTAGAAAGGTTATTCTGGTGGAGGGTGGGGAGGAATGCATTTCCCCATCAAAACTTGCATCTGTCCTCAGGAAAATTCTTTAGCTACGATAATGAGGATTAAGGAAAGATGTAAGAAAACATTGCAAAAAGCTTAGAAGCGAGTTCAATATCAAAATCAAAAGGTTCCAATCACTAACAATGAAAATACCGGGAGTAAGCGAACTAGCTCACTAAATGAACATTAGTCTACCCAAAAATCGAGATAATATTTCCAAAGTTTTCTATTCTGAGACTGAAAAACGTGTTACTTGAGAAAAATACAGTCCTTCAGATTAGGGCAAATAAGTAATTTGCAGCAATAGTCCTGCAGCAGAATTTAAGAACCATTATATCATAAAACGAGCATCAATGTTAATTGAAAAGTAAGAAAATCCGTTTTTGTATAACACTGAACAGGTATGATAGATGGACATGACGGAAATATTAAATAATTAATTAGTTAGAGAGAAAATTATTATGAAATGAATGCAGAAAACAAAGCTCATTATTTTAGGTGTGTTTCAGATTATTGTGAGTACCTGCCATTACGGCCTTATCTCACGGTTACCAAGGACCGGGTGAGGTAAGACGCCAGACCATCGCCCACTCACTAAGGCACATAGGTTGCAATCTTTGTATATAGTTATCCCTGTACTATATTCAAGTACCTTGCTGAGGTACTTTGAGCTATCTAAACTCTTCGCCGTGATGACTTTGTCAAAATAGTACTATCTGTTGTATGGCAACAGCACCTAGAATAATGTCTGGGTAATCGCGTCACGCCAATCCCTAGCATTGATTTAACACTGGGAAGCCAAAACTATTCTCCCAGCGTTTTGGTAGCAACCATAGCCACCTCGTACTACTCTCCAAGTTCTCACGCCGCGAGTGTAGTTGCTTACACTCACAGCGAGGTCTAGAAGAGAATTCCTCGCCATTGCCGGCACAGCGCAACCACTCATCAGAGCTGGACGCATGCCAGATCCGCCAACAAGCCAATGCCGAATCCACACTGCTCAACATCATCCCTTTAACCTAGTGGGGTAGGACGAAATCGACCTTTTAGCAAAGGATCCCGACGACCGCAACATACACCCAAACTCTTACAGCAGCCTTGCTGTCAGGCAACCTACACCCGTGGAACCAGAAGCAGCCTCTGGTCAGACTTCGAAGTTCCACCCAGAAAGGCTTCACCTTGATCGTCTTTTTAACTCAGGGCTAAGTCCAGGTGACGCTGCACTTGGTTGACATAACAGACTTGTTTCCTTTTATAAATATGTGCACATCCGTTGCTCTGTTGCTAGAGATTTGGTAGTAACACACAAGTTGTATGGGTAATGTACCAAAGGTACGTCAACGCCACATTACCCCAACTGGGGCCCCGGGATTACCAACACCCATGAACTACTATAGATCTCCCTGGGGGACTCATTATTTTAGAGATAACTTGCTTGCTTATTTATAATTTTCTTCTTAAGCAATTTTTGCTCATGTGTCATTTAAATCATTTAAAAATTTGCAATGTAGGATTGATGACTAGTACGCAGTCTATCAAATAACAGAAAACATTTAAAAACTATATGTAGTATAAGCGCCTAGAAATAATTGAACTTGTGTGTACGTGACAGCGCACAATGTTCGGAAAGTCGAAAAAAATTATTAATTTATTAGTTGCAAAAATATATTTTTTCTGCCCATTGTGCAGTGAAATGCTCCATAATGTAATTATTGAACCGTTATTTTAATATTTTTTTTTTTTTCATTTTAAGCTTTTTAAGGGTACGAGTAGTTAGAAGCCGGGTTTGTCTGTTTTTAATGAAAAAAAAACACTGATTGTATTTGAAAAGTTTTAAAATCACTTTTATTTAAATTTATAGTTCTTAATTTTATACTTAAGCTAATTTGATTTTAAAATATTTTTATATTA
This sequence comes from Tachina lurida, assembly GCA_944452675.1. NCBI lineage: Eukaryota > Metazoa > Arthropoda > Insecta > Diptera > Tachinidae > Tachina > Tachina lurida. The sequence goes on along the minus strand of OX101752.1, from coordinate 186,441,083 downwards.
ATGTCATATACAATTTTTAAATTTTAATTTGTTGTTTGGTTATTTATAAAAGAGAAAGAGTGGTAAGAAAGTATCACAGTAAATAGTTTACAAAATAAAGAAATAATATAAGAAAATAATAGGGATAGATTTTATTTAGTAAAATTATCACGTCGCTTTGTTAAAGCTGCGGCTGTCATGATGTGATGTATCCTTAGAGTATATATGTATATATGTATAAGCGACCGAGTGTTGACTTTTGAACTACAGCATGAAACACAGCTCAATCGTGTTGAAATTTACAGTAAAAATTTAATGGATGGAGAATAAAGTTGCAATTTTAAATCTTCTGGGATGTAGTCTTCTATTTAAGGTGAGCACTTTGCTTTGTAGTTACGGAATCTTATTTCGAATACACAGCACGAAGACGGCTTTAATATTCTGCATTTCGGAATGATCTGTTGATGATGTGTGCTGGTCCAATCACAATGTCAGTCAGTGATGAATGAATAACTATGCAGTCGAGACAAAAACCTGCTTCATTGGTTGCGTTTAGTAGTATATATTGCTTTGAGTTCCAATTTTGGTAGTATTAATGAACTGCAGTTAATTGAAACTGTAAACGCTGTTGGGAAATCTGTGCCAAGGTCGCCAATTTTTATATCCTCTATGGTGGCTTATCTGTGATAATTAATTTCTGCCAATTTTGTTGGTAATTGTTGTCTAATATTTGGACATGCATCGAGATGAGGCGCATTTAAGAGCTTTAATTTCTTAGTTCTTTAACATACGAAATAAATTTATTAATGAGAGCTTGTTTTTTGCAATAAATATATCGGCGACCAGTGATAATTTTGAAAAATGATGTAAATGCAATTTTAAAAACTAAGAGGCGGGTTGTTAGATCAATATATTTGAGCGAAAGCTTTTCTCATGAATTTTTGATCACATGTTTAGCATTTACATTCACTCGTAGAATCGGCTTATTTGAGCCAAAAAATTAAAGCAATAGAATAGATTGAGTTTACGGTGTCAGCTTAATTATAAGTTTACATGATTTGGTGTAAGTTAGTAATGTAGATGTGCCGGTCCAGAAAATAGGAAGCCCAGTGCTGACTTCTCAGCTACGACCATACCAACACCACTAAAAATTGCTCCATATTGTCGCATTTTATAGTAGATATCGCTGCCAATTTCGATATCGATAACATGGTTCGATTGCGGGTGTTTATCAGCCAAAAGGCCTCGTAAGAAATAGATAGTGGGATCCACACTAATGGACGCCGGATATGGTTTCCTTGGTAAATCCTCTGTGATAAATGCTGTCATTTTGATCGACCAGTTGCTGGCAACAATGTAGGGTTTTAATTCAAATATAGCGAAATTATAACTGCCTATCCTTATAGTCTTAAGTCCGTACTTTATTACAAATGACTTTGATATTCTGGAATTCGGAGCGGATTTGTTGATGATAGCCCGCGAGGTGATACAAGTACTCAAGCGATGATTTATGACCTTAACGAAAGCAGTCGGCACAAACACTTCTTCCCAGTTCAAATAACTTAAGGCTGAATCGTTGGATGATTGTTCATCTGTAGTGGAAGATCTACTAAGCCATTCCAGGATATATTTGTCCTTAATTTGTGCTGCCCCATGCAAGCTAGTGTTGTGTCCGCCCTGGCAGATGCTACATCCATATCCATTCCTACATCTGCTTAAACCATGAGCTGGGGAAAAACAATTAATGCAATATCCTCCACCGATGATAATTTCAAAACGCTGAGTTGGGTTATATTGCATTAACTGCTTGCAGGCAGTTATGGGGTGGTCAGTTAAGCAAATATCACATAAAATTTTCCAATGCGAGGGTGTAGTAGATGCCATCACTGTAAGTAGAAAAAATTAAATTATTATTAGTTAGTATATAAATAAAATATTTAGTTTAAGTTATGAAAGAATTAAATAAATTAAATTTTTATACTCAAACTCGTCAAAAAATGCATATTCAAATAAGTATTCATGCCAATACTCATAGGATATTTGTTTGATGGAACTAGCACCAACTGATATACGAACTTGTTTGTGTTGATACACATACTTATGAACGCTTACATGCTTTAATACTCATACTCGTTTGAGTATCGATAAGTTGTGAGTATTAAAAATTTAACTTATTTTCTGGTAAGAATAGAATGTGTATTAAAAATATACCTTAATACTTACTGTTCTTGTTTTGTTTAAATTTTTGTATTATTACGCTCCAAACGAATTTTATGTACAATTTTTGGATTTTAATTATGAAATTTTTTAACAAACAAATCACACACTGCATTTAATATTTTTGTTGGTTTATTTATTTATTTTTTTTTTAATGTTCTCTAAATAGTCACTTTTTATTGGTTCATATATTTTTTAATTCACCACAACTGTCCAGTTTAAAGATCAACGTTATAATGAAATTATATTTAAAATGCGCGCGCTTATATTGTGCGCATACTCAAGTGCTCGTATATCTGCGAGAGCGCATTTAGTAGAGTAGATTAAAAGAAAATGAGAGCAATTCTATTTACCTGGGTTGAGTTAAACATGTAAAATAGATAATTGCAGTTAATGTGTATATATGTATCTGTATCATATGTATATGTGTATATATCTATGTATGTATGTATGTACACAGGTATGTATAATGGGAAGGACATGCATGTAGTTACTTTTGAAATTGACTTTCAGTGTAAGTGCCAACACTAAGAGAGCAATTCTCAATTTTGCGTAATTAAACTAACGAACAATCAGGTATTTTTTTCCCTCTCTTGAAAAAAATCCTTTTAACGTAGTGACTAGTCTGATAAATACTTTACATTGATTCATAATTAAAAATTAATGTTATATTAATAATATTTTAATATCCTTGTAAATAGTTATTTTCAGAGATGTTAGTTTAGACTGATATAACGATTCGATTGATTAATTAATTCGAATGATGAAAAATGGATTTAATGCTTGGCATTTTTCTTGAGCAACATTGCTCAGTTAAACTTTAGTTAGAACTGTCAAATTACAAATATGTATATGAAATAAATATTAGGTAATTGAAAAAAAACAGTTTTACATAAATAAAATGGATGCTTGTTATGACCCCAAAGCTTTTAGTGCCTATGAAACCAAAATAACTTGGATAAGACAATTTGGAGAAAAATAAGAAAGATAAAAACACGTCCAAATCAATTTTATGTGTATAATGAATTGGAGTTCTAGCAAAGATTTCGTTTAACAAAGTGGTCTGCTGTGTATGATGATTTTAGAATTAATTGGAAAGAAAGTGTATTTCGTTGAATTTAAAACTTTATGATCTTTTTTGGTTTAATTTTTGGAGCGTCACTATTTTTTAAATCCATATTACCTATTTTTTTATTTTCCGAAAATTCAGAACTCAGTTATTGAAGTTCTTAAAGGGTATATATAGGTTTGTCATTCCGTGTGTAATTTCCATAATATGCACATGCAACCCATAAAATATATACATATATATTCTGGATCCTTATGAACAGGGAAGACGAATAAGCGATGTCCGTCTGTCCGTCCGTCCGTCCATCTGGTGTACGTGAAATCGGTTTTCCGGAGCTCCCAGAACTGGATTGGTGTATCGGAAATGGTCCAAAATAGATTGGAAATCAAGCAGACGGTTTCAGAGCTGGAAAACTTAAACTTGATTTTGCCGTATAAAAGAATTTCAGAAAACAAAAATACAAATAAAACTTAAATAAAATATTTGGATATGATTTCTTTAATTAGATTTTTTTCCATTAGTATCTCGTTACCATGAGTTTTTATGATCGTGTTTAATATTTAATTATACTCACGTGAGTTAATATACAATGGAGAAAACAAGCAAGGCCGTGCATCACTAATATTTTTATCGTGATCCTGCATGATCGCTAGTGATCAGAGTTATTCACGGTTACATCTCTAAATTAGAAAATGAAAGACAACTATCATTTGTTTAGGCTTTAAAAATTGGTGGATGTCATTGAACATAAAATTGAAAGGCTTATATTTTTGTAAGTATTTTTAAGTTTTTGTTTCAATATTTCATCAGACGAGAAGTTACATTGTTTTTGCGGTTAAAGATTGATATATTGCGATTAGTTTGATCTATTTAAAGTCAGTATTACTGAAGTTTAAATACACGTTTTTACGTAATCTAATATATTTTTTAAGTTTATGTTTAACATTTGTTAACTCACTAATAATCCCAAATTATTATTTAAATTATTCAGTAAAATATTTTTTTTATTAAAAATACATTGAAATTGATTATTGAGGGGTTTAGCTGAATCCTATGCGCATTTCACTATTGCTAATGCAGATCATCAGGGAATCCTTGCCCAAAAATTTCTTAGAACAACTAGAGTTATTATTTTAAACGTTTATTTAAACAAATGAGAAGTTGAAACAAGAACTCAATAAGTAACATGTTTTTTTATTTTCTCAGCTCGAATAGTAGTTGTAAAAAGTATGTAATTAAAATACTTTAATTTCTTATTTTAGTGGAATATAAATACAAAATTCACATTCAGTAAATAAACAAAGCTGTAATTCAGAGAAATTCGTTAATTATTAAATTGTTCTATGGTAGATCAAAAATTTCACTTTGGCTTACTTTAAAAACTGTTTGCTTATATCACGAAATGTTAAAGTTATACAAGTAAATATTGTACAAAAATACTTGGAATGCATCATGCAACAGAAATGTTCAAATAACTCAGTTAATGTCCTTCACCGTATTTTCATGTGTTTTATGTATAAAGCTTACTTTTTTCACATGAATATGTAGGATATGTTGGAATTTAAATAAAGTATACATATGTTATTTATTAAAATTATAAATGAAAGTACTAGTATATAGTGTACAAAGACCTTCATGGTAAAATTTGTATACCTTTTATCTCTTTGGCTCGCTTTGCGTAGCTTAAGAAAACATTACAAATGCATCCTTTTTTTTTATATATATAAATATTACTACATATTCTTATTCACTTGCATATAAATTTATTTCTCATTTATATAACACATTTATTCATAGTACATACATATTTATACCAGAACAAACTTAAATGTACGAGGTATACACTTCCCATCAGATGACAAGAATCACTTAAATTTTTCGTTTTTTTCTCCAGAGTTACTTTATAATACTTTTGACACAATCTTTATTTTTTGTTTACTATAACCTTGTGAGGTTTCTAAATACTATTTCCGATATTAGTGAATTTTTCCACTTCGATAGAAGATGTTAAAAATATGGCATACAAAAACTGTAATTTAAGTGGTTCTAATCATCTGACTGGGAGTGTAAAGCATAAATATTTATGTTTATGCGGTTATATACGCCATATTGTCGCATACTTTTTTATTGTCTTGTTTACAAATGCCTGAACGTATGTGAGTTTAATTTTTATATTTTTTATTTTTCAGGGTGTTCCAGTTACCCAGAATGTTTCTTGGGGCATTATAATTTCAACACGCTCTTTGGTATTGCAACGTGTGGCGCGAGTACATGCCGGCTTGTATGCTTGTGCGGCTGCTAACGATCGAGGAGAAACAACAAGCGCCATGGTGAACCTTAGAATTCGCTGTAAGTAACTGCAAGCTTTTATATAAAATTTTAAATTTAAAAAACAATCTTTTCTATGAAATAGTTATTATTTTTTTAAGTGTGATAAAAATGAATTCAAGGTCCAACTAATGTTATGTTATATATTTATGAAAGCGTAAATGAACAAAAATTTTTTTATTTATTTATATTCCTAGACAAAATTATATATTTTCTAACGATTTACTGGTATGTGTGTGTTAACTTGATATGTGTAAAATATTAGTTCCCATCCAAAGAGGTTTTTTTTTTATTATCTTTTTTATGTATGTACGTACTATTTTGCTAATAACGTAAAAAAAGTTTAACAAAAAGCCTTAAGCTGCGAGTACTTGCAGTCCTAAAACGAATGTACAACAAGAAGAAATGCCTTGCTTTGAGATACTAAAAAAATATGTAAAAAAAAATAGTTAAATATACTTATGTTCTTACTAACAAAGTTTAGTTATTTTCCGATAGAACTTTAGATTGCAAAAAAGAACACTCATTTTAATCGCAAAAAATTTTTTAAATCGAAAGATTAATTTATTAATATTTGAAAATGATTCCCGACTTATAATCACTACAGCTGCTCTTCACGGAAAACATTCTGGATGTCCAATTTGGGCCACTTTTTCTACAATTGCTGGCCGCATGTCCACGAATAACAGAAAAAATCCTGGCATCCAAGGCGTCAATTGTTGCTGGCTTATTAGCATAATCTTACCAACCTGTTGACAAATTGACTGGCCAATTTCTCGACATCAACTTATTTCCAAATTCCTATTTCAATAGGTCAATGTTTGCTACCGCCATAGGTGGTTCAGAATCAGAAAGGAAACATGTTAAATTAAATTAAGCTGTATGCTGCTAAAAACGAAAAAATTTATGTTATTTAAAAAAAAGAACAAAAATTTGCCTTATTTTATTTGAAATAAATTATGATACCACGAAAACTGTTTTCGATAACGGGCTGCGATTTTTTTTTTATGTTGGAGAAACTGTTGTTTTCAATAAATCTTATGTTCGGACCTTGTAAAATTTGTAGTTAGGGTAATATGTAATAAATTGCAAATCCCCCAATGTTTTCGTAAAATTTTAAGTTCAGTTTAGGTTGAAAAGAGGGGCAGTTAAATTGACCCAATACGTTTTAGATTAAATCTATACTTTTATAACATGTTGTGATCTCTTACTAAGAAATATTTGGGAATAAATTGACCCAATACGTTTTGAATTAAATATATGCTTTTATAGCATGTTGAGGAGATACCCAATAAAAACCATGAAAACCTATTAAACTTAGTCAGATTAGGAACCTAGTCTCCTCAATTAACTTTCATAGGTATTTCCAGTCTAACCGCCTAAGATATTCAATGTCTAATATATTTTCCAGATGTAAGATTTGTCTTCTAAATTGACTGAATGCTAGACAGTGACGCAAGTAGTGTTCGACAGTTTCATCATCATGCTCTTGGCAAGCTCTACATGTCGTATCGTCAGCAGTAGCCATGAGAGCCAGGTGACTTATTAACTCTGTATGCCCTGTTATTATCCTAACCAAGTAGTTTATAACTTTTGAAAATGAAAAGGGATAAAAATAATTAAACCATGCAAAGAAAGATGAAAATGTTTTCTTTAAGCTATATACTCGTACATTATATTATTTTGCATCCACAACTACCCGCTCGTAGAACACTTTTTTATTTTAATACAGGGTAGGCCAAAAGTCATGCCTGAGTGTAAAAATTTAATAACTTTTTTGTTTATTATTATTTTTTATTGTTTCTTTTTCATATAATATTGGCTTTGTACGATATAAATTTTGCACATTTTGGCTCTTGTATAATTGGGCTCTTACACAGGTGTTTTGCATAACTGCACGCAAAGTTTCAGGCTTTATTGCCCTGATCTCCGCTTCAATGTTGTGCTTTAGCTGCTCTATCGTTTGGGGCTTGTTAACATATACTCGTTCCTTGAGATAACCCCATAGAAAATAATCAGGGGTGAACGTGCTGTGCTGGTCAATTGAATTCTGAATTTCTTGAGATAATTCGGTCTTAAGTAAAATTCTACCAACACGATTCGATGAATAATAAACACAAAAGTTATGCAACTTTTACACACAGGCGTGACTTTTGGCCCACCACTCAAAAATTTTAAAATTATTTACCAAAATTTCCAGTGCATTGCTAGTCTTTTCTACTTTTTTTTTGCTTATACACGCATAACTCTGTCGTTTGTAAACCGATTTTCAAACTTATATGTATTTTTGATTGAAAGATTTCGCTTGCCATAATTCCATATTTTTTTTATAAATTGTAGAAGGAAATTCGCTTTATTTTAACAAGGTTAAAAAAGTTTCTCTGCAGTTTGGACCCATAAATTTGCTCCCCTTATATAAAACTCTGTCGTTTATGAAGCGATTTTAAAAATTGGTTTTTTGTTTGAAAGGAGTTGCCTGCGGTTTGGTTAGTATTTTTTTTTTCAAGATTGTAAAAGGAAATTGGCTCCTTCATGCATAACCCTGTCATTTGTAAATCGATTTGTAAAATAGTTTTTTCCTTTGCAAGGATTTGTCAGCAGTTTAGTGCCATATTTTTTTATGAAATTGTAGGGGAAAATTTTCTCCCCCATGCATAACTCCATCCTTTGCCAACCGATATTCAAAATTATTTTTTATTTGGCTTGCAGTTTGGTCCTACAATTTTTTTTTTCGAAAATCGGTGGTGAAATTTCTTGTTAAAAAATAATATGTGTAAAGAATTTCTTTAAAATTCTTTTTTTCTTTAAATTTCTTTTAAATTGTAAGAAACTTTATATTGTATGTGCAATTATCATTCAAATAAAAAAAAAATAAAAAATAATAATTACCGAATTTGTTAAGAATTCCACTATAACTCAAAAGGATTTTACTTTTAGCTATTTTCCTAATATATTTCGCGGAAAAAATAATTAATGTAGAGACTAAAAGCTAAAGTTATTTTTTTACAGCCACTTTAATTTTGGAAATGTTGTTAGTAAAATTAAAATTATTGTTGTTGTTGTTGGATATTGCTTGAAGCAGTTTACTTGCTTCGAAAATATTTTATGATCCTCAGCTAAAATAATAAAACAGAAGTTAATTAGTTTTAAATCTATTTTGGCGGATTCCACGAATTTTAGTAATCGTTCATAATTATTTTATGACCTAATGTGATTAACAAAATATTGCAACTTTTAAATTGTGTCTGTGAAAAGAAAAACAGCAATAATAAATAAATTTTCTACCTGGGGATACTTTGATCGTACACTTGCTTGTGTGCAAGACGCACACACGCAAGCCTGCGTGCTTAATTTCGTCCGTGTGTGTGTGTGTGTGTGTGTGTGTGTGTGTGTGTGCATGCAATAGATATTCAACTATAATTTAATAAACAACAAACACAAATACTAGGGGTTTTATTACTTTTCCATATTATTTCGAAGCAGTTGATTTTCCTTCACAGAAATACGTAATAAATCAGATTTAGATATTAAAGTCAAATTTTAAAATAACACTATTTAACGAAATCTAATAATTAGGTATTCTTGCAAATTGTCTGTGCTTTTGCAATCTTCAAAACCCAAACGGCTAAAAGAAATTACCCTTTACTTTTCAAGCCTCCAGAATGAGTCGTTAGAATATTGTTATTTAAAAAAATTTTGGATTTTGTTGTTTAGAGTCATCTAAATTTTTCTCTAAACTTTTGCCAGTCTCAAGTGTACAAAACGTTAAACATGAAACGTCCCACTTCCTCACTTGTCTCACAGTTATCCTTAAAAATGTTTAATTATTGTTTGAAATAAATGAGACATTTTTAGAATTAATTGAACTGTAGTGAATTTTAATCAGAAATAATTTCCCAATCAGGCTCGAGTTCAGTAATTTCAATTCCTATTGAATGAAATATTTTTATTAATTAATGTGAGTATCTAAAGAAGAGAAGAAAAATTAAACTAGGCTTTATAGCTGGGGGAAATACCGATATTTTTCTGTGCATAGACATGGGTGCTGATGAAGTGCGTGGCTGCACAGAAAAATATCGGTATTTCCCCCAGCTATAAAGTCTAGTTTAATTTTTCTTCTCTTCTTTAGATACTCACATTAATTAATAAAAATATTTCATTCAATAGGAATTGAAATTAGTGAACTCGAGCCTGATTGGGAAATTATTTCTGATTATTGTTTGAAATTTTCAAAACAATATCTCGAAATTAAGCACGGAATTAATTAAACTTTAGCTTATTTATTTTAATGCTGATCAATGCTTAAGAATTCCTTAATACCAAAGACACATATGTTTTCATGTAGTTACAGAATTACACGCGTTTCTAAATCCTTGGTGCTTGTGGGGGTGTATATTTAATTAAAGTAATTGAAAGTAAACAATTCACGAATGATAAAATAAATACAGCATGTGGAATACAAACATATAAGAAAATTTACTCATATGTACAAATTTTTTGCCGTAGTACCATGAGGTCACACATGCATGAGGTGAACCATGTCCTGGTAACCACGAAAATCATAATTTTTTGTAAATTTTTCTCAAAAAAGTTCAAGCACCAATTGGTTTTTCTAAACCAAAGAAAGACATTTTGAAACACTTAAAGAACGGACTTGAACTAACAAAACTATTATTTTACATAATCTAATATTATTTCGAGGCCTTCTTAATGCAATATTAAATGTTCATAATTTTATACGGTGTATTTTATTTATTTTTTGTTTTAAATAAACATATTGTTAATTTTTCTTAACCAAAAAGAAAATTAAAAATTTTCAAAACTCCATCGCGGTTGGTGTGTGAAAATTTTTCACCTTAGCGAAAAAATAAATATACGTTCCCTTACAGTTTTTTATGCTCTATCATGCTATGCCAATTTTGATATATAAAAAAAATTTTAAAAAGTTATATCCCTAATGTACTTACATATGTACATAAAAGCGCATATTGTCAAAACCAACTAAACTATTATAATGAAAATGCAAATAGTGAGTAAAAACAAACTAAAAGTATACGCGGCAAAATCTTAGAGTTTTCTGTTCTTATTTTCATATTTAATAAATGAAAAACTTAAGCTTTATAATGAAAGTTTTAAGTATTTGTCAAATTTCGAGCTTAAAACACGCTTATTAAGAAAGAAAGTGCATAATTTATGTATGTATAACATGTTAATTCATTGGTATAAATTGTAGGATAGATTTATATATGTGACAGCGCATAGAGAAAGGGACCTAAGGGTAAAAAAATCAATTTTAACTTTTTTTTTTTTTGATGTGGACAGCATCTGAACATCGAATGATACCGATCCCATGCCCCAAAAGTGGTTATGTCAAAAAATGTTTGTTCTAACAGAGTGATATTCAAAATTTAAAAGAATTATAACAAAAATTAAAAATTTTAAAAACCCCCGATGTATCTAGAAAAGATGTGACATCTTCTAAACGGCTGGACCGATTTTCTTCAAACATAATTAAGAACCATCTCGAGCAAGTCACCTTTCAAACAAAGAAAACTAAACCAAAATCGGTCCAGCCATTTGGGCTGTACGTGGACACGGACAGACACACAGATGCACAGACACACACTACAAACTTATAACACCCCTTTTTTTGTCTTGGGTTAATAAATGAGTATTTATTATAATTCACAATTAATAATTTCAGAAAATATGCCTGGACTCGAAAAAACGCGAGCAAAATTGATATCAAACTCATGGAAACAGCGCGCTAGGTAGAAAACAGTAAAAACTAACTACACAAAACAAAAGGTAGGGACGACCTACGCGCGTTTTCAAAGTTGACCAACACGTTCCTGACGTCATGAGATGTGTTGCTTTCAAATGTGACCAATACCAACACGCTCAGTGATGGTACACCAAAGATACACGTATTTAAATCTTTAAAATGGATCTCCTGAACAAAACTGGTTTTTACCCTTAGGTCCCTTTCTATTTTGCGCGTCACATATAGAGATATATTTAATAATATTTCTGTATCAATCAAGTATGTACTGTAGAGCGTCTCGCCCAACAGGCAACAAAAAAAGTTCTCCGTACACCAGCCAATATAAAGTATTGTTCCAAGGAGATTTAAAAAAAAAGATTTTTATTTTTTTTTTGCCGAACGTAGGGGTTGCCTTTTTAGTTTCTTCGTTATATCTTCCAAACTTACCGTCCGATCTTAAAGTTTGATACAGCGAATTTTTTTTGTCTCGGGGAGGCCAATATTTTTGCTTTTATTTCCATTGACCTCAAGTGTAATGTTCCAGTACTTAACCCCCAAATCTCACTTCCTACAACCCTAATGTGACACCCTAATGTTAGAAATTTATAGCTCGCGAAAAATCATAAAACTTTTGCTAAGAAAGTATTGCGATAATTATAGCACGACTATTTAAAAAATGATTTTATAAATTCATTGTTGCAGACCGTAGGGTTCACCTTTTTAAATTTGTCATAGCTGCAGCGTATAGTACATTCAGATATTAAAGTAAAATATATCGAAGAGTTTGTATGTGGCGTACATAAGGCTATTATTTTAGTTTGTTATACAACCGAACTTAAGAAAAAATATTTAGAAAATAACAGTGAAATGCGTCTAGGAACTAGATTGTGTGCCCCTCCATTTTTAAGGTATTTTTAAGGTATTTTTAAGGAATATTTTTTTAAATGGGCAAATATTATCTATTGAAAATCTAGTGTTGTAGAAGGGAAAAAATTAAGAAAAGAAAAGTTGCATATCTTTCGTAATGGACATCATTTTGAGTAATTTGATCTCCCAAAACAACCCCTCCCGATAAGTGAACTGGTTAAAAAATGTTCTCCCTTAGAAAATGAAATATTTTTCTCCACGGAAACCTGTATTGATCCAAGATATAAATATTTTTTAGATTCACGCACATTTTAGATTTATTTGAAGACGGCCAAACGTTGTCATCTTCAGCTCTCTAAAATATATGACGACTTCACTTATAGACACTAGTGAAAGCGTAAAGCTAAGGCCAATTCTCATCTTCAAATACTGCTCAGTCATCAATATGGAAAACTATAGCAGACTATTTGGCAGAACGGATACCAAAACGGTATCAGTTATGGATCAAGTACAGCAAAGAGCAGCAGCTTACGAAGAGGCTGCTGGCAGGCATCTAAAAGATATTATTGTTAAAAGTTAATTTTTTTAAGCTCGACATGAGTATGTTTTGTAATCAAAATTATTAGTTTTCAATAAAAAATAAAAAAAATTATATCAAAACTACAATGGCCCACCCTGTATAACAAAAACTTCGTGTACTTTTCTTTTGGAAGTCCGTACTAGCAAATGGAAATTTCCTTCAGAAATTTACCATCCTGACTTTCAATAGTTTTTGTCTTACACACAGTTCTAATAGGAACCTGAATTTCCAAAAGAACTTCGTACCAGCCTTACTTTAAAAATGTCGTATCATTATAAAAAAAAATTAATTTATTAATCTTTTTTCTTCCATGTACTTAAAATTTATTCAGGATACTGACTAAATTTTATATTAATTGTCAAACTGTTTGATATAATATTTGTTGTTATAATTTAAGCTTTATGTTAGTATACTTTTTGTAGCTAAAACAAGACTCTTATCATTCCTTTAGACTTCAATAGTATATATGTACATATGTTTATGTATTTCAAAATGGCACATAAACTGGAACCGGAAAGTACTATACTATAATCAACTGTTTTTTAACAATCGAAACTACAAATCTACCATTCATACATACATGTACATACATACATTTGTATGCACATGTAAAAAAAATCCCACTTTCATTTGCACAGTATAAAAATCAATAATATTTGCATTCAAATAGTTATGATATAATTAAAAATTCAAAAGGATAATTGAATTGATATTCATGGTGCTATAATTATTTATGGTTTATTAGCGATAATTGGCATAAATATCAGCGGATATGAAAAATATTTATATATACATGCATATTCAATTTACTTATGTATGTGTATGTAAATACGCGCATACATTGGCCTATATGCATACATATATAGCATGTATGTATATTGATGAGTTTTTACAATAAAATTGCTACGTGCTCATACTTTATGAACTAAAAATAATAAAGTCATTATATATGGGGGTGCAAATGTGCACTAGTGATGTAACGAATGAGAATTTTTAGTTATTCGCCTATATCAATACGAATAACTGAGACAATGTTCGCAAATACGAAAAAATCTGTGATATCCATTAATAACAGCATATTTATGGCTAGATTTATACGAATTCGAAATGAAATTCTTAAATTTCAATAGCGATCGATCAATGCACTTGTTCGCACACCTTCTAATAATAATTAAAATCCATCACAATATATTATTGAAAGTCATTCCATTACCTTACGAAGCAATACAACCCATCAAAAAATGCACACAAGTAGTGTCTTTGTGCCGGTCCTGGATCACTTTTTTAGTACAAAAGTCTGCTCATGCCTGGATGGGAATGTCATGCATTTAAATTGTGTTTCTTGCTTCATATATTTTGTGAGCATTTAATTATAATATGAGCTTTCCAGCCCTGGATGGGAATGTACATGTTAACTGATAAGAACACATACTCGTTAACTGTGGTTGTGAATTTCAAACACATTTTCTAAAGAGCTAGCATAGATCATAAAAAAAAATTTTAGTTTGATTAACAACAATACGCCGGACACATAAATGTAGTCATAACCAGATATAAACCAAATACAGAACAGATACAGACCAGATATAAACCAGATACAGACCAGATACAGATCAAATACAGACCAGTTACAGACCAGATACAGAACAGATATAAAGCAGGTTGTATCTGATTACGATCTGGTTTATGGTATATAATAATTTTTAGTATAAACAACAGCCTGAAAATATTAAATTGAGTTCCTTAAGTATGCAATGAAAGTGGTAAACCTTTGAAACTAGTTCCGACTTTGTTTGCAGGGAAATAGTAAATTTCATCATAAAATTGCAGTTCATCATCATCTAGAGTTTTTCTTGAAGGAATGCTTAGGTTGTTGTCAAACGTGTAAACTGAAATAAAAAGCAGTACATATATTCATATACTTGAAATCAATTTTGTTCCCATGTTAATAGTTTAAATCCTCAAAAAAATTCTACAAAACTTACATATACATTTCTACTTACAATAAATTTCTACAAGAAAAATTTTTTGGTGTACGCGCAAATTCCAGTTAAAAAAAAATTAAATTAAAAATTGCATTATTTAAGCTGGAACAAAGTTTGTTACTGGATTATTATTATTATTATATTACAACAGACATAATAACATTAATGGTTTGTTTCAAAATAACGAAAAAAACTTTCGACTGAAAATTTATATTGAAAACAACAATAAATTATGAAAATTTGTTTTTGTTGTCAATATAAATTTTCAGTCGAAAGTTTTCTTTCGTTATTGTGAAACAATCCATAAATTGGAGAACACTACGATTCGATGTGATTAACATTATTAAAGGCCATGACTCACTATTCTACACAATCGCATGATCTAACAAAAACTACAACACAAGGCAAAAAAAAAATTGGCTTATGTCGCCTGAAAACAGCCGCCGTTTCTCCATGTACAATATTTATTATATACATATATTACAATTATTTTATTTATTTTTTAATTATTTTTTATCTTAACTTTGATTTTCATGTTATTTGTTCCCAGCTTCCGCCGACGATTTTCTCAAGAGCAGGCGCCGCCAAAAAAATCGCCTGGCTCAGGCCTCTGTATATAAATAACTTTTGACACACGAGCCAACAGTTATATGAATCCGCTTTGAATTAGGCAAACAATAAAGTAGATCAGCTGTGTTTTCAACTTTACCTGTTATGAATTTGACTTGCTACAACCCTGATCTGATGAATTGTTACTCGTAGTGTATTTAGAAAATTTGTATAGCCTCCATCATACCAGGGTAGTATTTTTTCAAAAATCGCACAATTGTGTAGGATAGTGTATCACGGCCTTAGAACATACCAATAACACAGTGCAACAAAGTTTGGGTTATCGGGTTTGTATTTTTAGGAAGCTGTTAGAAATAAAAGATGGCAAAATTTAGCTTTCATTACCAAGAAAGCTTTCTGCAAATTGTAACACGATGAATCATCAATTCATATATTCCATTTGCGGTAAAAATTAGAATATAAATCGGCGCTTTTAGCCACTTTCGTTCATTTTCATCCTGAGTGTGGTTACATTACGGCATTCAAAACAGATGGTATTATTATGCCACTTGGGGATATACATACATATGTACATATGTATTTGATTTTAAAGTTTACTTTGAAAAACTGTAAAAACTTTAATATGATTTGGCTGTCATCGGACTAGAGTTTATTGCTTGCAAAGACTTGTTGAGAAAATCAGAGTCAGCTCCTTAATAGTAGCTGCCTTTATTTATGCCCCTTTTCAAGGTTCTATTCTGAAGGAATCACTCTCGGGTCTTACCTTCAGATGTGGCACAAGTTTTCCTTCATACTTGTGAAGTCGTAAAATTTAACATTGCGTACATAGCGAAGGTAACATTAAAATGCTTGTTATATCGTCCCTACCACGTCAAACTATCCAATATGCAAATTTGTACTTTTCAGAAGAGCTCAAAGAGTCGTCAATTGTGAAGTTAAAGTCGGCGTATTCCTAAAAATGTCAGGATTAAAATATTTCTTATTGAGTTATCTATCGTCTATGAAAACTCCAGCATTTTGAAATGAGTCATATCCTAGGGTACCAAAGTAACGAATCTGAAAAACGAATTTTGCATATTGGATAGTTTGACGTGGTAGGAACGATATAGGAAAATATATCAACTTATTCTGCCTTACAGACATTCATAGATAAAAGCTAGTTACATACACATACTACATATTTGCTAATGACATATATTATTATTTAATTAATTATTATTTTCATTTAATACTTGTACAATATTATTGAAATGTACAAAAGACAGGAAAGAACTGTCAGTCGTTATAATAATTTATAAAATAATCCTCGTGAATAACACAACTTCATTAAAATTATAGATACGAGTATTTATTGAATTTCATTTGTAACAAACAGGTGGTGTACAATTATTGTCATAAATTTAACTGGCTGCCATTTTGTAATAAATAAAAAAAGGGAGTTCTGTTTCCACAAAAAGTTTTCTTGAGGTGTGGTGTATCGCTCCATGACTTGTTGACAACTAAATATCCACATCATAAATTTCAAAGTAAAGTGACATTTGACATTTTACGATTGCAAATAATAAATTTTGGTTAAAAATTAAGTTCGAAAATTGTGTCGCTTCAGCTTTCTTTGGCGGTTATTGCACAATATTTTAAAAAGACTTTAAAATTTTTGCAAAACTGTGTTAGATAATCCGTTTTATCGCCTAAAAACAGCTAGTTTAAAAAAATGGTATAAAAGTTTTCAATTTACATATTGTATTGTTAATGCAGATAAAAAGCTATTGCCTTAAAAGCTGTAAGTAAAAAATATGTGTTCAAATCTTCCACTCGTGATGCAGCAAGGAATTATTTCCTCTTTTTGAGTTATGACCAGGTTTAAGTATATCCGGGATGTGATAATAACAAAGCCACATAAATTTGGCGTTCCTCAAAAATACTGAACGCATTTAATTAAATAAAACTATTTTGTTAAAATGTTAAAAAAAGGAGGTTTTGTTTATAAGCAACAAAAATTAGTCCAGGACGATTTGGTACATTTTTAGTCCCTTTAGAAAAATTTAATTGAAAAAAAAAAAAAAATCAATTAAAAATGTTCTTGAGTCAATCAAAATTTTAATTAATTTAAATTTTTAAACAAAAGTTTAACTGATTTAATTACATTTTTAATTGATTTTTGATTTTTTGTTTCAATTAAACATGTTTATTGCCGGAAAACTATTTTTCTGTGTTTTAAGAAAAAACAACATACATATTTCTTTATTAATTATTTATTAGTGGAGGGGATTTATAATAAAGAGATTTGCTTACCATATTAATGAATATACAAATTTTAAGAATTTTATTATTTGACATATTGTCATAAGTTTATTTTAATTGAAATTTATTTGTGTCTATTCAAAATGTGTGGTGGAAGTCTACTGATGATTTGGCAAAGTAATAACGAAATGCATATAAACATGCTTAATCACCAGCAAATAAATTTCAATTAAAGGAAAGAAAAACTAATATTTCACAAAAAGGACCAAAAACAATAAGAGAGCTGTCTTAGGACACCCGGTTATAGCTATGCTGCTTAGCTATATAAAACAAACTTAATGTGTTAAATAACAATGCAATAAAACTATATTATATGATTATGTCAAATTTAACGCAAATATTTCAAAACATTTCCATTTATTTTCCATTATTTTCTTTTCTAGCGGCACACGATAAAATTAATGTATTGTTTAGTGGCGGCTGTTAGCCGGCTAACTCCCGATCGGTTGTTTTCTCTGGTTTGTGCTCATGTGCAAAACCAATATAAAAACAAATTGAGCAATCATTCTCATTGTTTTTGTTTCATTCACTTCAAAGAAGTTGCAAAGAAATCAAAACAAAAATAAATCTATAACTGTAATAGTGTAGATTATTTTAGTTAAGAAAATCACATCCTAACTACTGTATCGCACCATAAATAGCATAGCTATAAAAAGGTGCCAATTTAAATTTCAAAAAAGTGTGAAAATCTATTTGAATATCGTTTAGAAGAATTACGATTTTATTTAAATTTTATTTCTGTGCTCTTTGCTTTCGACAATAAGTGGAATAAAAAAGTTCAATACTTCATTTCCGCCCGCTATATCTTCTTAAAAGTAGAAAAATAAAAACACCTGTCCACTTGTACTTTGCCCAAATTCAGAGTTAATTGGATTTTTGGTTGTGGCTTAACCCGTTTCAAGACATAGAAATTTTAAAATGTTCGAAATAGGGGGAATATTCAAAAATCGGTTTCACGAATAGACCTAATGTAGACCGTTTTCGCAAAATGGTATTTGTAATAAAACCGATTTAGAGCACATCGCTTTGGAGACTTCCAGCATCTATAACGGTACATTCTTAGTTAGCTAAAAACAGTTTTTGTGTTTTTTGCTCATTTACTTCAATAGTGTCATAACTCAAAAAATAAGTTTTTTGAGTTAAAAAGGCAGAATAATGCGGAATTTTGTTTTTGATCTTGTGTAAAAATTTTATACAAATAGCTTGTACCATCACCTTCTGCAAGAAGAATATTTTTTAATGTCTTTATTGAGTTGTATGCAATTTTTTTTTGAGTTGTGATACTATTGAAGTAAATGAAGGATATTTACTCGTAGATAAAAAAAATTATTTTCAATCTCACATGTTGGTAAAATTTTAAGTCATAAGATTTAATGAAAGAGATTTTATTTTATTGTTTGAAGTTTTTCATATAATATCTCTAAGGAAGCTAAAATAACTCCTTTCGATATACGAGTACATACAACATGAAAAACTTTAAGTACGTTTATTGTTCACTTTTGAATAAAAATTTATTTAATTTTTTTTGCAAAATTTTAATGTTTATACCATTAAATATTTTTAAAGGAAATATTATGATTTTTCATTTTTCTTTTCACTGCCTTCCTTATATGTTTTATTTTCTTTATTTTTAATATTATCTTGAGCATGTGCTGCCATTTGATTATTACGACGCTTGAAATGCATTCACATTTATGCAGCCATGTTTATGTGTATATATGTGTGTGTATTTATGTGCATGTGCATATGTATCTATATATGCACGTATTCGTAGCTCGTCTGTCTGATTGCCGTTCTTATATGCAGTTGTTGTCTGTTGACATTTCTTCAAGCGTAAAGTTTCTTTATAATTTACTTGGGTGTTGAAATATTCAAAGCAAATCTTCAAGTTGAATGCATAACGAATACAAGCTACACACACACACATCAAACTTTTGCAGTGAAAAATAAAAGTACATAAACTTATAGTAAAGATTGAAAGTCGAAAAATTATTAAGAAATTTAAGAAATAAAAATCAAAAGCTTCAACGAATGCTAAAAAAAATTATATATATTTAGCAGATTGTTCGTTAGGGAGTATAAAATGGTAATTAATATTTCTTATTCATTTATTTATAATGTTAAATGATTTACAGAAAAACTTAAAAAACTAATTTTCATCATAAAAAAAGCTTTAATCAATCGAAAAAATTTAAGTTTTGCACCTGCAACTAAAATAATGATATCAATTATGAGGTCAACAAAAATGTTAAAATAACTTAAAGGAATTTTAATTTTTAATAAAATAATTAATTAAAAATATATTTGATTTCAACTAATTCATTTCTCTCAATGAAGACAAACTCAAAATTAATTAATATGTATAACAACTAAATTTAACAACTCCATAATTTAAATATTGAATAAACTAAAAAGGATTGGATTGGCTGTCATATATAATATAGAATCAATTGCCCAGTTCAATTGCGCTATTCAAATGGAACTCATAAATTAATATGTTTTAAAATAATAATACGAAAAAATATGTGCTATAATTATAATTTATAATTATAAATATTGTACTTAGTTATTTCGCTTTAACACCTATGGACACATTGCTTACTCTCTCTCTATCTCGCTCTCTCTCTCGCGCTATCTCTCTCTCTCTCTCCTCATTCCTTTGATAAAAATAAAATGTCATTGCATTTGTAAAATAAAAAATTTTATTTATTTATTTATTAAATTTTACAAATACAATTACAAATTATATCATAACTTAATTTAAACGAGAATAGTGACAAAGACCGTCACTCGTTGTAGTGAAACAGACCAAAGTCTATAGTGGGAATCGAACCCACAACCTCCACATTGAGAGGCTAGCACACTACTCACTAGCCTACCGAGGCACCAAAAAAAAATTTATAATTGTTCATTGTTTGTTAAATGTCGGAATGACATTTATATATAATTTATATTACTCTACACCGAATAGGTCGCTATAGGATAGTTCCGTGACAATTCACAAGGTGCATACAAAGTATAAATTAACCCCATCCTAGGCCACCCCATGTAAAAGTGGCAGAAAGTATTAGAACTCGGACGGGTCCCTATCCCTTAGGGACCGATCACGTGACTAGTCTTGTGTCAGTTCCATTGCCTGCAGTAGTATTACTTCTCTTTATACGATTAAAAAAGGTAAAATTTACACAGTAAAAAAACATAGTTTACTTCCTATTTTTTTTAAATCAGCGGTTGTAATTAGAGACTATTTTGGAATTAAAATTGTAAGTTAGTTCCGAAATAGTTTAAATGATAAACCAAAATTCATATATATGCATATTTTTCAAGTATAAGTTTATATTTTTTTTAAATGTGTTATAACTATATATATTTTACTGTGTATGATAGTGAGCAGAAAAACTATTCACGGTCACGCCACACTAAGCGTTCATACAATTATTATTGGAAGATTTTAGTATTTCAAGTATTTCGGTAGTTTTTTTTTTATAAAAAAAAACCAATGTGAGTCCGATTACAGGGGAGATGTGTAAACATCTAGTAACGAATAATTTTTTTAAGTTGGAAGTACTTATGCTTTTAGTATTTTTTTAATGTGGCTTTTTTAAGTTTTTTTCAGTTTAAACGATTTTTTTCAGTTCTGTCGCTTTTCTCTCGTTTTGGAGTTTTTTTCTTTTTTTGAGGTTTGTTTTCATTTTCGCGATTTTTTTTAAATTTGGCGATTCTTGTCGGTTTTTTTCATTTTGGTGATTTTTTTTTGCTATTTTGGGGTTTTTTCATTTTGGCGATTTCTTCATTTTGGCGATTTTTTGGGGTTTTTTCATTTTAGCGATTTTTTTCTTTTTTTGGGATTTTTTTCATTTTGGCGATTTTTTTTTATTTTGGTGATTTTTCCGGTTTTTTGCGATTTATTTTAGTCCTAGAATTTTTTTTAACTGGGTGCTTTTTTCGTTCTGGCAATTTTTTTTTTTGTCTTTGGCGATTTTTTCCGCTTTGGCGATTTTATAATTTTTTGATTTTTTAGTTTTACATTTTTTGAAAATTTCAAGAGTTTTGCTCTTACAGTTTCCAAGATACAGCAAGTTGTCAAAATCACTTAGTCAAAATTGCATTAACTGATAGAACACCCTTTAATTTAAATTTTTTTTTTAAATTTAGTGTTAATTGTAGTAGTCTGTATAAAAATACACTAACTTTACAAATTTCAAGTGTATATATGTATATACAATTGTATGTATATTACATGGGATTTTAACATTTTTCATTGCTCGTTTTGGAGCACCCTTTAAATTTTAACTTTCATGTATTTGTTGTTATAGCGGCCAAATGTCTACATACTGTGTCCAAATTTTAGTTCCGTAGCTCTTACGGTTCTCGAGAAAACACCTTGTGACAGACGGACAGCGTAGCGAAAACAATAGGGTTCCTTTTCACCTTTGGTGTACGGAACCTTAATAAAGCAACTATCAAGTTAAATAAAACAAATAAAAACCAGCAAATTCCTATGTATTTACATTATTCTATATAAGTTTGTATTGCTTCTTTCAAACACTAATACACTCATACATAGCTCACACCGATTTCATAACGCAGTGTGCATCTCATCTCACTCAAAATTTGTGATTGTATTGTGAAAAAGATTTTTACCCCCCAGCGTATAGATGTTTACATATTAAAAAGTAACACTCAGCAGCGATAGTTAGCAAATATTATACTTCCGAAATATTCGAAACTGGACTCCGGTTCGCATTATTTTAACAACTATTGATAGTCGAAGACACACAAAATAACAAGGAAATGACAATCAACATATAGTTTTTCTTTGTACAATCGTTAAAGTTTGGAATCAAACATACAAACAACGAAGAAGAAGGAGCTATTTCATGAGATCCCAACTTTTTCTGCTAGTGTATCGTAATATTTCGACATCTAAATATCTGTTATTTCTATGTTGTTGGATATATTATTTTCTCTTTATATTACCGATTCATTACATAAATATTTTCTATATAATAGTTTGTAAAATTTTCTGGATACGTGTACTAAGTGATTGTATAATATTTTGCTGGTATCCATTCAATAGAAGTTCTGAACACTTTCAAATATTATTTTTTAATAAATTTCAAAACAATATGCTTTATCCAGCCAATTTTTATTTTTTATGGTGCGATGAAAAAGTGTGAAAAAATATATACATATGTCTTACATTAATATGTACATACGTATGTGTATGTATATATATATATATATACATATATGTATGTTTGCATATATCTATATAACACCGGAAGCATTTGCGAAAGTATGTGTTTATACAATATAAAGTTTTTTTATAATATTTATATCCTAAAGACCTGGAGAGAGAATTAGAAAAGAATATACATACATACATGTGTATGTACATATGTATGTACTGTTACTTGTATTTTCTTATTGTTGTTTGTATATACATACATACATAAGTCTTGAACATATGATCCTTCCAAAGTATTCTTTATCGAAGTGTTCATGAGAGTGTGTGTGTGTACATACATTTTCTAACGGAAATTCATTCATTTGTATGCGCCAGTCTATGTGTGGCAGAGTGTGGGAAATATTATTTTTTTATTTTA
Source organism: Tachina lurida (assembly GCA_944452675.1). Lineage (NCBI taxonomy): Eukaryota > Metazoa > Arthropoda > Insecta > Diptera > Tachinidae > Tachina > Tachina lurida. Next base: position 186,417,814 of record OX101752.1, on the reverse strand, counting down.
AAATAAAATATACGGCAAAAATGATTATTTCAAGCTCAATTGTTTAGAAATAAAATGAATAAATTCCGCTTTTTATTGTGTTTCATTTTTAATATTTTATTATTTTACTTTTCTAAAGGATATAATAATGTTGCATAAGACAGGATTTTTTCTTTCATTTAATTTTTTTTTTATTATTTATTTTTTCTTGCATTTAATTTTATTCAACAAAAGCTTATTTAACTTTAAAATTTTTTTATGCTTTTCCTTACAGATGCTCCGGTTTGCAGCACAACTGCGGTAATTGTCATTGGCGCTTCGTTGGAAGAGGCTGTGCCTATACCTTGTCGCGTTAATTCAGATCCCCCAGAAATTGACTTTGAATGGACTTTCTCTAGCAGCGGGGAACATTTTGAGGTACCTTCCGGCCATTATGCCACAATACAAGAGGTCACTACGTCGGCTGATATACATCGCACCATTGTTGAGTCCAATGATACTCATTTCGAAACTTATGGTAAATTAATATTAAAGTTTCTAATTTAAAAGACTGTATTAAATTTTTTTTATTTAATATTTTTTTTTGCCTTGTATTTTTCATTTCATATTTCGTTATAGCAGAGACTGTTAGTGAATTGATTTATACACCAAAAGGCGAACGAGATTATGGTACATTGGCATGTTGGGGTAGAAATTCAATTGGCAAGCAATCAGAACCATGTTTGTTTCAAGTTGTACCAGCTGGTAAGTTAGCAAAGAGTATAATACATACACAAACATGCAACAGAAAAGAAATAGTACAAATTTTTGCCATTTTATATAATTTTGCTTGTGTTCAAAAAATATAAGATGCTTAATAATTTTCATTTATAATTAAAAATTTAACATGTTTCGCAACAAGATTGTTTAGTTTTTATAGAATTTATTATGGTATTAAATTATATTTTATTTGGCAAAAACCAAAACAACAGAAAATATTTTCAGCAATAATTTTTATAGAAAATTTCATAAACAATTTTAAGTATAATGAAAGGGGATTCAATTTAAGAAATAAACTATAAATAAAAGTATATTAATTAATTTAATGTATCATAAATACTTTATTTTTTTATCAAACAATTTATAGAATATAAAAAGGTTTTTCTTAATTTTATGGTATTCAATAAATTGGAAGTTGAATGAACAAACTATTAAATTTTACAAAAAGCTCAGAACTCTGCGACCGAAAAATATCTAGTTTATCCCTTGCCAGCTGATCTAGATACATACCTGTTCTCCCGAAGAATCTCAGGATTGACATGAGTTCTTACATTAACAGTTTCCTATTCTCCAACAGATCTGCATTCGTACCTCTGCACAGTTCTGCAGAATGCAAAAGCCTGTAAGGAATCCTGTTTCTACTTAAGAACATGAGAGCTTTAAAACGATTTTGGTTATATGTTACAATCACTAGCTTTGCATGTCTCAATTGAGATCTTGATCCCTACTTATACATATATCTTCCCAGGTTTCATTAAATTCAACTCTAGAAAACGTTTCTGGTCGAACCGTGGTTTTTTTGTCCGCCCCTCCCCTAGCAAGTTAGTGCGCATCTTCGTTCCGTTCCATTCTGGGGTGCCTGGGAACTGATTATAGTTTGAATGTTCGTGCTGCTTAGCTGATTTGACTTTATGCGTTAGGTTAGAACTAAGTGCTTCAATGGTAGCACAACCATCCCAGAAGATGGCTATATATTTTCCTCGAGAGGTCCTGTCAGGATTAAATTGTGCAGAATTTACAAACATATTTAGAGTTATTTTATAGCCAATTAGAAATACAACTTAAAGTTAGTTAAAAGTAGGATTTTGTCGGACGTATAAAACGCTATTCATTATTATAAATTTAATTTAACTCACCAGAAGGATACATTTGCCTTTAACGTAGCGCTCACCTTAGGTTAAGCTAAAATTGTACTGATGAAAAACTTTTTATACGTCCGATAAAATCCTACTTTTAACTAAATTTAAGTTGTAATAATGGGACAAGAGGGATATATAAAAAGTTTTTGCTTTCAAGTCAAGATAGCTTAAATGGTCTCTGTAATGTAAAACCTATCCGAACATTTCTTATTTCTGTCAATTGATAATTTTGGTATGTCAATTATTAATTATTACTTTTTTGAAAACCTACAGAATCTTCACTATAATTTATCATTTCGAAGCCTTTGTCATCGTTCCTGCTCCTTGCGGGTATTGCATAGTAATCTGTATATTTTTATATCTTTGGGACCATATTTTTATGGTCAAACAATAGCTCCTGTTCATATGGTAAAAGTTTTTTATTCAAGCGATTTTTCATTTTAGTTTCTTTCATATCGCCCATTTAGTTCAATAGTGCCACAAATTTAAAAAAACAAGTTTTGAAGAAAACGCGTTCTAAGTTTTCAATTTGCATACAACTCAATGAAGACATGAAATAATATTTTTCTCTCAGTAGTTAATGATACAACCTATTTATATGAAATTTCTACACAAAATAAAATACAAAATGCCGCATTATTTTGCATTATTTACTCAAAAAACTCATTTTTTGAGTTATGACACTATTGAAGTAAATGAACGATATGTATGTATATCCGCAGCTAGATTTAGATTTTAAATAATGTATAAAGGGTGGAAGAAAATTAATTTCTACTCATCTTTCTCCTCTCGATACAGAATAAGATTTTTCGCAAGGAATATTTCATTATTTAAAGTAGATCTTAATTTCAGACTAAAAAGTAAAAAGTAAATTAGAAAATCGTGGAGCAACAAAATATGTCAACATTATTTGAGCAAACTTTTTTTCATACTAGACTTAGCTTAATTTCTGAATGCAAGATTGTATTTACAAGTGTCTACAGAAAGCGGAAAACAATTAATTTCCGAAATGTTCATTATATTTCACTGAGAATGTCCTTGTTTTTGGAAGTTCTTTAAAAATATTTAAATTTAAGAACATCATATCAGAATTGTTTGATAATTTTTACATCAGGCATAATAATTTGTTCAGCTACGAGTATCATACATATTAATCTAGTTATAGTCATTACATTATGATAAATAAATTCTTAAATACATCTGCATGTTGGAAAATTTTAAGATGAATGCTCATGAAATTCAAAAGCAATAAAAGGAAATCAAAAGTCTTAATCCTAAATAGAACATAAAAATCACAGTAATATGTATGTAATATGTATTTTGCAATAAACAAATTGAGTTAATAACAATCAAAAACCATTCAAAATAAAACCAAAGTCATTTTGTATGAAAAAAAAAGATTTTCCTATTGATATTAATAAAATGAAATAAAAATAAAATCCAAATTATACATAATGATGATAATGTTTAAACCTTTTCTTTCCCTATCTATCTCCTCTCTAAATGAATATATTAAATAAATGTAGCAAAACCGGGAGCTTTGCGTAACTGTACACTGAGACCGTATGTAGTGACCTCAGCATCATTAAATTCATCGAATCAAACAACAATGCATGCCAATCAAATGCTGATGCCAACACAATATGGAAGGCACGAAACAAATTTCCCGCATATGGAATATGTACGTGAGAGACATAATGAACAGAAGCAGCACAAGCAACAACAACCCAGTCGAAATGGTAGTTACAATGATAAACATATTAACAACAATAACAACATCAACAGTAATAACAACAACAAAAATCATAATAAAATTTCCAACGATGGCATTAAAGGGACAAATAAAAAATCTAATATTAATAATAATGGCGATGGTAGTGGCAGTGGCAGTGGCAGTGGCAGTGGCACTGGTGGCAGTAGCACTAGTGCTGCTGCTGGTGTTGCTGGTAACAACAAGCGGACTAACAACAATATTAATCAACAGCAAACAAATATACAAAAACAGCTACAACGACAACAGCAAATTTATAAACAACAAATGATTGTGCAAAAATATCGCATACCTCTGAATCCCCAACAACTGCAAAGACTTAAAAAACGTACTTCATTTACACCCTCTCAAACATTGGCCAGCATTAAGCGCCAACAAATGGATAAGAAGAAGCAACAACAAAAACAACAACATCTGCAGCAACAAAAAGAGCAACAGGAACAGCAAAAAACTAAAAATTCTAACAACCACGAGCCAGATGAAATTTCAGCTGCAGATGATGATGCTGACGGCAACAGTCATAGCAATAGCAACAATATTATGAATAACAACGGCAATAATAATAGTATAAGAACCATAGAGCCACAGGCAATCATATCAGAAGCATTTATCAATAATCAAAGTGATGGATTGTCAGTGCCAAAAACAAGCAATTTCAAAACGGATAAAAATACAGCAGATACTCAAATACAAGAAGGACCATCAGCAGCAGCAACGATGGCCACAACGATAGGAAAGAAAAAAATACGCAAAAAGCGTGGTACCAAAGATAAAAGTCACAACAAAATGGCAGCAACACCAACACCAACACCGACAAAAAACGATAACCACGTTGTTGACGATGATGATGATGCAAAAAGTTCAATAAAAACTAAGAAGAAAGATCACCAATACCGCCAGTCAGTCAGCCAGCTACAACAGCAACAGCAGCAGCAGCAAAAACCAACCCAAAAACTTTCTAAAAGTAAAAATAAAAAATCTCATTTATCATTACCAAACAAAAAACTAGCTGTTCCTAATGCAACAATATCTGCCAACACCATAAAAAAGTTATCATCCGTCAGCAATAGAAGAAAAGACAACAATAACTTCAGCAGCAACAACGATATGTATCACGACAAGCAGCACAACAAAAAGACGCACAAACGTGATAAAAATACATTACAAGTAATCCATCATCATCAACAACATACAGAGCAGCGGAAAAAGCAAGTACAAAAAGATGAGTATCACCAAGACTTCTACGAAATATTCCAAACATTAAAGCCACTACAAATGGAAAATGTACAGCAAAAATATCAGCAACGTGTAACAAGGCGAGATGTTGCCGCAACAATGTTAGCAAAAAAACAAAAACTTGCAATAGCGAAACAGCAACAAGCACATGATGATAAATCTAAAGATGCTGCAGGCCTGCGACATCTTTTAAAGAGCAATGCTACTGAAAATGATGCAGCAAATAATTGGCTTGGTAACAATACGGATGCCAAAAGCGATCGTCATCATCACAATCATCAGACGAAGGATATCAATGGCTCAATTAGCAAACACAAACTGCAAAATGATAAAAAACGTATACGCAAATCTCTAACACAACAAAGCGAACATTATTTTATTAAAGTCAGCAGCAGCAACAAAACATTAGACTTGAATAAAAGCAATACAAGCCATAGCAATATGCATTTGGACAGCAACAATTTAAATAGACAATCAAAAACACTGCCTCCAAATAAACCTGAAATCACAAATAAGTCCTCACAGCAGGTGGATACTTCTTTAGAACCTTTGAAGTCCTTGTCATACGAAGAAGCCAGCAAAGAGACCTCTTCAGTCTCATTAGCAGTTCAGTCTTTAGCCGCTGCAGCATCGTCATATCCAACCGAAGATGATGATAATGCTGTTGATGAGGATGAGGACGAGCAAATGGAAAACTTAGCATTGTTTGATAGCAACAAATCAGTTTACAATCATCCAAGCAAAAATAATTACACAGACGAGCTACGAGTCTTAGAAGAAAAAGTGGACGATGAGAGTGCAGGCAACGAAAGTGAAGGTAATACAGAGCTAGAAGACGAAGAAGTTGATGTGGCACCAGAAGGCGTGGAGGAGAACCAGGACGAGGATGAGGAGGATGAAGAGGATGATGCTGATTTGCTAGCTGAAATGGTTGATGATTATTCCTTAAGTGATTCAAAAGTTTTGGATGAAGTCATTTCAACAATAGGCAATGCCTTCCAGGCACAAATGCCACACAATACAAGCGAACGTGATGTAAATGTAACGCAACAACAACGACAACATCAAACAAAACAGACACAACAAATGAACAACAAGCCAGGAAGTATTGATGAAGTTCAACACAATAATGAAATCAACAAAAACCATATCAATGATAATACTCAAGACAATAACCATGAAGTCAACCATAATACCGATAATGATGATAACAACTCTGCTGCTGAAGTGGACGACGATGAAGATGACAATAATGATGTTGATAATGAACCACATTTTGATTATTCACGTATGGAATACAATTTTCATAATGGCATTGCTACACACAGTCTTATTAGTCCATACGGTTCAGGGGACTTGGGTAATAATGGTTACATTAATGGTGGCCCAGTGGGCAGTGGTAGCGATGGCATTGGCTCGGGTGGCGGTGGTACAATTAATTTCGATAATTATGACAATATTATATATTCAACAATGGAGTTGGAATGTATGCCAGGCTATGATGGTGGTCTGCAACAACAATTTTACTTAGAAGCGTACGATTCGAAAACAAAGAAGTTACGCCTGAATACATCCAGCACTTATGCAGATGTCCCAATATTTCGTGTTGATTTAAGTGGTAAGTATTTAATTTAAACTACTGGCCTGCAACGAAGAAATATTATTCTTCCTCGTATGTGAAATTCGTTGCCAAATGTAGTAAGTAAGTATATCTACTTTCGCTCAGACAGACACAAACAGTGAAGACAAGGTAGGAATAATATTTATGTTAAATACCAAAGTGTGCTCATAAAACATAAACATATTTCAATCTATATAGAGACAACAAAAAGAAATTATCTTAAAAATAATTTTCACTTTATGTTGCACTTTAAATATATTTGAAGTTTTATAAATTAATTTTGGTGGTGGCAGTTACATTTATATCTTTTGTATACGTCATAATACTCGTGCGATTTATGTCTATATATGTATATGTTCCTTTCACTCCTCGAGGGAGCATAGGGCGACGATTATGTCTAATGATTTTTTATTTTGCTTTTTTGCCAATCAGATGCTTATCATTTTCCTATTTGCCAAATTTATTTGCTTACTTATAACAAAATCAATTTGTGAATCAAATGTAAATCCATTGATGTGCGGTGGTTTTTTCACTTCGACATATTTAATAGATTACATATGATTGAATAAAAAATAGTTAACTATAGAAAATTTTAATTAATATCGCACATACTCCTTAAAGCTGGCAGGAGGTTAGAATAATTTTCATACTCAAGCCTGGAAAGGTGAGTTATGCACTCCATAGACTCAAAGACCAATAAGTCTTACTTCTTTCCTGCTCAAGACCATAGAACGGATAGTGGATGACATGATTGAGAGCAGGATATTAGACAACAGTCAGAGTTTGTGACAACATGTATAATATGTCAAAGGAATGTCAGTAGAAACGGCTCTTCACATTGTAGTTAACTACATCGAAAAAGCTTTCAATGACAAGTTGTTTACGCTTGGCGTTGGTATTGACATTGAAGGCGCTTTCAACAATGTGCATACCGCCACTCTTATCCAATCTTTGGTATAGTTCCAGGTTGACGTCATGCTGGGGAATAGATGGATAAGTTGTGGTATGCACAATGTAAACGTTACGAACAGGGTGCAACGTGGGGCGCCTTAAGGAGGAATAATTTCACCCGTTCTTTGCATAAAACCTATACACAGCCTGCTAAGGGACCTGACTAATGAAAGTTATGAACGTGTCTGCTATGTAGACGATGTCATGATAATTTAAATAGGCAAGGATCTTAACCAACTTTACAGG